>VZRW01007119.1:232641-328247 GCA_013398125.1 Aegotheles bennettii | reverse complement strand
GCCCCGCGCGGGCCACCGACACCCGGCGCCCCCCGCTCCGCGCCGGTGCTTCAGGCGCTGGTTCCCGAGCTCCTTGACACAAGGCGCTTCAAAAGCGGGAGGCAGGCGCCGGGGCGGTCGCGGCGAGCCGGCGGGGCGCCCCGTGAAGTCAGTCCCGAAGTCAGCGCCGCGGTTCGCCCGGAGCTTCCCGAGCTGGAAGCGCTCGGAGCCTGCAGTAGCGCGTTCCGCCTCACGCTGCGGGCTCGGCGCGGGCAGCCGCAGCCGCAAGCGCACGGGGTAACTTGCACATCTGCACTCACAGCCAAAACCTTTCTCTCTCTCTTAGGACTGTGGTGCTTTAGTGAACTGTTTTTTGTGAAGGAGCCTCAGGACATCACTGTCTCAAGGAAGGATCCGGTGGTTTTAGACTGCCAGGCCCGTGGTGAAGCTCCTATAACCATTACGTGGCTGAAAAATGGAGGCAAAATATCTGAAAATGAACGGATCTACACTTTATCCAATGGGTCGTTATATATCAGTGAGGTGGAAGGAAAGAAAGGAGAGCTCTCTGATGAAGGATTTTACCAGTGCTTAGCTCTGAACAAATACGGGGCCATTCTCAGTCAAAAAAGTCACCTCACACTAGCAAGTAAGTTCTAGCTCTCATTTATTAACCTGCTCCTGGGTTTGTGACAGCAATTCCCTGAACAGTGCGCAACAATCTGCTGTTTGATTGAGTACCCGAAAAGATGAATTGCAAAAATAAAGAGCAAGTGAATTCTACAGAACCTTTGTTTCTTTTTAAATGTGTGAAAATTATGAGCAAAACTTGTGGTGGCCCCTTTTTGAGTCCCTGATGGCAGGAGTGGTGCAGCCACCTATGAGACCTCTGGGGCAGTGGTGCCTCATGTGGGTGGCTCATGTAGGCTGCTGGCCTCCAGAGCAAGTGGTGATGCAGAGCCTTGCTGGCAACCTGCTACGAAAGTCCTGGGTCTTTCTGAAGCGTGCTGTTCAGGCAGCCTGGCAAGGGTTATATACAAGTTGGATTTAAAAAGTATTATTCCTTGTTCGATAGCTTGATGTTGTGTTGTGCCATCTTGTGGCAGGACAGAATGATAATAGAGGTGGCTGTCTTTGGGAGAGAGGGGAAAAGTATTCTGGGCAACCATGAGGGTTAAATTACCGAGCCCTCAGTTTTCCGACACGTGTGTTCAGCCAAGCAGATGTGGCCGCTGTCTCTTTTGGAATTGCTTCAGGGTCCTCTGGAACTGACTGTAAAGGCCTGTTACATGATTCAGCTGGGAAGTGAGGGACACATTTCTAGGGTGACTCCCTGCTACTGGGTGAATGGTGAAGGAAATAGTTGTGTGCTTTTATGGCTTTAACAGTCTGACCCTAAGTGTGCATTGTCCTCCGTTTCCCTAGCATCTTTAAACATACTGAGCAAGAGATGTGTGTTGGGAACTGAATGCCAGTTCCCATTGGCATTGGGAATGTTGTTTTCCATGCCAGTGCAGAGCTTTGCCAGTAGGCTGCTTCTACAACACTGTCTTTTTGGTCTTTTAAAGGAACATGGGGTCATTTTAAAGAAAATGTAACACAGAGACTACACAGTTTATGCGGACTTCTCATGTTCCCTCTGTAATAGGACTTAACTGATGAACTTAATCTAATAGAGAAAGGCTTCCTTTGACCTCTTCAACCCTATTCTTAGTAGCAAGTTGTACAAAACTGGTGCTGATACCTCTATGGAAACTTGACATTAGTTGTAAATTGCAAGTTTTACCAAATTCAGTATGAAACTAGTTAATACAATTGGTATATTAGCTTACATTAAAAAAATGTCTGAATGTTAACATTTGTTAGTTTTTCTCTGTGTGCTTCTGAACTGATTATAAAAACTGTCCATAAGATACCCCAGGAAGGTGTGAAATACCTTGTTCAGTGAGCTAGAGTGTTGGGTAGTTGAAAACCAGCCTGGAAGCCAGTGGCTCCAAGTAGGTGATGAGTTTTTCACATGCTGCAAGAGACTGAGCTGTGAGCTCTCAATTTCAAAAACCTGGCTACTTCTTATCTTGTATCATGTCATCTTACTCACATAAAGTATTAATAGACCAAGAGACCAAGCAGTTCTTGGATAGTTTTGATACAATGATGAAAAATGAAGTATTAATATTGCTGACATTTAAATTCACATCATTAGGTTTCAGAGTTGTCAGGGCCATTAATAAATAGGCCAAAGAAAACCTTTCTTAAGAGGATAGGAAATTTTTTTTCTTGTGGTTATTAAGTAGAAAGCAAAGCAGTGACTGATGGATTCTATGTATAGGACTGTGGGAAATTCAGAGTCATTTCAAATCAGACGTTGCAGGATGAGCTCTGTGCTCAATATCAGAACTGGAATAGTACAGAGCACTATAGTAGTACAGCATGGTAATAGACTTGTAGTGTCTGGTTTTATTTAGACAGTACTGAACTCTTATAAATGCTTGTTTCTTGCATGCATGTTATTTCACCAGAAAGATGGTTTAATTTTGTTTTGTTTTTTTGATAATGAAAGATTTTCACTAAGAAAGAGTTGTGAACCAATAGATTGCATGCTGTGTAGTGAGACTCTTGTTTTGCAGCCTTTTTTTTTTTCTTATTTCCCTCCACTCCCCTGTAAGACTGTGACAAAAGGTTTCTTCTGTGAATACTTGAAAGGTTTCCTATGGCTGTTGGAGAAAACTGGAAGAGATAGTGGATCCATCATGATCACAGTAGGTGTTGTTGACGTAGCGATTACGTGGTTAACTAGTGACCAAACATGAAGTTCTCTTATGTATCAGCCTCTTCTTTTTAGTTATATTCCAATCTGACTGGTTTCAGAATGTCATCTTCACTGTAAAGCTGTGAAATAAGGCAGTAATTTGTATTGTTATATTTTGAAGCCCATAAAACTGGTGCAAAATCAGTTTTATATCTCAGTTTTGCAGGGTTTCTGCCTGCTACCATGAGTTGATTGAACTTTGTAGACGTTTTAAGTGAAATAAATTTGGGTCTTGTGGGGGATTTTGTAGGCTTATAGTTTTGTTTAGAAGCAGTTGTTGGTTGCTGCGAAGGCAAATTACCTTGTGATCAGGATATGGAAGGAACTATACATATTAAACAGGTGGAGAATAGGTGTTAAATGGTCATTCTTTCTTTGGGGAAAAAAGCTCTCTTCAGTCTCTGGTAGCAGCAGGGTGTGAGGATGTTCTTTTACTTTGCCTGGTCAGAGCATTTGCCAGGAAGCTTATCTTTTGCTTCAGAATTGTAATGTTTAGTGTTGCATTTGGAAATCAAAAACTTTAATCTGTCCAAGAGTTTAAGATTTGAACACACAAGGAGATCAGGTCTTGGTTTCTAAAGTTAGGAACTGGAAGCTGAAGGTTGCACTCTTGGCAAGAATTCCATTATTCATGTGCAAATTAAGAATTCACAGGGTTAAAAGGTTAGAAACTGGCCAGGATGAGGTTTACCCTTGTGATAAAGAGCAGATGACCCTCATTCATTGGCCAAAGCTTTCATGTAGCTCCTCTGCAAAGTTAGTGATTGCCATGAATTGTTCTTGAGGAATGCAGAAATTCAAATGTGAGCAGGCCTTTCCTTAAGTGTCATTATGGAGCCTTATCTCCCGAGCACATCAGAGTAGGTCTGCAGGGACAGGGTTCCTCCCCAGAGGCCCCAAGGCTTTGCTTTCCTGTTGTTCATCCATGCACAAAAGAATTTGACTAATTTAGGGCTTTTTTCGGTGAGATCCCCCTACTTTTTTAAAGGAAACGGTGGGGCTGAGGTATTGCTTAGATAAAAATGAATATTGGTTTCACTGCATGCCTATAGTTGCGTCCAAAGCAGGCTAATTGATGTGGGGGGGAGAGAGGAGGAGTTTCCTGTGTGTTTCTTTGTGAGGCAACATGTGGGGATAAAATGCTAATAGTCAAGAGTGTGACTTAGTCAAAATTCAACTTACTGCTGACACTGCTACTGAGAGGTCTCTTTTAACGGAATAGGAAAGGAGCATAGACTGTGGAGAAAGACTAAGTGATTTTGGTACAACTTTGAATCAGCCAGAACCAAAACTGAGATTTTTGTATTCCTGCATTTTAAAATTATGACTGTTTAATCACAGGTAACTAAGATTCTGTCTGAAAATCAAGTTACGCTTCCAATAAGATAGTATTAAGAAAAAATGGAGAAGGTGGATCATGTTCTGAAGCTAGTAATGTGCTCTTTGGGCAGTGATTGGACAGGATGTTCATGGCTTATTTCCTTAAGACTGTGACAAAAGGATTGAATTTAAAATTCAGGTTAATGGAAATTAAGATGGTCAGATGGGATATGTACAGCTGGGTAGGAGTATTCCTAGATACCCCTTTCTCCTCTTGTAAGTTGGCTGAATTGGTTTTTGTGTTTGTGAATTACAGGAAACATAAGCCAAATAATTCGTGTACAGGTTTCTACATTTCACAAGGCTGTGCAAGCAGAAGGTTTCTGGGAACATGCTCCTGGAGGAAAACTGTGTGTGCAGGCTGTGCTGCAGTTTGTGGAACGCTGGGCCTTTTGCACGTAGCAGGCTATGCTTTGTGGAGAGTTTGTAATTTTGCTTACTTGCTGTGGCAGTGATGTGACCTCTGGCCCCACTGTGGTGCCAATAATTGGCAGTATTTTTTTAATATCTCAATAACATCTTTTGCTCTGCTTTTAAATATTTGCACTTAAGAGTGCATCCAGCTGAGCCTTGTTCTGTACTGTGACAAACATGTTTTCTTAGCAGTTCCAGCTGTTTGTTCCCACTTTTGCATTGTGCCCTTCCTTGTGTGGGCACAGCTGCATGTGTGGCTAACTGAACAGGGAACTGATATGGGTTAAAATAATAGAATTAAAACAAAAGATGGTGTTTAACCCAAATGAGTTCCCTGATGCGGTTTGTCCTGGAGCCACAAACAGTGATTGCAGTGGTGTAATTGAGAGGAATGATGTGGAGGTGGGAAGGCTTAGTGGGGTCAGAGGAAGGCTACTGAAACTTAGGCTGTCACAAAAATAAATGTTCATCAAACTATGGCCTTTATGGAACATAATGTGTAAGCAAAAGTGTTGCCCTTCTGCTAATAATTTTTTAAAAACTAGATTTAGTATCTTGCCTTAAATGAAGGGATTAATAGCTGTGGACTAAGAATATAGTTTTAATTTTGTGTGGAATCTGTCATTTCGGGTGTCTTCCAAACGTATATAGAGCTCAAAGGTATGTTTAATTATTTTAGATAGTAAAGGAGAAGAACAAATTCTGAGATGGAAGAGTGGGGTTAGAGGGCAAAAGTGGTTTTTGGCTGAGGTGGAAGTGAAATGGCAAGTGTCTGTTGTAGACAATGGTCTTGTATTAAAAGAGATAGCAAAGTCTTAATGCTGTAGAACTGATGTGGTTACACAGTTTGAGGAAGCTCTTGTTTTAGGTTTTTATAAAAGTGCAATTGCTTTGATTAGTTGATTTGAATGTCCTGAGAGAAGGATCCATTTCTAAGCTGAGTGTGCACATGGCTGATCCTTAGCGCATTTAGATTCCAGTATTTAAGGCAGGAAGAGGACATTTAATGCATCAGTTGGCAGTGGCAGTTGGTAACAGTGAAGAAGAACTAAGATTTTTGTTCTTTAACTGAGGTAGACTGAATAAATAAGAAAACTGGCAAATACTTCTTAATCTGTAGGATTTTCCTCTAGAACTCCCCCAGACATCTTTTGACCTTAACTCCTACAACACCTTTATAGAATAAACTGTCAACATCCTTTTAAGACATAACCAACAGTTACTTTTTTAATGCTTTTTTTTTGGCACTAGGGCATTCCCTATTCTTTCAGCAATGACTGGACTGCACTTGTAAGAACTCTTCTGCAGACTAAGGGATGGGCTTTTGTATTGTTACCAGGACAAAAAAATGTATGAAACTTTACGTAGTGCACATGAACAGTGTTTGTTTCTGCTACCACATCACTAGAGAAGTGAGTTTTTTATGGGTTTCCTCAACACCTCGGTTTCAAATTTGTGTCAAACATAATGGCAAACTGAGACATTTTGTGCCCTTGCTTTTCTAGCTAGTAAGAACAAAGCTGTTATGGTTTTTACTAGTTTTTATCACTGTAACTTTATAATGTATAAAGTGTTTACCAGCTTCTTTTTTAGAGGGATGCTCAGTCTTATTGGCAGTGTACTCTGTAGCTAATAAAACCTTCAACTACGTGAGACATGTTGAAGGAAAACATGGTAGCATGCTAGAAGTTGTTCAGAGCTGTTGTTCAGAGGCACTCAGTTCTTACCTGGTGCAAGTTCTATGTGTGGTATGTGCACTAAACTATTGAGATTTCTTTTCTACTTGCAAAGCAATGTATGGCAGCAAGGGATGCTGTGTACTGTTCTTGCAGTGTGGTGCTCCCCCCCACTGCTCCCTTTCTTCCCCCTCCCTCTGCATTTCTTGGTGTAGAAATTGTTGAAAGGGCATTCAGTAAGGCCCCCTTTTGTCAGCCAGCTCTGATTATCCTAAAGAAAAGGATCTCACTCTGAGCAGTTGTTTGCCTAGAGACTTGTTGTCACGTCCTCACAATTTAACAGCTGTGGCTATTGATGGTGTGCAGAACAATTTAAGACAATGACAAAAGAGAATCTTGGAGGAAGAATTTAAACATTACTAAACATTTTCCTACAGACATAGGGTCATTTCCATTGTTGGACAAATTTGTGCTTAGCTTTTGTGTGTTTTCCGCAGTATTTTGTATTTTTCCACATCTTATCTCCAAAATTGTGGACATAATCTTTTGTTTAGTTTTGCATTGTTGGTTTTTTTTTTCGTTTCATCAATAGGCCCAGCTGTTAAATTGGGATTGATTACTTCCAGTCTTTATAACTGGTAATCACCACCTAAGTGAAAAAGTAATCAACAATGTCAAGTCTCCACATTTTGTTGAGTAAGTGTGGGTTGTATGGCCAACATTAGTTACTAGGGTCAACTTGTATGTAGCTTTTATGTAGCATCTACATTTTACAGTTGATTGTCTCAGCAATCGAGTTAGAAGAAAAAAAGAAATAGCACTAGGTGATCTGTGTTGGGAGTTAGAAACCCATCTGGCAGCCTTCCAAAACCTACATCTATAGTGGAAACATTTTTTGTGTTTATGGATGAAATTGTTACTTTTTTAATAGATGGGAATAAACAGCAGATACAGGAAGGAGACGGTTGTGAAGCTTACCAGTGTGGAGAGTTTGTCTGAGACTTACTTTATGAAATTGTTGTAACCTCCTGTGTTGCTTTTTCTATATGTAAAAGTTTTGGAGGGAGATGGCCTTCCTGATGCATTAAAGGAAAATGTAAATAAGCAGTACTAGACAGATTTACTTTAGTGCTTTTACTTTGATTCATAACTGTCAACAGTAATTCTGGTTAGCTTTTTTTCTCTGTGAAGTGGAATTTGATGTCCTTAGGTGAATGGAAGGTTTTTTGTTTCTAACAACATGAATGCTCACGAAAGCAAAATAAACTAAGTGGCATCTGGATAATACAGTTATTATCTCGAGGCCCTGTTCCAAAGTGCTTGTTTCTCAATTGCCTGTCTCTGTTAGGCTTCTGGCAGGAGGTTTCTTGTGCATCAGTGCATCTGCAGTTTAGGGGAATGGGATCTAGGTATCACTTCCCTCAGATGCATGTAGGTCTGCTGTGTGCTCATGAAGTTCACTTAGATTCTTATTATCATAGTCCAGAAATGACAGAATGGGTAAACTTTGTATTTTATGGGGTAAAGATTTCAGGGTTATTGAGTCTTTCTGTGCCACTGTTACACTAAACAGCTTTAAAAACTCCTGCTGTGGTCAGGGCATTGGCTGGTGGGAAAACTCTGTAAATTTTTCAGTAGTTAAGCTTGAGCAAACCTGACCACTTCATTATAGTAATTGTGATAGTACCCAGTGAGTACCTTCTCTTTTACTGGGTGTCAGAGCAGTAGAATGCAATGTGAGAAATGAAATACTGAAAATTAACATCTTGTAAAAGACACAGGAATGCTGATAACAAGCTTTATATCCAAAGCTGTTATCAGAATTTGATCATTAATTTGAAGCAAAAGTTGCAATGTACCAAGATACTACTTCACCATCTCTGGAAGGGTCACTGGGGACTTAACTATTGGGGTGGGAGAAAGTCAGCAAGAAGTGCAGTTAATCTTCTGTAATCGTGGTTCTTGAGTTTATACTTGTATAAATCAATTTCCTCTTCTGACTGAAGTAGTAAGAATATACACTTATTCCCATGAATTATTTAAAAATGGTCTTATGAAGTTGTTTCTGCATGTAGGCAAAATTTTGAGGAAAGGAATGACTTCTGAAATATAAAATAAATGGAAATGCACTGATTGTAAAGTTTTAGTAAAATTGAGAAGAGACAAGAACTTTAGTTATAAAACTAGAAAACAGGTAGAAGCCTCATTAAGTAGAGTTTCCTGTGGTCATGGGTGTGAAGGCTTGTGATGCTGAGAACATGCAATGCACACTGTGCCAGCTCCTTTTAGAAACTTGTCCTTAATGTCTAGGGTTGTTAATACAGGAAAAGAGCATGAGGGCACAAGGGTGCCACCTGCATCCTACATCTCTGATTGGAGGGGACTTGTTAGATTAAAATACCACAGGTGATCTTGAGAAATGAAAAGTAAGTAGAAAAGAAATGCAACTTTAATGTTTTTACCTGGGATGTTCCTTCCTGTCACTGAATCAGGACATTGGTCGGAACTACTGAGTATACAAGATGCAACCAGGTCGTATAATTTTACCTTTATTAACATAAACCAAGGAGTTGTTTTTCTTTAAAGGAGGGGGATGGGGGAAAGAGGAAGCAAAGCCAAAAGAACCTTGGAAAACTGAAAACAAAAATGTGCAAAAATGATTAATGAACTGCAAGCGTCGAAGTCCTGCCTTTGGATACCTCAGTAAACACTAAACTGTTCTCTCAATGGCCATTTTTAAGGGACATTTCTACCTGAGAAAATACAGGTGAGCCATCTGCTCAGCAGTCCCCCTTCCATAGACAATAATGATCAACACTTTTCCTCTCAAGATCTTATAGTTACACTTTGACTTCCATTTTACCATTTTTTTCACTGGTAGAATACTACTGAGCAAATCCCCAGCCTCTGACAAGAACTGTGTTTGAAAGTGGCGCCTGCCATAAGAGCCCTGGTAAAATTCTCCTGAACAGCAAGGAGTAAGATTGTTCTTGTTTCTGAATTATGACAGAAATCTGCTGTGAAAAGCATGCATCTAACTGCAGAGTGGGTCTTTGATATCCCTTGCCATCTACAGGATCTTAGCAAGAAAACTTGCTACGTGCTGGCTGATATAAAGGGACTGGTGGTAGGACGGGTTTTGTCTCAAAACATTGCAATTCACTAAATCTGTGTTCAGATGGGGAACATCTTTGCCAAGCCCATGTTTAAGTAGATGTTGGAATGAGCAATAGATTCCTTTATGTGCAAGCTTGCAGTTCTGTCCAAAATTGGCAGGCTTTTCTGAATCACAGCTTTAGGTGGAACAAATACAGACAGGAGAAAAGAGTTTGCCTTTATCTACAGGCTACACTGAGCGGTATATTGATGGCAAAGTAGTAAAACTTACCTTGACCCAGTCCTCTAGCCTCAGAACATGCTAAAATTATGATTTTGAACTTAATAGTAGCAATGATTTACCTTATCTTAGAAGTATGTGTAATGAGAATTTGCTCTTCAGCTCTGAGGTGTGGTAGTTCCATTTTGAAATGATTTGCATATGAGAGACAGTTTTGAAAGAAATACTCACCTCATTGTCCAGGGGTAGAGGGTACATAAAAGTTGCTACAAACATTAAATATTTCATCTGGTGTTCTTTTAATACATAGCTCAGGGACAGTTAAACTAAGTCTTTACACAAGATATACATCATAAGCTATAGAGTGGTGCATTAATTTGGGAACTGGAGTGGATTCTATGAACAGAAGCAACTCCGCATCTTCAGATTTGATTTTTAGCATTTTCAGATAATAATCCTGTTCATATTGATAGATTACATTGTTTGCTCTCATTTCAATAGATCAGAATTTCTGTGCAAAACCTTTATGTCTTAATTCTATCACTGGCAAATTATAGTATTACAAAAGTAAAAAAAAATGTTGGATTTTGAATTCATCAGTGTAATTCTACCACATGTGTACAATCTCATCTTTGGACACCCTGGTAGATACATGACTCACTTTTAAATCTTGCATTGCATGAAAGATATTTCTGAACCTTCCAATCAAGAAGGTTTTGAGTTTCAGTTATTTTTTTTGACTCTCCTTTGAGCCATTTCAGATTGAAAACAAAACAAGATAAAATAGGATTAGAAAAATTACTTACTCTTCTGTATTTCTTCAACTTTTGAAGCATGCGTTTCTTATGTGGAGTAGCAATGGTCAACCGTTTCTTCCCCCACTAAAATCATAAATCCTGTATCAGCCTGTTTACAAAGTGGAATAGTCAGTTATTTGAGCTGTATTGAGAGACACTCACTTCCTGTATACCTTAAAATGGAGAGGAAGAAAAATCAAATTGGAAAGTTTTTCATTTATTTGCTGTTCTGTTATAATACACACATTTTCTCGTAATTTGTGTCTTCTTCTATGTTCCCACTCTTCCTCACGTCAGGTGCAGGCTGATTTTGCTGCACATAGTCAGTTGTTTTTTTTTTCCTTTTTCTCTTTACACATTGCCACATATATGCTATATAATTGTTTTGAATTTGCAAAACTGCTTCTGGTGACACCCCCCCACACACTTTCTTATTCCTGTCTGATGACTGGAAGGAGGTACTGTTTTCCAGTGGAGCTTATTTTCACAGCTGTGGCAGAGGAGGGAAATGTCATAAGATACTTTGAGGTCAGTTTTGACCCCAAACTTAAATGAGGTAAAAATGATTCAACAGAAGTGCAATATCTTGTCTCAAGTGGTCCAGCTGTCACTTCAAAATCAGATAATAATTACAATTCAGAAAAAACGGTTTTGACAGCCATGACAATATACAGTAAAACCAGCTCAATGTTATAGAATATTGTTTTTTGTTTTACAGCTTGTTACAACTGGAATTTATCAAATAAGCCATATTCTTTCAAAAAAAATATATAAATCTCAAGGTCTTTGAACATGCAGAAGAGTTTTAAATATTTTTTTGTTACTCTTGTTTCTACAGTCTTTAACATTATTAATAATTGTTTAGGTAACTTATCAGCAAATTAACTAGTGTAAATTGTTAAATTACCATTTCACTGTCCACATCAGGATCTCTAGTAAACCTCTAATAACTGTAACACGTGCCTCAGGCAGAGCTGTGCATTATGTATGTTCTTTGTAACGAGAATTCGTTGACTTTATGAAGCCATTGACAGACATTCATCATTTTGTTCAATAAACTTGTCTGTGACATCCGGCAAATTGATGTTAACTGGAAATATTCTCTGGGATTTCTGGCACAACTCTCTTTTTGCCTGAGGAGAGAGAAACTTGGTACATAGGGTGTCCAAGACACAAGGGTGAAACTTCTTTCCCCCCACCCCCTCCCCAAAAGCCTCAGTGAGCATGTGACCAGCTCTTTTTTCATCTTGCTTTTAATGCTCATTTATGCAAACAACCTTGTGGCCCACAGTTTGCAAGCAGATTTATCATTGATCTTCAGTAGAGGTTGAAAGTGGATACTGCTTTTATTAGTTCAGCCAGTCTGTGCCAGGAAGGCAGCTCAATTTTATCACATGACCAAACTGTTGTAAAAATCTTCATGATACAAATCCACAGTGCTCTCTTCACAGGTACATCTGAGTTTGTATTCAGAGTCAGTAGCCTGTGTTCTTGAAATTAGTATTTAATTTATTTAAGAAGTGGAGACATACTTAGGTATGGGGGGTTTTTTTTTGTTTTCTTTTTGTTTCTCAGTAGTAGAATTTCTTCTTATTCCAGTTAGTAAATTTTATTTTCTTTTTTTTTCTTTTTCCTTTTAAGGGTGTGAACTTTATTTCTAGCAATAATCATGTTTTTTAGTGTTTGAAATTCTTGGATATATTAAACACTAGAAGAATTAAGCATTGATACAACATACAAGAAATTAACTATGGAATTCTTGGTAGCATTGGTGGGAATTTTGTGACACTCCCAGCACATGGCATTTAGTACTTGTTTTTAATGGTCATTATCTTTGCCTGATGCTGCTTATTGCTGATTTTCATAAAATATATGGTAGATGACCAAACCTTTATAATACACATTTTAGAGCAGTGCTTCATTTGGTCTTTTAAATTTACCGTGTTTGGAATGATGAACAATATCTTGTTTGTTTTGCTTTTGAGCACCCAGTGTGGAAAAAAGTATGCACTTTTAACACCTGCCTGTGTTTGATTCTTGTGGATAGATATCTCTAATAGTGGTAGAGGTTGTTAATAGGATATCTGCCCACCTGCTAGCATTCCTGTTGTGCTACCTGAATCCAGCTGTATCAGGGATCTTTCAAACAGGAAGGAATGTACTAACAAATTGTGGCATAACTGGCTAACATATTTATTAATGGGTCAAAGATAATGTTCAGGTTGTAAAACCTTCCAAAAATTTTATATAAAAAAATCCATTACATAAAATTTTTGTCTTCTGAGAGAAAGAGTAGAGCAGTTGGCTCTTTAAAATATATTGTGTCTCACTACATAATAGTTCACTGGATTAAATGAATTTATTGATTTCTGCTTCTTTACTGACACACATTTATGAGCAGTTTCTTTGGCACCATGGCCACATGTCAAAGGTCATAACTTTCCTTCACTGTGGAAGAATAAAAGCTTTCAGATGGTAAATCCCTGAAATCCACACAGTGCTTTATCCCCCCCCCCCGCCCCAATTACTGGCTTTGCTTGACTTTATTTAAGATAAATAAAAAACAATAATAAAAATATGCACACTAAAAAACCCCACCTTTACTATCTAATCTAAAATAACTGCAGGAAACTATTTCTCTGCACAAAAGGTGACTTATCTAATCTGCTAATAGAGATACGTGGTAGCATATTAGGCTCCGTTAAGGTCAGAGATTATATTGAAAATGGTCAATTTTAAGAATATAATAAACATTTCTCATGAAGAATTTCATTACATCTTCAGTATAGAAACAGTATTTCTTCCCTTTTAGAGCTGTGTCAAAGGCATATTACACTGTGTGCACCAGAGGTGATACTGTGAGTAGAACCTACTGAGAGAATGAAGCACACTCAAAAATTGTGCTTTGTGTTTAGATGAAAGTTAATAATGTTGACATTTTCTTTAATGTCCTTCATTAGTAGTAACCTGTGGGATTTTTGGTGTGTACTAGATATGAAAGTCTACTGGTGACACAAGCATGAAGCTATTAAAAAAGAAACTGCAATAGAATATAAATAAGTTTAATCAGTCCACTAGTTCACAAAAAGAGATCAGTAAACCGTGCTTTAAACACAAATTGGCTGACACTAGTTCTGATATTTTGGAAGTGTAGAATAGGATGCAGTTAATGCCATATCCCTTGTGCAGTCTGCAGTGCTCATCTGTTTGATAGCCTGGCAGAAAAAATACTTTTTTTTTTTTTTTTAGCTAGATAGTTATCTAACTAATACGGTTAGTGGTGATGATTTGAACTGGCTTTCTGTGTTATCCGACAAGCGCTGGAGCTGGCTGGAGGTAAGTAGGCAAGAATTGTGGGGATTTGGGATCATCTGGGAAGAGTTTGTCTTAGCTTTTTAGTAGCTAGTAACTGGTGGATTAGCTCTGACCTTCTCAAGAAACAGCAGTGTGAAAGTAAATTCACTCAGGTGTTATTCTGATTTAAAATAATCAAAATATCTGTGCTAGATAAGGTGAAATAGATTTGAATTGTTAGCAGAGCCTGGCTATAGTCCATCTAGCAGTACTGTTTCTGAAGGAATAGTGTAACCTAGAGTTGTATCAATGGGAAAAACAACTAAATGTGATTTTCTGAGAGGATGTAAAAAGTCTTCCTAACACCCACCCCAAGAAAGCGAATTGGCTGCCATACTTTCTTTTTACATAGTAGGGATGAATCCTGTTAATGCTTTTAGTCATGACTCTTGCAAAAACCACGAGTGTCTGATTTTTATTCTGCTCTGTTGTTTCATGCAAATGATGGGGGGGCTGATGATGGCACTCTGCTGTTAAGTTTACCAGATGTTTATATTGCAGCACTGTAGTTGCTGAGTTTCTGACCTTTTGAATAGAAATTTGTCATGTCAGTTTCTAGCTCTCTGATTTTAATTTATTTTTTTTTTAAACACGGTATACTTCTGCAGCAGTGTTTATCCTGTTCCCTAGAACAAATCTAAGATGAAACTGCTTCTTCTGTAGTTTTCCTTTTCACTAGGCTAGCATGGAAATGTCTGCTTAGGGAACAGAGACATGGAAGTTGTTGAAGAAGTGGTCTTTGTGTCTGGAAAAATTTTTTTGCTGCTGCTGTGAATATATTTGTAAATTTAGTTGTCCTGTAAGTTTTGAGGAAAAATCTCAATCTTTGGGGTTTTTTTGCACGTGTTCAGCACAGACTTGATCAGCTTGACTAGCTAGAGACACACAAGGTGCTGTTTGTGCTGAGCATGTTGCTTGTGAACACCTAGCTGGTCTTCCCTCTAAGCGGTCCTAGGCAGCTATGGACTTGCCTTTTTTCCCTGTTCTGAATTAATGAGGAGCTAAAGTGTGATCTAACACTGCCTGGAGAAACCAGCTGGCATTGAAAGCTGAAGTAAGTGAAAACAATGGTCTAATTACCTGGAGAGGAAGTTTGGGAGGGGAAGTAGGTGAGGTGGAGGTGTGAGTGGTCTCATGTATCTAGAGGTCAGGAAGGGGGAAGAGAAATCGATTGGTGGGAAGCGGCTAGTACCAAGGAGAAGCTTGTGGAGTGAGACCTGGAGTTGGATCCGTTTGGGGATTGCCGTGGGTACAAGCTAGGAGTGGGAGAAGACTGAGGGCCTGGCAAAGCCTGACTCAAGAGAGTGTACCCGTCAGAGCAGCTGATCTTTCAGAACATGGAATGTGGACCCAGAAGTCCAGGACTGCACTTGGAACTTCGGATAGACAAATAATAACTTCTCAGTCAGGGCAGCTTTGGAGGGTTTAAATTGCATCACTGCTTCAGCCAGAAGCTTCTACAATATGTGATGCAAGTCAGCTTGTCCCTACTGTCCATGGGAAGTCTGTGATTACTTGTTTCTTATGATCTTGGTGTTTGATATGAGGTTTGATCAACTGGAGCTGCAACAATTTGGGGGAGCAGTGGTTGCAACACATGGAATGCTGTGAAGGATCAATGTCTGATCTTGGACACCTAAATTTGGTGAATATTTTGGGCTACCATCCAGCTGCTTGTCCATACCCAACAGTAAAATTAAAATTATTATATTACAGAATGTCACCTTGAAGTGTCGTGAGAGTAGGTGCATTAACATTTGTGAAGAACGGTAGTGCAGAGCCCTGCAGGACAGACCATAGGGAGGTTAATAACTCTGTCTTCAGGACAGTGCTTAGTAAAGTGTAATAAATAAGGAATGAGGCCACACACTGAACAGAGAAAACAAAATATTGAATAGATGCTCATTATGTGAGCACCATTCATTTGGTGCTGTGAATAGTGGGGAAGTGTGATTGTGCAGTTGGATTGTTTCCTAAAGCATGTATATAAACAGAGCAAATCACTTGCGTAAGTGACTTCATTTCTCCAGTTTTCTAACTTCTGAGCGTTTGGGTTTAGAAATTTTTGTCTTGTGCGTGTGTATACACACATGTAAGAGGCAGATATACTGAATGCTGTATTAGTAGGAGTGTTCAGGGGTTAGCTTAATTTATCTAATGATGTATGTAATGCAGCAAAAAATGAAATAAATATTCTTGAAAGTATTAGAGTTTTATATAGGCAAAGAGTCTGGGGAAAAAAAGACTTGGAATAGAGGGCACTGTAACAACTTCTGAGGCACTTTAAGTAAGTTTATCAACTTTTTTAGTTCAACCAATCCATGGGCTAGTATCTAAGCATGTATTTAGCAATAGCATTAACTCGATGATAATAATAATAATCCTCAGAGGTTTTTTTTGTTTTTTGGTTTTTTTTTTTTGTATACAAAGGTTTACTAACCACTGAAGATCCTGCAGCAGTCTGCAGCAACGTTTGTAAACGGTTGGTAGTATTGTTTGTCAGAGCATAATCTGATTTAGGAAACTGTTTTAGCACAGTACTAACAAAACCCACATTTAATTTATACTTTTGACTATAGTTTAAGCTTGTGTGTGGACAGGGCTTAGGTGAGTGCTCACCTGTGCACTCTCTAGTGTTTGTCAGTGCAACCTTTACTCTCTCTGTGACCTAACTGAGGAAATTGGTTTTATTGCGGTGTATGGGAGAAGAGCATTTTTGTGGTGCATGGTATTAGGTAGGTGAGAGGGAGCACTCCAGGCTCCACTGCTGTGGAGGAGTTAGCGCCTGTGAGTTTCATCTCCTCCTTCATCTGGTCTGTGTCTTTTCTCAAGTGTTTACTCCAGCACATGGAGTATCCGCATGGAGTAACCTAGAGTACCACCTACTTGTTAGGCTAGAGGTCTTGCCTTGAGCCATAGGGCAGCAACAGGGCCCAGCAGTCATGACTAGAGAAAATCCCTGATACTTTCTTTTTTTTGTTGTTCTTTCTCCTGACACATTTATGTGAAGAAACTCGAAGGCAGTGAAGTATTGAACACTTCATGCCTTCAGTGCAAGGTACACACTTTGTGATCCTGTCAGGGATCTGGCCCTGGTACCGAGACCTTTCTTTGAGGATGTTTTTCACAAGCATGTTCAGAAGCTGGAATTATGAGAAGACGTTTGTACTTATTTTAATTGTTCCTTTCCTCACTATTTAGTTATTGCCGTGTTGACCATTGTCTTGCGTTTACCTAAATAATGGTTGCCTGGCCTTTCACAGACTTCTGAAGAGGAAAGATGGTGACCACCTGAAACAATAATATCTGCGGCAGAATAGCCTGAGAACTTTAAATAACCAAAGGGGAGCGTTTCCAAGGCAGCTAAGTGACCTTTGGATCCCAGAAGCGGGCTATTCATAGAGGCAAAGCCTTTGTCCTGCTTTGACCAGTGGTCAGTGAACTCTGGCAGGCCCCTCAGCTCACCATCTTGGCCCTAGACTAGCAGCTGGTGATTGATTCATTTAACTGTCCAGATTCACATTCTTCTGTCAAGGACTTGTCAAGGAGGAAAAAGGTTCTATGGAGGGCTATTCATTTTACTAAAAGGAAAGGGATGCATTATATGATTAAGTGGATTACTTTTGGGTCAGAAGAGTTCCTGCATTGCTCTGTTTTAATTTGGCCTTCAATCAAAGAGAGATTTAGTTTATCAGCACAGTGTGGTGCTCATGAAGAGGGACAGATCGTTTCAATTCCATCAGTGCAATAGGGCTGCTCTGTGTTGTGGTTTTTTTTGTTGTTTCCCCCCCTTCTTTCTGTGATTTGTCCCCCCCCCCCATTTTTTTGCCAACAAATCTATAGATTTTTGTGATTAGTTGATGTGACAGAGGGTTAAGAATTATTAGTTTCTATTAATCTCACACTCTTAGTTTTAATGTGTATGATATATACACATTAATGCTCCTACTGTCTCTCATATATGGTGTTAAGCAATTCAGAAAAGCCTGGAGTAGGTTCAAGATTAGTGTGTTACCTCTGTTTTAGATGTGGAGAAAACTGAGAAGAGAATAAATTCTACATGTTCAAACTAATAAATTACTTTCCTACAGACAACACAAGCAGCTGCAAAGCTGAGGGTAGAACCTAGTATTTTCTGTCCAGTCCCCGTTTTCACTTGATAAACAAACCCAGCATTTTCCAAATGCACAAGAGTGCCTCCTGTACATTTTTCTGCTTGTTCAGAATCTCTTTTTTTTAAACAAGAAGGCGTTTCCATGCTTTATGAAACTTGAATTGTTTTCAATTTTATAATTAATGCGTCCAAAAACCAACTTTGTGTTGCACTAGGAAGATGTGTTTCCTCTTCATCGTGTTGTCAGGCTCTTCTGTTCATCTTACTTTCAGCTGAGCTGTGTTCCCTTAGCATTAGGACTTTTTTGCTGATCCTCTTCACGAAATACTGTGAAAAGAATGTTGTTGCTTAGCTCCTTCCACTGGAAATAAAAGGCATTAAAGAGCAGATCCCGCCAGTTAACCTTCTGCCTCCGTTTCAATGAACATGATGAGCTGCATCAGATGAAATATGACCATCAAGTTTCTTTACCCCACTCTCATAAGCTATGTATTGTTTTGATTTGGCTTATTGAATGCGTTATGAGGGATTTCTAATTGGCTTCAGGCCAAGATGTTACACTTCTGCAGATGGCAGTACAAGTGCATAATTTAGAAGAAAATACAGTGAGGCTTGGTCTGTTGTATTCTTTTCTCTCCCTCTTTTTGAGGGAAAAGTGAGAGTTTTGTATTTGTTGAAATAAATGAGTGGCTGAACTATTTTACGAGCACAATGAGAGGAAGAAGGTCTGAGATAATCTGACTTTGCTTAACTCTTCTCTGTTCTACACCGCTACATATGTGTCAAAAATCTGGGGTAAGTGTAACACCTATTGAACAGGCCTCCTCCTTTCATTGAGGCCTGGTGATACTCTTCTCATGTCTGCAGTTGCATTTCCTGGGGATCAGTCCCCTTTCTCAGAGCTTGCTTGTTTCAGGCTGGAGTGTGATGTCTGAGATGGGAGTACCAGCTTCTCTGTGCTCCAGATGACACTTCCCCTGACACCTTCCTCATGGCTTTGATTCATGGGCTCGAGTTGGAGATAAACAGTGAGCTTTTGAAAATCATGGAAAAGGAAAATGAGTTGTCATTGTGTATTAGAGAATATAAGTAATCTAATAACCAGAGGGATTACCTACTTAGTAGAACATGGTTTATTTGTTTGCAGTATGACCGGGCAAATTGAAAATCCAACTGTTGGCTTCTACCCAAGCAGTCAACAGCCATAGCGAGGTGCCCTCCTCTAAAGACAAAAATTTTTGATTTCTTCCATTTGCCTTTGATATGAGGGCTTTTATGGTGCATTCAGAATAAATTTGCAGGACATTTTGCAGACACATAAGGGAACAAGATAAATATAGCTGGGGAAAAATATAGGGACATTGAAGGCAATGTGATTTTTATCTGGAAGCCACGCTTCTGATTTGTTTTATGTGAAAATTGCAAGAGTTGTAAACTCTTCCCCCTCTCCTATCTCCAGAAATTTTCAGATAAACATCTAATTAGCAGATGTAAGTAATTTCAATAATAAGCAGTACTGATAATGCCTTTTGTTACTTGTTTTTTTGTGTGTGAAGTTTGTTTCTGTTTTTCTCCCTACTGCTCTCAGACTTTTAAGACATTCAGAATTTCACTGTTAGTTACTGCCCTCTGTAGAAAGACTGTTACTGGGGAGCGATCTCTGGGCTGTGTAATGCAGTAGGGGGGCGTTTGGTGACAGGGAAATGAGCTGCAGGCGTTCGGCCCTTGAGAGCGGAGGCATCTCTTCTTTCCTTTCCCCATGGGAACGCTGAAATGTTGACATTTGGAGAGGGGGCTGAAGGGCTTGAATTCCCAGTGCCTCTCCTCAGTGTTTTGCAGTGAAATTGTGTCTTTCATCCTAGGATGCTGATTCTGAAACACTGTGAGCAAAAAATGGAGAGTGCTTGTGTCTCAGGGGTAGTGTTTCTGACAGTCTGAAGGCTTACAGCACCACTGTATCAGCTTACGCTCATTCAGATGTGGATGGTGTCAGTTTGCCACTGTATGAAATGAAACCTCTTCCTCTGCCTCCCCCCCAGATGTGAGGGAAGGCGCAGTGGTGGGCGGCACAGCAGAGGAATGTGTGGGGCCCTGCTCCTGCCCTGGGATGCGCTCTGCAGTGCTTCCTCTGATTGATGAGCTGGGCAGGGTGAGGTGAAAAGTGGGTATTGCATTCTGCTTAGGGTCTTGTTTTATTTTAGCCAGGAATAGCATTTATTTATTTTTAAAGGTACATGACTGATAAGTAAAGGTCTTATCCTTCAGCTGGCATCTGAAGTGAAATCAGTTGATCAGAATGGGACAGCTTTAGCACTTACAGTGCTGGAGGCTTTTATTGCACAGTGCTGAAATTGTCTTTTCTGTGTTGCACTGAATGATTCTTACATTTGTGTTTTTCTTTTTGGGGTTGTTCTTTGAGGAACCTTAGAGTCATAGCAGTCAATCATTTTTAATTTTCATTTTTTTTGGATACCCGATTAGGATGGTTGTGAAGGGATACATCTTTTGTTCCACAATCCTGCTTGTGTTCTGATCCTTCTCTTCATGTCATAAAGTGCAAAACTGTGCTGGATGTTCCCCATGCAGCAGTTGGGCTATTAAGCAGAACTAATTCTTCACAGAATGGCAACTCCAAAGAAAGGCTTCTGTAGGATTAAGCATAGATACTAGAAGGCAATCAGTTGGCAAACTGCTGAAGGAAAGCAGTCATTGCAAGGGAGAAAGTGGTGTGTTCTTTATCCTGAATGCACACAGCCACACAAGTAGAGCAGCTTTGAAGCTGGTTAATGTGGCTTATTGTGTGCCTTTTCTGTACTATTTCCTATGTTTCTTGCCTGCAGAAGAGCAGAGGGGAATTCCTTGAGAAGTGCATTAGCATTTATTGTGCACTTCTGTGGCCACACACTTTTGCCTGGATGACTGAAA
Source organism: Aegotheles bennettii (assembly GCA_013398125.1). NCBI lineage: Eukaryota > Metazoa > Chordata > Aves > Caprimulgiformes > Aegothelidae > Aegotheles > Aegotheles bennettii. Next base: position 307,462 of record VZRW01007119.1, on the reverse strand, counting down.
AGGGAAAACCCCAGCTGGGATGCCTTCAAAAGTGAAAAGATCAAATCTCTCATGCTTGTTTGCATGATCCAGTTGGGTATGTCAATTACACCATCAATAAACTGTTGAGTATATAGAACCACGTATTTCTAAGCCGCAGTCTTTTATTTGTTTTAAAACAGTGCTAGTGATTACTCCTGGGGTGATATATATGCCTGGTTTCATTGGCATGGGTGGTAGTGGTGTATCTTTTGCCACTTATTAAATGATTGAGGTGTAGTAAGGCAGTATATGTGCTTTTTAGAATAGCTTACACATAGCTGCAAGAGGGGTAAAGTGCCATTGTTACAGTATCATTAGCTGCTTTGACCAAGGTAAAATAGAAAGATTTGGGTGTATTATCCTGTACTTTCTTCCTTCACAGATTGGGAATTTTGATGCATGCCCTTGGATCACAATTCTCCTGGATCGTCATCTCAATGTGGCTTTAAGAGTACCTGATGGGCTGGAGAATTAATAGTAAAATAAGGTGCTCATGGGTTGGTCATCCTATGTCAGTTAGGGTCCTCCCCTGCCTAGGACCCCATTTAATGTTACAGTTCTGTTAACACATCACGAGTAATAAGCTGTGTGTCTGTTCGAGTAGTCTGAAGAAGTGAGGAGGAAACAGTACAGTCTAGCAGTCACCTTGTCAAATTGTACTTTTCTGTTCCTGCATGCATGTTTCTGCATTTAAGAGAACTTTTTAAAGCATGATTATCCACTTCTGAAGAGCCAGTTTTCTTTAACTGCTTTGTTGTTTTTTCTTAACATACAGCAGAGATGTTAATTATGAACTCTTCCTGTTGCTAAGGTTAATGCTTTCCAAAATTTACAGTGAACATATGCTGCATATTTAGCAAAAGTAAAGAGCAAAGTACAATATATCCTGAGGAGAACTTCTTAGAGACTCCTCGTGTATTGCAATGCTTATTATAACAATTTTGAATTCACAGTTATACCCAAGAAAAGAAAGCTTAGACAGCCAGGCACATTTAAATGTTGAGAGTCTGGTGCTATTTGATGTACCCTGTGCCTAAAAACCAAACATTTATGGGACTGAAAGCTTCTGAGACAATAGTTAAATGGCAGTGGTAGGGCTTGCTTCTGCCTTCTATGGTGTCCATGTGTGTAGGAAGAGATTACATTTCCAAAACTGCCTCACCAAAGGGAGGCTGTTCCAGAACCACATACCTCATTTGTTCTTTTTTTCTGCTGCTTTTTCCCTAGAGCAGCCAAAGATGATACTGTGTCTCTGATACCCTGTCTCCAGATCTTGCACTTGTAAAGAGCTCTTGCAAGAAGGGAAGAAAGTTGTGTTTTGTTTTTAGTGAAAACAAAAACGAACTTGGGAAAGTAAGAATGTTCAAGGAAAAGGCTGATCTCAGTTCTTCCTGGAAGAAGGGGGAATTTTTTCCTTATCAAGTTTCTTCTCCTTTTCTGTCAACTGTCTTCAACATGCATCCATTTGAGTCCTTCTTTTCTCTTGACTTTCTTTTCTGGGATATATCAGAAACTCGTTCACAATAGTTTCCTTTCTGTATGTGGAGAAGACAATATACTTTCCTGCTTTCTGTGGATACTGTAAGAAAGAAGGAATAAGAGGATACTATAGGAAAGAATAAATTAGTACAGTTTGCTAAAAGCCTAGTCCAGAATAATCTACTTGACTTCCAAGTTTTCAGGAAGGGAAAATACTACATATAAAACTTCAGACTGGTCTTAAATTTGAGAAGTTGATGGGGAAAACTGTGTCTCTGTGTGTATGTGTCTGTGTGTGGCCAGAAACACTTTTACAGACTCTAGTCCTAACCCAAATGGTAGAGAGCTTAGTGGTCTTCAGTGGACATATTCAGACTTGGGTATTCCCGTACAGAGATTTCTAAAGTGATCATTTGTCGGCCACTGAATTAGGAGCTTTAAAGAAAGGAGCAGGGGGACCTGAAAGTGTTAGAGGAAACAAATGAGATTGCAGCTGACATCTCCAAGGGAACTTTTGTTCAAGGGTGCTCAGGCTGTTGACCTCTTTGCTTCTCCATTTCATTGCCTTTAGATTATAGCATTCTTCAGTACCAGAAAAGTAGTGGCTAGTTTGTGACTGGGTGAATGCTACCTTTTTTTTTTTTTTTTGAGGGGTGGGAGCAATCATGGACATTGCTGTGCAAAGATTTTAATGCATAAAGAAACACTTTTGTATTGTATTTTAAAAGTGTTTTTTATATATAAAGCTAATTATTTATTTCATTCTCTTTCTTATTATCGGATATTGGAGAGTAATTCCTAGTGATCTGCATCTTAGTTTGGAAATCACCGTTTAAAAATTACACTTCTTAGATATTTGTCAGCAGGTTGGCAAGAACACGAGAGAGGAAAGGAAAAATTATTTTTTTTTATCTCCCCGCCCCCCCTTATTTTTTGATATGCAACCTCTAGGTTTCCAAGGAAATTTATTTTTCATTTTGGGAAATTAAATGTCATACTCACTAATGGCAAACTAGTGTGTTTCTGTCATGTAATCTTAGGTCTGTATCCTGTCTAAGAGTGAGTTTTTAGTAACCAGGCTGATAGAACAAAGGAGATGCAGAAATTGAAGGTAAAATATGAAGCTGGAAAATAAAACAGAAAGGTAAAATGATTGCCCTTTAAGAGAGATGACCACATTTCCAGACAATCCAAGCGAATAATGATTTTTAAAGCCATGTCTAATAGTTTAGTGTTAGTACCTCATTTAAATCCAGGGATTAATAGCAGCAATCTCCTTGTTGCACATTAAAAGGATTTAGTTTAATTTGGGATTAGAGGGTACAAGATGCTATTCTAGCAAAACTATTCCCAGCATATCAGTGATGTGAAGTGGGGTGGCTTATTGACTATGGTTTCTCTAAATGTCCCAGTTACAGTGTGTGTGTGTGTGTACATACCTGTATGGATTTTAAAATTGTGATGTACTGGTTCAAGAATCCTTTATAATGTATGTTATCTTTGGAAGTGAAATTGTTTGAAAAAGCTTGTTTGAAATGTTAAGAAAGGCAGTTGGAGTTACAGGTCCATACTGCCTTTCTGGGACTGACAGTGTGGTTGGGCTCAGGTTAGTTCAAGGACATTAAAATCTGTGGATACTGATGATGTGGGAGATTCGGTCTGTAATCAACACTTATTTGTGTATTAGATAAGGATAATATGCAATATTGTGCTCTCCTCTCCTGCAAGTATGCTGGATTAAGCAACATGTGCGGCATGTATGAGTAGTTGGAACAATAGTAGGTCATTATTCTCCTCCCTTTTGTACTACAGGTGTTTCTAAGCATGCTAGTGAGCAGAATAACCATCTTTTTAAGACTGTTGTAAACTGGAATGTGGTCTTATGTACGCAGAAGAGCAATTGAGCAAATGCAGAAAAAATGCAGTCCCTGTGCCAAGAAATTCACCATTTAAGTAGGAAAAAATAGACAATAAACAGATTCAGGCAGGAGACTCAAAGAAATTACACTGGTCTATGTGTTTGGTCTTGGTCTGTCAGCCTAACAGTTACTGAAATTTTTTGAGTGCATCATCACACAGTGAATTGTATGAGATAGGTTACATCAAGAGCCTTAAAGCAATTCCTGCTAGAATTTAGAGTTCTCTGATGTTCATACATTATATGAGCATATCCACTATTTTATGTTCATATTTAGTGGTAAGTGAAGATGTTCAGAATCAGTTGGAAGATTCTTGGTACTTCGGCAACTTCATTGGGAGGATATTATATTGCTTTTAAATAATAATGCCAAGAAGGTGTTTGTCTCATAACTAGAATGTAAGTTAAAGTTTAAATAGGACCTGTAGCCACATTTCTTGGTGAACTAGGAGTGGCATGTTCCCGACTCCTTGAGCAAAAGGCACATCCTCTTAGATGACATTTACAGACTATGTGCTTCTGCATGAATTGATGTAGAAGCTGCTTCCTTAGCAGCTTACTAAAAACATGACATTTAAAATGCCTCAAGAGCTGTCATCTACCTGCATCCTAGAAATCCTAGTTTATACAAATCTGCACTGAATTGTCTTTTTGCCTGGGGGAAAAAACAAAACAAAACCCAGCAACAATAAAAAACCCACTACTAGATTCTGGATGTTTCTGGAGGACAAAATTACTTTTTGTGAAAGAATCTTTACTGTGGCGTTTGGTGTGAGAAAAGTGTCAGGAGCAGTGTCAGTGCCCTCAAATGGGTTGGTAACAGCCCTGGCACCCCTTTTGCTAGCAGTTGTATTGCCTCTCTTACTTGTCTGCTCCTTGTGAATATATTTCCTTTTAACAATCTCAGCTGAACTTCCCCTGCTAGAGCTGAAGTCTCTTCCTGCTTTTTGTGTTCTTACTGATGATGAGTCATTGCTCCCTGTCCTCTCTGATATCTCTTTTGAATATTTGTAAGACTGTCATTTCTCTGTTCAGTTTCCTTTCCCAGGGCTAATCGGGTCCCAGCTCTTATAATCTTCCCTTACAGATCAGGTTCTGTTTTTTCTTGAAATCTTTCATTTTTATGCTTCACATTTTAAAAATAATAATTGTGGGTCAAACAACATTGGATTAAAATTTTAAGGGTGGATATGAGAAATCACTGTGTTTGTGGTATCATGTCCCAAATGCCCTTCCTCAATATTCCCTTTTCACTTATGGTCATGAGAAACTTTACCCCATATTGTTTCTGTGACATTCACTCTGAACTGTATGTACTAAGCAGAACCTGAGCTCCGAAATAATTTACTTAATTTTTACTAGAATCTCCTGGGAAACTCTGCAAAGATCCACCCATTAGATCACTTGACGACAGCTCCAGCTCTGCGTACTCCAAATGCTTCATCAGAAATGAGGAGAATAGCTATGTGTCTATAATCTTGCTGTGTGTCTGGATCTGTCATTACTCATGTAAAGGTTATTCCCAATAGAGGTCCAGACCAGAGTGTGCTGTTTGAGTAGCAAATCATTTGGAAAGATGTGTCCACATAGCCAAAAGGCAAGGCAGAGCTCCTTTCAAAATCTCTTTTAAGGCTTGCTCCTTCAAGGACTAAGAAATTGCACCAAACTCAAGGAAAATATGTGCTTTGATACCAAAATCTAAAACACGTGTGTATTTGTTGCCTTTTTAAACACTGAGAGAGAGAGGAGAGGAGAGCATCATGAAAACTAAACCAGGAAGAGAAAATTCAATATTACATTTGTCATGTGCTGTCCTGAAATCCAGTTCTTTGGCAAAAAACAACTTCTAGAACATACAAGTTCATTTTTTTCAAGTGAAACCTCTTCACCTGAGAATTAAGAAAAGGAAAAGATTCTTGTTTTCATTTGAAGGGTTAGGGCTATTGTGTAATTCTCAGTAGCATTAACACACAAGTTCTACAAATGGCATTGTGCACTTCTGTTCTTTCCACCTGAGCAGTTCATCTATCTGAGTGGCCATTATCTCTTAAGAAACACTTAAGTGGCCGATATCATGTACTCAATATTTGCTGCATTCTGGTTAGATGAAACCCAATTCTGTTCTTCTGTTTCAGTTCAGGGAGTAATTTCAGTGCAGTGGTTTTATCTTACGTTCTTTTAGTTTCTTTATTTTACAGTTGCAGTCCATTCTTGGGCAAATGTCACCTCTGATGAAACCATCAAGCTTTAACAATAATGAACACATAGGTTGTTGGAATTTTATTTGCCTCTTACGAAAACTCATTCAGAAAATCACTTAATGACACAGAGCGTGTGACTGGGAAGTGCAGCATTTAAGGAAACAAGTCACCTGGAATTGTGTTTGAAAGAGCTCTGGGACTTCATGTCAGGAATGGATGAAGTGGGTGGGTGGTGTGTTTCTTTTTCGTTTGTTTGTTTCTCATTTATTTATTTAATTTTTTTAGTTAAAGTGAGTGAAGGATTGCTGCTGTATTTAAACAAACAAAAACGATGTGAGAGATGAGCTTCTTAAGTTTCAATTTTTCATACCTTAATTAAATCTATGTAAACCTGTTTGGGCACAAAAGAATTTTTTTTTGTATGCAGTATGGTATTCAACCCGTATATGGTGGAGGAGACACGAGCAGTGTTTCTCTAATATTTAATTAGTGTGTGACAGTAAGTAATCATTTGGGTTTTGAGCCTGTGGATATTTGCCTCAATGGTAAATGAAGGAATTAATATCAGAACTGAACTCTGATTTCTCTCTGCATAGGCAATGTTATTGGACAGAACTGTGTTTTATGCCATCAAAGATATTTGTACGCAGAGTAACTATACAAACGCATGTTCCCATCACAGAATTTGAAGGAATTTATAAAACTAAATACAGTTTCTAGCTATTGTTTTCTTCTTCTGTAAGCAGTATTTGGGATCTTGCAAGTTAAAAAGGGTGGGAGCATCAGCTTCTCAGAGTAAAATTAATTGTTTTCTTTTGGCTATAAATCTGGGAACAAAATGATTAAATAGACTGGAAAAGAGGGGGAAAACTCAAATAAAAAGGCACTTACATTTATTGCGTTTTGCAGGGTTGTTTTCAGGAACAACGTTATGTCTCTTGAGACTTTGTTTCTTATCCATTTTATAGAGCTCTGGCCTCTTAACAGCACTGGTTTAATGACTTGTTCTTGGGGTTCTGAGTTGGTATCAGCGCTTGCCATGAAAACAAGCCTGTTACAAAGAGGTCAGGTTTCACGAGACAGCAATAGACTTGTAAAAACAGGTTTTACTGGAACAACTAAAGTCAGAATTAAGAAGAAACCGGAGATTTGCGTAAAGAAGCAAGATATAGAAGGAGCACGTATTGAGCTAAACTGATGAACAATGTGTGAATTTAGATGAAAGATAAGTGGGGATTTTTTGTTTATAAAACCATATTTAGTGACATTAATGCGTTTTACTGAAGATTTTGTGCAGTTCTCAATAGTTCTGACTTTTGCTATCTGGAAAGATTAATTTTCTGGGGAGATACATTGTTCCTACTCAGGTGGAAAAACTTAAGTGCCAGCTTCAATTAACAACTTGCACTGGATTTTCTAATGGTATAGCTGGATCTGTTTGTGCTTGCTGTCATGATGACATTCTGTATTCTGTGAAATACTAATTTTCCTCAGTTTCCTTTGTAGCTCTTGAGAGTCTCACTTCTGTCTTTAACCTTAATCTGTAATGTACCGGATGCGTGGAAATAAATAATTCTTTTTTTATATACTTAAACAAAAGCCAAATATTGTGATCCTGTTGTCTCACTCTATGCCTTTAAATAATCATACCAATATAAGAGAATTATGGGTGTGATTTTATAGTTCCTATGAAGAAGAAACTTTTAAAGGTGAGAAAGAATTGTGCTTCAATAGGACTGTGTAATTACCTTTCTGCCTTGCTAAAATGGTCCTTTCTTATGCCACTTGGCTGTGAGGTGCAGCTGTGCTTCGTGATGGCTCTGAAACTCATGTTACCTTCGTTTGTGTTGTTCTTATTATCTATGCCTTTGTTACAGTCCTAGAGATTTTATTTTGAAAGCTAAGCAGGCTTGCCTAGTTTGCTACATCATGTTTTCAGTGGAACATAAGGAACTGGGTTAATTTCTGCTGATGAGAGAGGCTAGTTCTGTCTGCAGTTAAGATGGGTAGGGACCAGGCTGCAGAGCGTGCTGGGGCTGTAAGCACAGCCTCCAAAAGCACGAGGCTGGTCATAAAAATGGATACCAGGAGCATCTCTGCTTGTGACTTGTGAGTCTGAATCACATCTGAGGCACCAGACCTAGTTTCCAATGGCCACAGTGTTTGCATCATGTGTCTGCAACTGCTTTTGGGTGATTTTGCTGTACAAGGTGGTGCAGTTGTCAATTACAATCTTACAGAGGTCTGTTCACAAAGCTCTGACACTTCAACGGTGCTGGTGTGATTAGGAATGCTCATTCCTGCAGTGCTGATGCAACTACGGGAATGCAGTGCCAAAAAAAGGATTGATTCTGACCAGGGCAGTGAAATAGGTATACTAGTAACGGGAATCTTTAACTTATGTAGTTAGGCCTATGTCAGGAATTAATTTGTGTGTGGAGGGGAAAGCAACCAGGTGATGTCACATTTCCTTCACACTCCAATATTAATCTGTTGATGCTCTGCAGTAGTATTAAAATGATGGGAGGAGGAGCATTTGACAGAATACTTGGTGTGCATCAGTACTGTCAGCATCCTTTACACAGAAGGGTATTATTGAGAACATATTAAATAGGATGAAAAAGCATTTCAGTTAATAAACAGATTGAGATGAGTGACTTACTAATATTGGTTTATCTATTGAAATCATATTTCTGTATAATTTATACAAGAGTAGAAATTTATTTGAGATCTGTTTTTTTAAAAAACAGATCAGTACCATTGAGTTTATGCAGAGACTGTTCCCTCTGCAGTTACAGGGGGTGGAAATGTGTGTGGAATTATTTGTGTTGCAAATTATCCAAAAGGAGTTGCCTCTGGAGAATTGTTCTTTCTGTTAATTATGTTGTAAGTAGCAGTAAATAAGCAGTTGATTAGGGAGTTTTGTATTCCTTTCCCTTTGGCTTTTGTTTTCTGAGCAAAGAAATCCAACTACTGATCAATTTCTTAGGTGTCTGTTAGATGGAAGGTATTTATTGATCTGCCACTTTAGTTGGCTCGATTTTGTGAATTCCTTAAGTTGTAAATGCTCAAAATTATATTGGTGCTCTGTGCATTGGCATCTGCTTGGTGACCACTTGGACTGTTGAGATGAAAGTGTTCTTACATGATTAAACGTATTTGGGGTTATTATTTGGTTTTGATTTATTTTTCTTACCAAACGTGAACTTGTACAAATCTGCAAATGCTTTTACTAAAGTTAGTATTATAAAAGGATTAAAATCTGATGCTCAGAAACTGAAAGTTGTTTTGGAAATTTTCTATTGCAGTTGGTTGGGGTTTTTTTTTAAGTTTTTGAAGTTATTTTTTTTCAGGCACATGGTGTGATTCCTGGGGTTTCCTGCAAAGGTACAGGAGTTGGACTTGATGATCCAGGAGGGTCCCTTCCAGCTCAACATGTTCTATGGTTCTATGATTCTATGAAGTATAGTGGAGCCAGTCCCAAACTAGTTGAATTGACGTGAACTTCATTAGTTTAATATTTTACATGCTTTCCAGTTGCATGCCAGTCAATTTGTAAGCTCAATTCTACTTGAGAGTGTCATTTTCATTGAAGCATTTTTTTACTGAATTAGGTTAAAGGAAAGTTATTTTAAGTAAGCCTTCAACCAATGAAACCATGCTATTGAGCAAGGTAGTTAGGCTATTTAAAGTATTTCTAGGTACTTTTGCAAGTTGATCTATGATCCGGAGTTTGTTTTAACCTGAAATTTTTCCTTGCTTTAGAGTCCTTTAAATCTGATGTTCTCTTATTTTTAGCCATTTCTGCATTTGAAGTCCAGCCACTTTCAACTGAGGTCCAAGAAGGTGGAGTAGCTCGATTTGCATGTAAAATAACAGCAAACCCTCCTGCCACTGTGACATGGGAAGTAAATCGAACAACCTTGCCTTTAGTCATGGACAGGTATGTAGGGGTATACATTTTAGAATGTAATTTATTTTCTGTGATAGTTTTGGGACTGCTACAAGAAGAAAATCTGAATACTTGCAATGCTGTTATATAAAAAAGATTCTATGTGTATAGTATGTCAACTATTAAAATAGCTGGTAATATTTATAGAATCACAGAATGGTTTAGGTTGGAAGGAACCTTTAAGACCATCTAGTTCCAACCCCCTGCCATGGGCAGGGACATCTCCCACTAGACCAGGTTGCTCTAAGCTCTGTCCAACCTGGCCTTGAACACTACCAGAGAGGGGCAGCCACAGCTCCTCTGGGCAACCTGTGCCAGTGTCTCACCACCCTCACACTAAAGAATTTCCTCCTAATATCCAATCTAAATCTACCCTCTTTCAGTTTGAAATCGTTTCCACTTGTCCTATCGCTACAAGCCCTTGTAAAAAGACACTCTCCAGCTTCCCCATAGTTCCCTTTCAGGTACTGGAAGGCTGCTATGAGGTCTCCCTGAAGCCTTCTCTTCTTCAGGCTGAAAAACCCTAAGTCTCTCAGCCTATCTTCATAGGAGAGGTGCTCCAGCCCTCTGAGCAGCTTTGTGGGCTTCCTCTGGACTTGCTCCAACAGTTCCATGTCCTCCTTATGCTAGGGACTCCAGAACTGGACACAGTACTCCAGGTGTGGTCTCACAAGAGTGAGAATCTCCTCCCTCGACCTGCTGGTCACACTTCTTTTGCTGCAGCCCAGGATACTGTTGGTTTTCCAGGCTGCAAGCGCACATAAATGTTGTTATTGAATTTTAAATAGGTGTTACGAGTGCAGACCAGAATCACCTGCTATTGTCTATACAGTAATCATTGACCTATGAATTGCTATTGGTGAATCTTGTATTTAAGTCATTTTCAGGAATGGGAATTTCTGTGGGATACACAATATGCGGACTTTGGCTGTGGGAGTGGTTTGAACTAGAGGGATTGCTTTCACAGAAGGATTGATGCTGAACCTGTTTTTTTTTTTTTAGAGGGCCAGTAAAGAATTACATATACAGAAAATAGAGTTAAAACACTTTGTGCTAGGGAAATTCTGCACAGGGGAACTTTTTTTGAATTGATTAACTTGAAGCATACAGCCTGCTCCCTGCTAGATTCTTTCCATGTCCAGATTGTATTTGTTGAACCTATTCTCGTCCTTCTCAACATGTAACTTTTGTTGAACCTGTTTAAGATACCTTGCATGCAAAGGAAGGTAAAAAGAGAAACATAAAAATTGAAAGCATAGGTGGGTTTCTGGGAACCATATACCAGTTATGCTAGTATTTCAGAAGTTGCTGCCAACACTAACAGTATGAATGTAGTAGCTGGCTGAAGAAGATTGGGATGATTGCTTCTGAGGATGAGAAAGATCTGCTTGTTGAAAGTAAATTGCCCTGCTCTCAGCATGGTGCTGGGGGTACTCTTGCATGTAGTTCAGAAATGCAGGGAGACAAGTCATGTATAGAGAATGTTTTTGAGTCTCCAGCCTGCTGTTTTCAGGTCAGTGTAGCAATGGTTTGTAAATCAAGTAGTTAATTCCATGAAGGTGTTCACTGGCAGAACATTTATCTACATTTCTTTTTTGTTGTTTCTGTGACAGGATAACTGCTCTACCTACAGGAGTTCTTCAGATCTATGGTGTTGAACAGAAGGATGCTGGGAATTATCGTTGTGTTGCCACAACAACAACCAATAGACGAAAAAGCACTGAGGCAGTGCTGAGTGTTATTCCAGGTACTCTGAGATTTTTTTTCAATGGCATTATATTCTTTTTTTACATTATAGCAAAAAACACATGCGTTGAAGAGCTGTAACCATCCTCTGAACCACTCACCCAAATAACAAGTTTGCTTGCTTGTATCTTGTGGCTAAAATATTGTTCAGCGTAAGTTTCCACAGTTACTGAAATAAGGCTTTGACGTAAATTTAATTTTAAGCATCCTTAAAAAACATCATGTTTTATTTCATATTTAATTGAATTTTTGTTTAATTGTTCTTACTTTCTTTGATTTTTTTTTTCCTTTAATTTTTTTATTTTTTTCCCTCCAAAGCCTCAGTCTTGAAGCCTTTTCACAAGCCATCTATAATAGCTGGTCCTCAAAACATTACGGCATCTCTTCATCAAACTGTCATACTGGAGTGTGTAGCCACAGGGAATCCAAAGCCAATCATCTCATGGAGCCGGTTAGGTAGGTCTTAAAATTACAGCATACAACCTTCAGCCTGTGGAGAGGAAGTGAAACTGGAAAAAAAGGATTTCAGCAATTAGGTTACTGTTCTGAGGCTTCATGTAGTAGGTAACAATTAGTAGGTTAGGATAAGTGAAACACTTCTAGTTGCATACTTCCATACTGCTGTTAAGAAGCCTTGAGGCTTTCTGAGGCTTTGGACTCCCTGCTTCTGCTGTCAAGTCCCACACTGCCCTAGTGCAGGTGGGCAAAGTGCCAGGTAGCGTGGTGATGTCCAGGGATCTGTGACTCGGAGTAGAATCAATGGTGAGTTATGGCAGGTTGGAGTGGTTGCAACCTATCAAACAATCCTGTAAATGTTTCTCCCCTACTTCTTAGAAGCAGTATGTGAATGTGATTTGGACCTTGTGTTAATCAGCCATTTGGGCTCTGGATAGGTATAGTCAAACCCTGAGTAGTCTTCCTGGGAGAGGAGAAGAGAGGGAATGGAGTAAGACTAAGAACATTCATCAGTGCATCACATTTTTCCATGAAAACTATCTCTGTTTTTATCCTGACATACACCTAAATGTGAAAGTCAGGATTGTATGTGTAGAAGCAAATCATGCAAGTTTTCCTACATTTTTATTTCTGAAAGTGGGAGAAATAAGCATGTCTTCCCTGCTTGATTCAGTGACCCTTGTAGACAAACAAGTCAGAAAAAAGTTACCTAACTTTCATAGAGCATTTACTGTGAAAATAGAAGAAAATATATGATAATTAAATACACTAATTTTATCCCTAGCATAATTCAGAAGGAGATAGATGATCTCTGTTTGTAAAGATGATGTGAATGTTGTTGGTGATGAACTGAATCATAGTGCAAGGCAGTTGGGGAGGCTAACTGGGAAAATGGCATTTGTTTTTTAGCTGTGGTGGTGAGTTTCAGGTATAAACCACTTACCAAAAGGTGAAACCCAGCCATCTGAACGGTCAGATAACTAGAGTGAAGAGCAAAGCAAATGCAGAACAGAAATCTCTGAAAGCTCATCTGTGATTTCCCTTTGCATCTTTTGACTTTTAAACTCTAATCAATCTATGCCATTACTGCCTAGGCAACCCTATTTAGATAAGTTATTTAAATACATTGGACAGCCTTGTAACCACACTTCTTTCACTCTCTCAAACAGACCAGAAGTCCATTGACGTCTTCAATACTCGTGTCCTTGGAAATGGGAACCTCATGATCTCTGATATAAAGGTGCAGCATGCAGGCGTGTATGTCTGTCGAGCCACTATTCCAGGCACACGAAACTTCACGGTAGCAATGGCAACTCTTACGGTGCTGGGTGAGCCTGCTTTGACTTCCACAGTGTGTTTTAACATCTTGTGTCTGTTTTAAGCTGTGCTATGTACTAGGCTGAATTTTTATCTCAAACATAGTACACCAAGGGCTGCAGGGAGATTGCAGAGATGAAAGAGACCACAGAACTGTGGCTTTTGTCTTCTGTTGACTTAGATGAGAAGTGTCAGATACTCAACATTTGAGTTATAAACTAGCAGTTCATTTGCACTTGGAGATACCCAGGTGCAATGTTTGCTCTGGGAAAATGAGCTTCCAACATAGAAAAGAAACCTGTAATGAAGTAGAAATACGTATTATATATGTATACTTTGTAAGCAGCATGCCATAGGTTTAGGATTTGTTCACATTCATAAATGCATGACCAAAAATGTGTAGAAATGTTGCTATCTGGGCAGATAGTATGTATCTTTAAACAAACTTGCTTTGTTTACATAGAATGTGCTTTCTGCATGGGTATACATGTATTTGAGTGGCCTGGGGAGAGAGGTTTGTGTGTGGAAAATTCATTATTATTCTGATTGTCCTTGCATTTGTAGAGGCTGGATCTTTGTTCTATTTTTTTCTTTCCCCTTGTTACTTATGTGTAGCTCCACCTTCATTTGTGGAATGGCCAGAAAGTTTAACAAGGCCTAGAGCTGGTACTGCTCGTTTTGCCTGTCAGGCAGAAGGAAATCCTGCCCCCAAAATTTCATGGTTGAAGAATGGAAGGAAAATACACTCCAATGGTAGAATAAAAATGTACAACAGGTAAGATTACATTTGCTGTATGAGAACTGAGCTAGTGATGTGTGCTACAAAGGATGAAATTCCAGAAACTAGATATAGCTAGGCAAAATAAAACTCAAGTAAACATGTAGTTGGATGTTAAATGTAGTTATGGATATTTCCTTGGCAGTAGGAATGCAAATTAGTCAATACCTGAAATCCTCAGTCAAGCTTTTGTGATCGCTGCCTTACCTAGAAGGGAAACCGAAGAGTTTCACCACAGAGTTGCTCTAGATTTACAGTAGTGTGGCAGAGACCAGAATCTTGATAGTTGTTTGAGGCTCAATTTCACTACTTCTGTAGAGTGAGCATCTCATATTAAAGAGTTAGTTAATAAATTACAACCTGAAGGATCTGCTTTTTTGCAGTCAGGGAATAGATTTACAGGTTGTTTTCACTGTGCCTGGGTTTGCAGGTGTAAACATAAACATGGCTGGTTTGGAGCAACACTTCAAGCTGCTAAATTTCACAGCTGCACATCCATTCCTAAAGAAGAGTTTGTGGTGCATAAGTCAATTATACTAAACTCATGAAGCAGAAGCAAACATAACTGGTTTTGCATTATGTAAAGCTGAGTTTATCCAAGATTAAACTTTTTTCCTGTCTTTTTTTTTTTCTTTTTGGATTCAGTAAATTGGTGATTAACCAGATCATTCCTGAAGACGATGCCATTTATCAGTGCATGGCAGAGAATAGCCAGGGATCTATTCTCTCCAGGGCCAGGCTTACTGTAGTTATGTCAGAAGACAGACCGAGTGCACCTTACAATGTCCATGCTGAAACAATGTCAAGCTCAGCGATCCTGCTAGCATGGGAGAGGCCACTGTATAATTCAGACAAAGTGATTGCATACTCTGTGCATTACATGAAAGCAGAAGGTAAGCAGTTTGATTTAAATACTATTTCACTACTTGTATGTGGCAAGAACTTGAATGTCCTTTCAGGGACTGTCAAATTTGAATGGTTCATAACCAGGGCTGCATCAGAGCATACCAGCATACAAATGCATATTGTAATCAATAGGCATGCTTGAGGAAAAATACTTTTGCCCCATCATCTCACTTGTGGGACTGTGTTTTCTTCCAACTCCCCCTTGTCTGATTGCTCCAGTGAGCAGATTTTGAAGTTTGGAATGGGTTTTAGAACCTGGGGCCTCTATACTGCTATCTGGGTTTCCCTCTGTCCTCAGCAGGAGTTTCTGCATACTCTCATCCAGGTGTATGCTTGACAGGGAAGGACAAAGCATACAACAGAATCCTGGAGGCTTAGGGAGTTGAACTTGTCACAAGAGACAGCTCTTTTTGTCTAGATCCTCAAATTCTTGTGACTTCACTGGCTTTCATATATTTGGAGTAGAATAATCGATACTTTATTGGCTTAACTGTCTTCTCTTAGAATGAATGTTGGCTGAATGGTAAAATCAGCTTTCCTTTCACCCCTTGATCTCCTATAATAAGAAAAGTATACTTGAACTCTAAAATATGCTGAAGTAGCCATGAACGGTTTATCCTAGTCTCTGAAATGATATATAAATTCCTATATAAAAGGGAATGGATAGTTAGAATGAAAATGAGTAACTAGACACTTAAAAATCCCTTAATTGGGATCCCTTAAAGCAATTGCTTTAAGTTAAGGCAATCTTTAATGTGGTAGAAAACAGGCATTTTTCATAAGCAGAAGAAATAATTGCCAAATGACTTGAAAATTCATTAGGTGCATGGCTTAAACTAAGCTGCAATGCAGCTCTGTTTTCTGGGAGTGATTTCTTTTTCCATTTCTATTCAGTAAGTGGTTTATTCAAGGACGGGACTGCAGATGCTCAGCTCTGTGTGGAATACCAGTCTGCCATCTGCTAAGCAGAAGACAGGAAGGACAGCTTAATTACTCTAGTACTGATGCAGGAATAGCTGCCTTTGCTTTTGCAAGTGGGATATTTCAGGACACAAGAGAATTTTGTCTGAAGGAAGGAAAGAGTTTTAAAAGATAATGAGGACAAGAGGTGTGGGAAATTACCCCCTACACTTTCAGTCACTGAGGTATTGTGCTCACAACCCTCTCTTAAAGCTATTACGAATAAAGTCACACTAGATAAATTATCTGGGTAATTGTGTGTCCAGTGCCAGCGTAGAGAGCAGAGACCGGGTAACTTCAAAGAAAACTGAAAGGCTGTCCTTAGGGAAGTGTGTATTTGTGCAGGAAGTACTGTTGCACAGTAGTGAAAGGGGCTGTTTCTGAAATGTGTTTTCTGCAAAATCGTTTTGCAATCCCTGCTTCATTTGCTTGCTTATCCAAAGGTTATATCTTATGAAATGTTATTATAGCTTGTCCTGGTTTAGAAAACAAACCAAACTCCAAACAAAAGCAAGCAAGCAACCAAAAAACTCTGATTTCTTCGAACTTGCTTTCTCAAATATCCATTTTTTCATCTTTCTAGACTTTTGCGTGGTATTTATTTAATATGATGCTGTTGTGCATCCTTTCATGTTAGTAAAGAAATGTGATCTTTCACATTAGTAAAGAAAGCCTGTCTTTCCCCAGTCTACCCTCACACCGTTTCAGACCGTAATGAAGATTAAAAATAATCTCAAATGTGTCTGACTTAACTAGAGTATATTTTACCTGCTTAAAGCTTCTCATGTGTAACCTTTTACTTTATACATTTATGTTCATATATTGCTCTCTTGGTTTAGGAACCACATTTGTCAGCATAAGGAACATCTTATTGCTGAAGAAAAGCAGTGCTTGTTAAGTCTGCCGAGTTATACTGATGCTTATGATTTCATAAACTTTAAACAGAAAGGAAAACTGAACAATACACTAATACTATGCAGTTTTCTAGAGTTTTTTTCTGTAGACTTCACAGTGTGGTAGGTGCTTTGAATACAAAGATAGTCCTTGTTTAATTTAACAACTCGAGTATTCTGATGTTTCACTGTAAAAACAGGTTCAGGTCCTCTTCCCTACTGAATTAAAAAAAAAGTTAGTGTTTTAATCAAGTTAGTTGAAGAAACTAACAGGTGTTTTTTTGTGGTTTTGTTTTTTTGTTTCTTTAAGCAGAATATTTTACATTCAAATCGGGGCCATAGTAGCAAGAAGAATAAGGGTCCGATGAGCGTGCATGTTGGAGTGTGTTAATTCCTTGTTAGTAAT
Source organism: Aegotheles bennettii (assembly GCA_013398125.1). Taxonomy (NCBI): domain Eukaryota; kingdom Metazoa; phylum Chordata; class Aves; order Caprimulgiformes; family Aegothelidae; genus Aegotheles; species Aegotheles bennettii. The sequence goes on along the minus strand of VZRW01007119.1, from coordinate 290,429 downwards.
TTAGAAAAGGCACAAAGGGAACACTGATTGTGGTGGAAGGCAAGCCTTGTTCTCTATTATGGCTGTTTCATTAGGGCCTCTGCATGAGGCCTAGCAATCCATTCAATGAGAGAACAAGTCCTTTTAATTTGAGCTCAAGGATCTTGTTTAGCAGGTCAGAAATCGTGCCTTGCAATTCCTAATTAACAAGCCATTAACTAGCCTGTTGTGAGATGCTTGTAATCTTGTCTAATTAAAATGCTATCAAGTTAATTCATAAATGTGGGAAAACTTAATGGTGGAATTTGCCTTTCATTTTGTTTATAAATTCAGTTGTGATGAGGAGGAGCTGGCTCTTAGAGAGTTTTGATTAAGTTGACATGCACTTGGTGTGAATTGTTCCTTAACACAGCAGCTTTCACCACACTTATTCCACTTTATAGCCTTCCTCTATAGGAATAAAGCCCAACAAAGACAAGGACTGCTGCGTGCACTGCTATGCATATTTTAATGTGAATTGCTGAGAATTTATTTTTTCTTTTAAACAACTCACTAAGGATCCAAACATTTTTGAAGCTCATTCTGGCCTGTTCTACAAATTAAAGAAAAAACCATGTCAATCAAATGTAATAGAATTCACAGAGCTAAAATGAGATCCTTTTGCTGAATAAATTCTGTTTGTTTCTTTTGGGGGTGGGGAGTGTTTGTTTTGTTTTTAATGGAGTGGAGCCCTCACATTCCTCGCAGTCTGCTATAGAAAAGCTCTGTAAATAGGTTTTGGAAAAAACCTCCCTGTCTCTAAACAAATAGATTTAGAAGCTTGATATGAATGATAAGGCTATTAGAGCTTGTCTGTTGTGTTACTGTACATTGGGCACAGTTTGTTGTGACTAATTCTAAATAGGGTTTAGAATTGCATTCAGCATCCCTTATTCAGAAAATCCTAAAACACCATAATCTACACCACAGCAAGACACAGTTACTCCTGTGCATAAAAGAGCTTTTACTTAGGGTTGAAAAAATAGAGGTAGGCTGAGGAATAACATGAAATAAATTTGTAAGATCTTAAAGCCAAGATACTGTTATGTTTAGGGATTGTCAGGAAATTTTGTTTGTCTAACCTTTATTTTATGTCAGGTTTAAATAATGAAGAGTACCAAGTGGTTATTGGAAATGATACAACCCATTACATTATTGATGACTTGGAACCTGCCAGCAACTATACCTTCTATATTGTAGCTTATATGCCTCTGGGAGCCAGTCAGATGTCAGATCATGTGACTCAGCACACCCTTGAAGATGGTAAGACAAATACACTGATTTAGCTGAACTAAATGTTCAATCCAGTGCCAACAGCTCTGGAGGATCCCAAATTTCCATTGGCATCAGTGAGACCTCTGGATAAGCACAATGTAAGACTGAGCCAACTAATGAAAGGAATAAGAATAAAATAACATTGACAGGGCGACACTGTATATTACAGTGTCTTTTTCTACATTGAAAGACATTTCATTAAATCATATAAATAACTACTCTAGATCTTCAAGAACTCCCTCAGTGCTGAGAATTTGATGACAGCCTAGATTTACTCTCCATGACTCTCTCCTGGGCATCTGAAATGTGAATCAAACTGTACACCCACTGCATCTTTTGCAAATTTTGAAGGAAAATTTGGAATAATAATTTGCTATACTAAAAAAAATAATCATACTTCTTTTTTGGGGAAGGGGGCTGGAGGAGGGCGACGGGTCCTGTGTGTTTCTTACTAGAATCAGAATTTCATAAAAGACCCTACTGATTTATTTCTGTGCAGTGATTTAACTAATCTGAACATCATGGCAACAACAAACTGTTTAGTACAGTTCATAAAAACTGATTAATAAATTCTGACAGGATTAAGCTTTGGCAGCATGGAACATTGACAATTCCAGTTGTCTGCCTGTCTCTGCCAGCAGTTACTACCCTCATTATGTGGTTGGTGGAAGAAAACAGGCACTGCGTCTTCAACAGTACAGGTTGTTGTCTAGACTCTCAGTTTAAGTTGCTGCATCTAACCTTGATGGTCAGTTTATCAGAACAATAAGGGGCTGAGTGGTTTTGATTACTGCTGGCAGCAGTAAGAGAACATGTTGAGGGCCTTACAGAAAGGGACTTGCTAAGGCTGTACTGCATGCAGAAAGTGACAAGTATGAGCAGTGTCGAGTTACCCTTAAAATAAACAATCTACAAAGCTTCTTGGATTATTTACTCTTACATTACTGGCACCTCATCGTAGGCTAAGGTGTCAGATGAGGATTTTCCATCTCTTCCGTGAGCTCAAAAGCTTTGTCTTTTCCTTTTTAGTTCCCTTGAGAGCTCCTGAAATTAGTTTGACAAGCAGGAGTCCTACAGATATTCTCATCTCTTGGCTGCCAATTCCTGCAAAATACAGGAGAGGTCAGGTGGTCCTGTACCGTCTGTCTTTCCGCCTCAGCACGGAGACCAAAATTCAAGTCTTGGAGCTTCCAGGGACTTCAGATGAGTATCTCCTCGAAGGCCTGAGGCCTGATAGTGTGTACTTGGTTCGTATCACTGCTGCAACAAGGATTGGCTGGGGAGAGGCATCTTTGTGGACTTCCCATCGGACTCCCAAAGCTACAAGTGTGAAAGGTAATTCTTAACATTACCAGCAGTGTAGAGCTGGGGTCAGTTGCAGGCTTTGTCTGAAGGCTACAATTTTTTCTGACAGGTAATGCAAAGATGTGAAATAGGTTTTCCCAATAACAGTTCTTGTTCTGGTGGTTTAGAAAATAGTGGTCTGACCATGATTCTGTGCACAATCTGCAAAAACTTCTGATTCCTTTAATAAATTAAATGCAGTTAATACATAGTTTCAGGATCAAAAGTTGAGGAGGAACTAATCTGTCTTATGAAAGGCCTTATATGTGAAAGCAGAAGGAAAAACTGATATATTACTTTGGTGTCAATCTTTGATTGTTTCCACATGTTGATGTTCACATAGTTGACATGGTGGCAGGAAACTTTAATGCATGTTTGTGAGCTGCTCAAATGTTTTAGGTTGTAGAGTTGTTTCCAATGATAACACAGTTTTCTACTGTTCTATATAATTTGAATTAAAAAAAATCCAACAACCTCAAACCCCATTGTTGTTTAGTGTAAACTGCCTTTCTGTAAATTGGGACATTACACATTAGCAGTGTGTACAGATACTTAAAGGATCTGAGTTGATGCATGTGTGTCTGATTAGAAGCAAAATGCACACGATTCAAAAATGCAAGTTGATTTTATATTTGAAGTCTAATTTAAGTTGTTATAACTGATCTCTGGATTACATTATTATTTAGTAATGTCATGCCAGGGAGCATTCACCTTCACGTTAATAGCTTGAAAAAGATGTAGACTTGAATTTGTAACCTTATTTCTTAGCTGTAGTCCACATCCATCCACTTTGAATTTCATTGAGTTTTGGCTACTATAATGAATTATTAGCACTTGGTGAAGTGTGATGTTATTGTTAGTCACATTTGCTCTGGCTCACTTTAAAACAGGAGGTAAATTCATAACTATCTTTGGAATGTTTTTGTTTTTCTTTGAAAATAACTACCTTATAGATTTAATGTATTTATGAAGATGCAGAATTAAGTGTTTCTGTTCTGATTTATCCTAAGTTGTTAGATTAGCTTATAGATAGTCAGACATCATAATAAAGAAATAATTATGTGAGTACACAGATGAACTAGAATCATTCTTGAGTAAACATTGGACTGATGGGCAACCAGATTTTTGCATGGAAATTGGTTGTTTCTAGAATGTAAGAATGTTATATGTATTTCTCTAAAACCAGCACCAAAGTCTCCTGAACTGCGCTTGGAGCCAATAAACTGTACAACCATTACAGTACAGTGGCAGCAGGACTCTGAGGACACTGAAGCTATTCAAGGGTACAAGCTGTATTACAAGGAAGAAGGGCAACAGGAGAATGGACCAATTCTGTTGGATGCCAGTGATCTTGAGTATACTGTCAGTGGTTTGGGTGAGTATATAAAATAGTTCTTAACTGTTCTGGAAGACAGCGAAGTCAAGGGATGTCTGGGAGAGCTTAAATCATTAGACCTGTAAGGCAACATTAGGTTTGGCCATCTATTTTTTCCATCAATAAGCTTTGCAAGCTTCAGGTGGCATAATTCTCTCCCAGAATGTGTTGCACAACACTTAGATAGCCAGATCTTGTTAATCTTGTGCAAGTTTGAAGAAGGAAACCCAACTACTTATCACAAGACACAGAACTTGCAGTTAGTAAATACTGCTAGTGAATGGCATGTCTTTTTAATATTCAGTTCAATACAAAGTTTTTTCAGCTTTTGTGTATTTATGCCTGATATAGTAACTGTAAAAGATCAATAGAAAATACCAAATATTTTTCTCTGGTATTTCTAGCTTATTTCTCTGGTATTTCTAGCTTTTGTCACAGTTATACTGCACAACAAGCACTGCTTGCTCACTGTAGTAGCAAGTAGCCTTTGTGTATGTTGTTATCCTGTTAATATTTTTAAGGAGTGCTGGTGAATATTTGCAGGACTGAGCACAAAGATTAGGGCACAGAACTTGCTGAGTCCCATTGGAGTCTTTCTGTTGATCACCTGACTCTTTCCTCCTATAGCTCTTGCAATGTGCATTAGTACAACTGTGTTGGTATCATCCCTAGGTTGAAGGTGTTTACATATGTAAGAATTCCTTTCATTAAAAGATGTCATCTATAATGTAATCAGCAAAAGTAATATAGGACTTGACAGGTAGTGTTTGAAGTGTGTTGAGCTAGTTTACTTTGGGGTAGTGTGGAGAATTAATCTTGACTAAATTATCAAAATTGACCTGCTGTCTTAAGTAGGTCAAATGGCCTCTTGACCATGCTCAGATATTCTCATCTGCTGCATACAGTTGAGATACTATTTTAGGGGAGATTTGAGGAGAGCATTCTGTCCTGTTAGCTGGACAACTGACCATCTGTGGCCATTTCTAGCCAGAGCATCTGGCAGCAGCTGACTGTTTAACAGAGCTGTGAGACAAAAGAGCAGTGGGTTGAAGTGATGTGGTGTCTGTGTCCTAGGGCATAAATGTGGGCTTTTTGTCTTCTCATTATGCAGTTACGAAGCAGTAATTTCAGACACATGCAAACTTACTCACTTGTGTGATCCACATTGTATGGATTTTCTCAGTACACTAATTCTCATCAGATTAAAGTATTATTTTACAGAATTATGTCAGAATGTATATTATCTGTGTGCTTTTATTGGTTTTTCTTTCCAGTAAGTGTGTAGACAGAGGAGAAAACAAAAGCAAAATGAGTTTGGGAAATTTTACAACTTTCACATGGTGACATTGCGAACTGAATTAGAAGTGTGGGCATGGCAGAATTCATGTGCTTGAGTTAAGCATTCAGTCATGGTGCACTGGATGTGCTGAGTGTTTATTCCTTACCATAATTCTAAGTATCTAAATATAGTGACCAAAACAGGATTGATTTAATGTAATCTGATTGCCATCACTTATACTTTTCACATATGCTGCCGATTTATACTGCCATAGGTTAGATTCACTGAAGAGTATTTTTTTAAATAGCTTCAGTAGAAGTTGTCTTTTTTTTTCTTTTTAATGGAATGTATTGAGTTATTTGAAGTGTATGTCAAATATGGGAAGTTTTCCTGTGTAGGTTTCTTTGCTGGTGTCTTATTTTTGTTTGCTGTGAAGCATTTACAGAAAAAGGCATTCATTGCTACAGCTACAAAAGACTCACTTGGCACAGGGAGTTTGATTAGATCATGATTTGCTGCTGCTAAGATGATTACATATGTTGAAGCCTGGAAAATTCACACAGACTTCCCATAGTGACAGTGCCTATCTGATGACTGTATTTGCCTGTTGAGAATCTGCCTGTCTAAAATATTGGTGCATACTAAATTATTTCTTAGAAAGCAGTACTCAACCAACCCTTTTCTGCCTGTGGCAGCTGCACATGTGGAGAATATAGCAGGTAAAATTATACGCAATATATAACCCACAAAGACTGTAGCAATACCCATGCATTAAGAAAGGATTGATTTGCTTTTTGATTTATTGTGAATAATCTAAATCATTTGGACCAGGTTATTTTATTTATGCATTTCAAATTTAAAGTATTATTTATTAGGAAGTGGTCCTACCTGGTAGAATTTGCAATAAACCAAAGCGAGCCACCACTCTAGGTTTTGTGACTATGGTAGACTGAATCTTCATGAACTGGACAGAGGCTTTGAGGACTAATGTTCTGTCATCCAGTTGCCTCTCCTGAGGACACTAAACTACTGATTTATTGATAGCGTCTTTAGATGTCTTCATTATGAGCTACAGGAATTAGTAGAATACTGCAAGTGTGAAACCTAAAGGGGAAAGGTGTGATTTAAGATTTTTGGTTTCATATATGTTGGATAACATGGCCAAATGAAAGGTTATTCTTAATTTGGAAGTATATGCTGATAGTATTAGGTGCTTCCCAGTGGCAAAGTTGGAATAGTTTCTCATGTGTTATCTGTTGCCTTTCAAGTTACATGGTTTCCAAACATGCCCTCTTCATGTCTCAGTTTGTCATGACCTAAGGCTGCTCTGCCATTCCTTGTTCTCTTGTGTAGTTTATAAACTGCAGATAGACTTCCAGTTTCATTTGGGGCACCCCAGTAAGTCTCTTCATGGAACTTTCTGCAGATGTTGGTACAACTGCCAGTTGTGCAAAATCTGTGTATTTGAGGAAGACAGTTCACTTACTCTGTGGCAATTGAAGTGCATCACAAAATCAGAATTTATAATATTCTCTAATCAAACAGAGCAATGATATTATAACTGTTGATTGCAATGATTGTTGATAACATTGATATAACTACTGTAAGTGATTAGCAAATGTCTACAGGACTCTTGATGGTGGAACAAGTGTGATGTGTAAAGCAGAATTGGTAATGCTAATGTAAAATAGGTTGCAATAATTGAACATGAAACATAGCAATATGAATATTATGCTGTATGTTTTAATCTCTTGCTTGTTCCTACTTTTTTTTTTTTGAGAACTGGACTCTTGCTTCAGTGTAGGTCTAGCCAGTTACTTCTGGGTATTTTTAAACTGGATTATTTAGCATGATAGTCACCATGTAAGTAGAATTAAATGATCTGATCAGAGTCAGGGCTGCCATTCTCAAAATAAATATCCACAGTTTCATGTAGACATTTGTTTGTGTTAAAGGTCTTAGCATTTATTTTTCAATAGCAGACAGTTTCCTAGTCCAGTGTAAAATTTCATTATCACTTGAATTTGCCAGAGGAATAGACCCTTGGGTGCATACCATGCGTTTTTGCCTCTAGTTTTAATTTCTCCTTTGCTTCCTCCTGCTCTAGAAAATTTTCCCTAACAGAAAGTCTTTCATTGTGAGACTTGATGAGTCTGCTGGCACAGGTTCTGTTTCTGTAATGTTTCAGAATATGTGTGTTCAGAAGTTGAAGTGAGTTTTGTTGGTGGAAGAGTTTGTTTGGAAACCTTCTTGCTGTGCAACAGGAGAGGGATTGGTAAAGCTTGAAAGTTAAAACAAAGGGAGTTCCTGGAGAAGCTAATCTCTCACTTTAGGTGTCTTCCAATTGTTTTTTTCAAGGAGTAATTTAGGCATGCACATATACATCTCTGCCTCAATGCTGTTGTTACTCACTGCTGTGCTAGGTGAACTCTATGACTGTAACAGCTCACTGTGCTTGCAGCTATATGACTGGCAGGAAAGTAGAACCTGTACAAAAAGGGCAGTGACTCTTATGAGTCTGCTTATCTGGTTTATTTGAGCCAGGAACTCTTCATAACTAGGTTGTAATGCTGATAGGAATCTCAGCCTGGAACCTACATCTAGGGAGAATAAAATCAAATTCAGCTTCTTGGTTAACAAACTCAAGAAAGCATGATCGATTCTGATGCTGTATGGCAAGAATGCTGTTCTTCAAGCTGCCTGGAGGTCTGTCCATCTGAACTTCTTTTTTTATTTTTCAGTTCTTAATCATTAATTTAATAATTAATTAAATGAATGCCACTGGTGGTGGGGCAATGCAACGTGTTCTTGTGCCATTATTGCCATCTATGCTTGGAGGGAGGGAAGAAAGCAAGAATTCACTGTGTTAATTCATCCTTCTGTAGTTGCTGTTCAGGAGCTGTACCACCTTGGGTGATGGGAGTTGCAGTGAGGATTTCAGAGAGTTGCACTTGGCTGACAAGGCCAACCTGAGGTCTCACTAAATGCACACAAACCCTGTGGCAAGCGGGTTGTGGCAAAGATGTGCGCGCCTTAGGTGCTCTTTTGTTTCTGTTGCATACAAGATGATATCGCAGTAAATAACCGTTTACAGGCAGACACCTTTAGGGGATGGAAAAACTGGTCTGTTAGCTTTGATGAAAATGCCTTGAGCGTGGGAGCCCACTGGGAGCCCACATACCTGCACCTTTCCCTGGTGAAGGCCCCCCAGGAGAGCCTGTGGAGTGCAGTGTCCTGCGCTGGGAGCTGCAGCCCCTAGGAGCGCTGCCACCTCCCCACTTGCAGGCTGCAGGGCACTGGGCAGAAACTGCCAGGGGATTTGATGGCCATGAAATGGAGTGTATCTTCTTTTTAAAAAAATAAAAGTAAAAAAGTTTGGTTGGTATTTCAGCTGAGACTTGAAGAGACTGCAAGCTCTCTCTCTGGGAAAGCTGTTTCTATGCTGACTAGGATCATCCAAGCTGTTCAGCATGAGGGGCATCACAATCCCTTGCTGCTTCTCCTGGTACTGCAATTTTACATTACCCAGTGGCATTTTCCCCTGCCCCAGTCTAGTTATTTTGGAAAAATAATTAGATTATGTCAGACTCATTTGTGTGATTTACTCCAAAACGTTTGGTCTTAATAAAAAAAACTTCCCTGCCTAAAAGCTCATCTATGCTCTACGTCTTTCTAGTTTCAGGGAGGAGAAATAAGGGAAAGGGCATTTCCCTGCCCTCTTCAACTTGGACAAAATTCCAGGTGAAGAATTTGTCGAATTCTAAATGACACAAAGACACATTTTGTGACCTTGGCATGGCACCCTCCATTGAGAAGGGGGCTTGTGCTGAAGAATTAGCCAACTACCTGCTACACTTAGCATCCCCCCAGAGACTTGGCCTTCAGTTGCTTAATTTTCCCTGGATCTATTCATATCACTTTACAACCACGATTATAGCTAAGCTTTAGTCCGGAGCAGCAAAGAGGACAATGTGATTCTACAGTCTATAGAAACTGAATAAAGAAGAGTCAATGCAAAGAATTTCTCCAGTTAAATTGCCCGGTGCATGTCACTGACATGCCTCTTGGAATAATTCCATGAAAGTGCTTATGAAGCTTTGTAAAGCAGTTGATCTGATGGCCAAATATGTGGTTTCATTTGCACCATATTGCAAATGGATGTGCTAGAAAAATGTAAATTTTAAAAACTTAATGACATCTTTGACAGCTTTGATGACATCTTTCCCATTAAGGGCTGCAGAAGCCGTAATATTGAGAAGGAATACTACAAGGGCATTACATGTGTTAATGTAGTTATTTCTGGTAGCTAGGGCGATAATTTCATTTTTATCTCAGGTTTTGGTGGTGTAAAAGTGTAGTTTCACATACCTGTATGTGAAAATTCTGGGATATCCAAAATTGTGGATGTGGGAATTGATACAAGTTACTATGGAGATTTAGTTTGGGATTCCCATACAAATTAAAGGAGCCAGGCATTCCTACAGTTTCACAAAATTATGTGAAAGAAATGCAGGTCTTCTCCCTCAACACTCTTAATTTTTTTTTTATTTCATAGTTAACTGTTCTCTAATGGCATTCAATAAAATACAGGCTAGTATTACAGATAGACATTATTTCTGTTTGAGGTATTTTATATCAGGTCAGACATTCACAGTTAATGAAATGTTGATTTGAACAAACCACATCTCTGTTTTAAAAAAAATAAATTAGAAATTACTTTTTAATAAAGATCAACTAAAAGCTCAGTTTTCTTGCTTGGAAAAGCAGATGATAGCACTGTATGCTGTATATACTGTAGCCATTATATCTACATTGTTACATAGTGAAAAGTGTCTAATAACTCAGTAGGTGACCAGGACAAATATTATCATTTATTTCCACTGTTTACAGCTGGGTCAGTCTAGTGTTTACTCATGCTGATTACATCCTTAAACTAAACCTCTTATCTGCCAATTCTCCTGATTGTGTGTAACAGGCTTGCTACTACTTATCAGCCTAAAACATAAGGGATTTGCTGGGAGAGGGAGGAGGAATCGGTCATATTGCACAGTAGTAAAACCAAAAGCCCTGGAAGTAGGCTGGGGATGTTTAAAAGCAACCTCTTCCTCAGCTAACTGTGACCTTTTTCTCTTTCACAGACATGCCAGTTTATGTATATTTGTACTTAACAAACCCGAGCTTTTGCCTAGTCCTGGTATGATATGTGCTTTTACTACATGTCAATAAACAAGAGACACACATTCCTTACTTCACAATTATGAAAGGCAGACCTGTCACTACTCCAAATGAGCCTGTCTTCCAAATGCAGACATGGCATATCTGCATATAATTTTTTTTCCTTGTTTTTTTTTTCCTTCATGGTTTAAAAGGAGAGAGGGAGAAACCCTTATAGATTAAAAGAAAGAAGGGAGAGGGCTTTATTGCCCTGTAGCTTTTTTTACCTGCAAAATATCAAAGCAAATGCTGCTTTGATAAGCTTTTACCTCTTTTGTATAAGAAACTGTATTGCATTTTACAGGCTATAAGTGTAAATAGAGCTCAAACTGGGTTTTGTTCTGTTTTGTTGTTGGAATTTACAAACTGTCACATCATGTTTTGTTTCAAGTGTATGTCAGTGCTAGTAATTTCTCTAGATATGTTTGTAGCAGAGAGCTCCTTTTAGATATTCAGATTTCCTGTTCTTGCTTGTTCAAAGACTAGGCTGGGTGACAGAGGCTGGCAGGGAGTCAAATCTCTGTCTTGTCCAGCGTTTCTGATTATGTACTTGTTCATCCATGTACAGCTTGACATGTACCAGGACAAGCGAGCAGGCGATACCAGGTTGCACAGCTCAAATATACTGGTATGAGCTGAGCGGACAAACGGATTCACAGGCTCATCCACTGGTTTGTGCCTCCCTTATGGAAGAAAAATACTGTGCTGCTCTGTTCAGATGAAAAATTGATTCACTTATGTTGTAAATTGAATTCTTACTGAGCAAAATTGGAGCTCGAGTTTAACTATGTGGCCCTTTGTTGGAGCTTATTGGCATGGCATCCATTACAACAACTGTGTCTTTGGCTCAGCTTTTTACACACGACTGAGGGGGAGTCCTAGATAAATATCAGCTTGTTCTGAGCAGGTTTGCTGAGGAGTTAACTATCAGCTGCTAATGCTGCACTTATGCAGTTCAAGTGCCACATCTGTAAAAAATGTAGTGCTTTTCTTCCTGTGTAGTTCTGCAATTATTTCTCTTGCACTGTGCAATATTGCAAGATTTGTATCATAATTACATATTTTAATTTTTGTTCTTAAAAAAAATTACTTTGTCGTGTATTTTTCCTGACAGCATTTGTTTGCCCCTATTAAAGAAATTGGATTTGTCAATTCTTTTTTAAATTACGTCACTGCTACTTCTGCCTGTGTTTTCACTTTCTGAAAGTAAATGTTATTTTTGTACAGTTAATTTGTAATGGAAAGCTTTATTAATAAAGTCATTAAAGCTTTATTAATTAAAGCTTCATTAATCAATTAATGTTTAATTTATTTGTCAATTTTAAATTACACCATCAAGCCTCTTAATAGGTTACTGATTTAGCCAGTAATCAACTTCAGTAAGTGCTGGAATACTGAAATCTGTAACATCTGCAGTGGCAGCATAACTGGGTTTGGTGTTGATTGAAATGTTACGTAGGACAGACACTAAGAGCAATCTCTAGGCTTCCTTTGAATTAACTGCAGAGTCATGAAATAGCTCTAAAAATCATGGAAAATTATTAAATTGTCTGCATGCTAAGCACTTAATCTTAGGTCAGAAAGATGTGTTCTTGCTCTCTTAGTTAACAACTTTCAGAAAGAGGTACATTGTGTGTTGGAAGGGTTGCTTAATGTATTTTTATGTAACCTTCTTGAACATGCTCTCTGAACTGTTCCAGTTTGAACCCATTTATCTGGGAAAATAGTCCTGACATCTTCATTTAAACATGCCTTGACTTTTGCACTAATTCATTTTAACTTCCTGAGCTAGTGGCCCTTTAAAGGGGAAGGACACGGTGAGGGAGGAGATACCCAAGTGCAGGATAAAGATTGAATGTACTGTACTTCAAAAAACAAAATAGAGTGTTAAGACCAGTTAAGCCTGGCTCTCTAAAGAGATAGTGGGAGCTGTCAGGATGAGGGAAGTTTCATTATTTCATGGAACAATGCCTTGTAGCAATTTTAAAGGTAAAAACGTAAAGATGCAGGCTTTACTAAGGCAACAGGAGAGATTGTGTTTTGTGGGCCCACTCCAGTAGCATGGAGAGTTGTTGTCTGTTTTTTATAGACTGTCTGTCTCTTTATCAACTGTCCCCATAACTCAGTCAGATGCAGTTGTTTCTCTCGGGACATCAGACTACTTGTGTCACAACTCGAAGAACTGGAATCAAGGGTGCTGCAAAGCCTTGGAAATAGGAGGGGGAGGTTTTTTGCACTCAGGCAAGAGAACTAGCCAGCCTATAGTAATGCAAAACATGTCATCTTCAAAGCATTTAAAGATAAAATTTTCAGTGGTGGGAAAGCGATTAGAATCTTGCAGGAAATGCTCTCTGCTGCTCTGTGTTCTCGGGGTAGGAATTCCACCATTTAAAGCTAAACCTGTGTGGGAATTCAGTTGGGAAATTGTCATGTTGATTGAGTAACAGTTAGGATGTATGCAAATAGTGTTTCATTGTTCGTTTGCTGGAGCTGGAAGTTAAAATTTGCTTCATGAAAAGGACATATTGATCACTCTTTACATCAAGAAAGTTGTATATTATTTTAAGTAAAAACTCTCAAAGTTGCTTTTGAAATGTTTCTAAGTATTACAATGAATATGCAATAGTATGCATTTTAATAGCTGTAATGTAAAAGTGTAAATAAATGTAAATAAAGACCAATTTATTGGAAGTAGAAATTAAGTTAAATGTGTATCCCTGTTTAAAGAGAAAAAAGAACAAGCAGTTAACAATGACAGGAATGACCAGAAAATTGCTCAAGTTTCTTCAACAAAACAACAAAATAAAAAAAAATAATCCCATGTACATTCCTGCTATACCATATTTTTTAGATTTAAACAGAACTTCAACAAAATTGGTTGTTTTGTTGTTTTGTTGGGGTTTTTTGTTGTTGTTTTTTTTCCCTGAAATGAGAGGATTTGTCTCTGAGAGACAGCATTATTTAATTTGCTATTTATTGGACTTCATTAGTAAAATACTTAAGTCCTGGGTTGCAAAGAAACTGCTCCTTGGAGAAAGCTTAGAGAAAAGTCCTGTTATAGGAAATTAAATCAACATTGTCCATTAATCATACTGCATGTCAACCTCCAGACCTCTCTTGATTGTTCTTGGTGAATGTGAGGAACCATTAGATGTGTGAGGTCCTTAAAGGTCTGAGTAAGTCAAAGGGGAAGAGTTTAAAAAAATGCCACCATTAGCACATGAAAGAGACTTCAGAGTGGACAGAAGAAAACATTTGCGGTACAGGGCTAGTTACATTTCTTAATTTTTTCCCTTTAAAAAAAAATCTTATTATTTTCTTCCTTTGTTAAACAACAATCCAGATGTTGTGATCAAAATGTTAACTTAATTTATCCTGAGGTTTTTTTAAGTAACTTTTTTTGGGTCATGTTACCACTTGTGATAGTTGTATGGGGAAGGTAATAGTAGGGGCTCTTTGCAAATTCTGTGTTAGTGATAAGTAAATGCACTTCTAAAGCTCAGCTAATATGTTTGCTGGTAGCTTTCCTGCCTTGAGTAACAGCTTGGTTATATATTTGCCATGAAGGCATTATTGCTAACAGAAGCATTTTTCTATTTTGGGAAAAGATGCAATTGAGGAAAAGCCAGTGTTATTTTTTAAAGGCTGCCTGGAGTCACACTTTTGTGGCAAATGAAGGGAGAGTATGCGGGAAGTGGGGAAAAACACAGTCTTGTGTTGGAAGAAACAGCTTTTGCTGTGAAATTTCTCTTGCGACCCTGTGATTTTGCACATCTGGGAAAAAAGTTTTGTAGAAATAAGTTTTGCATAAAATGTGTATTTCAGCATTTATACTCAATTTCACAGTGTTTTTACCATGATCGTAGCTGAATATTGTATCCGACTCAAGCTGGTTATTGTTACTAAGAAAAAAATACTTGTTACTACACATGTTTTTAGAAGCTGGGACAGGAATATATTCTTGATCCTGTTTGGTAGATCAGTTAAAGACTTGAGTTTTGTGCCTCTTGTGTGCATCCAGCTGTGCATACTGTGGTGCTCTGTACAACTGACACATTTGTATGTTCAGGCAAAGGAGGAGACATAAAACATTGTATGCAAATACATCTTGAAAGTGTGGTCTGTGTATCAGATCCCAGGGCTTTTTTTGAGGCAGTTGAAGTGGAGATGTTTCGAAGCAGCAGGGTAGGACAATGTATATGGGGGGAGAGAGGCAGATGGGTAGGTGTTGCACTGCTGTGCCTTGTGTCCACTTACCCATCAATTCCCCACTTTCTCTTTGCATGTTTACGATGCAGCGAGGGATATGCTCACAGCCTGTTGCCTAGCTCTATATCTGTGTGTCCATATTTGCATGTGTATATAGAAACTATTGCGAGAAAAACCTGGTATCTTCTGGTTTCCTGATCTTCTTTGTCTTAGTCTAGTCCAGCACTTCTCCATCAGAAGTGTATGTCTTACTATATTAGTCCTTTGTATCAAGCTTTATTTTCATGATAATTGTTAATATTGGCCTAACCTAACCTTTTTTCTCTATTTATGTCTTTGGCCTCCTTCTTACTGCTTCTCACCTGCCTTTTATCTAATTTCTCTTAGTTTCCCATCAGTCTCTGTTGCCTCGGTGACAACCTTCCCTTGGAAAATCCATAGCTGTAGCACTCCCTGCCAGTTATTTGTGCTGGTAAACTTTGCTCAGGGGTGGCTTTAATGTATTACATCTTTGTACATTAACCAAGCAGAGTAGACAGATATGCATGAGCTGTGATTGGAAGAGCCCTGTCATATATGCAGTGATATATCATCCTTCTCCTTCAGAAATGACAGCCGGATCATGCTTCCAATCAACCCAACAAGATACCTGAATAAAAGCACCAAGTCACAGTCAAGTTGTAGGGCAGAAAAGTGAGTTACTTAGCATGATTCAGAGTGCAGGCACAAGTCCAGGATACTCCAGCTGGCCCAGCAGTGCCTACAGCTCCCTCTTTTGCTTGAGCCTCCCTGTTGGAAGATCTGCCTATGAAGGGTCACCTTCCCCCTCCTTAAGCCAGAAGAGGTCTCTGCCATGGGACTCCAGAGCCTGGGTTGTCCCTTGTGCC
Organism: Aegotheles bennettii; assembly: GCA_013398125.1. Classification (NCBI taxonomy): domain Eukaryota; kingdom Metazoa; phylum Chordata; class Aves; order Caprimulgiformes; family Aegothelidae; genus Aegotheles; species Aegotheles bennettii. The sequence continues at coordinate 274,828 of VZRW01007119.1, read as the reverse complement.
CCCATGCAAGGCAGCTGAAGCACACTGCCTGGAGCACTGTGACAAAAAAATGCACATTAGGCAGTTATTCATACTTCCACTTTTCTTTGCTATTTTTGCTAATAACACGTGCTGCATCCTTCTGGTGCTTTGTGACCATTCCAATGAGTTTCACAGGTGGAGGAGTGTTCACTGCCCCACCTTACAAACTGGATACCTGAAACACAAGGAAGAGAAGGGCCATTTTCATGGAGTTGCCCTGGTACTGATGGCTTAAATTGTGTATAATACGATTTCCCTACAATCACTGACAGAATTGAGCTTTAAATTTCCAGATTTCTAGCTTTGCATTCAGTGTAACAGCTCCCCCTTGAGGGAAACCTCTTTTATTAATAAATTCATAACATGGTTATTGTATCGTTGGAGGTTTTGTGTGGATAGGTTTGAGGTTCAGGATTTCACCAGGCTGCATAAGATGAAACAAACTCACGGTGGCTGTGTTGTGTCCTAACCAGTTGCCCACAGCTGGGAATTGCAAGGTGGTTCTGCCAGTGGCTCGCTCTGTCCCCTTGGGATGTCACTTATTTCTCAGAGTTCATCAAAGTGCAGCTCACAGCACAATAAAGTAGCAAAATGTGCCACTACTGGAAGAAACCACCCCACATTCCTTGTGTACCTGTCTGCTAATTTGTGCTGCTCCTCTCTGTGCTTGCATTAACACTTGAGTGGTTGCACAGGGACAGGGTGGGAGGTTGGCCTGAATGAAAAATAACTCTGCAAACGGAGGTTGTGGCAAGGGTGAGTGGCTGAAGGGTGAGGGGGGAAGCAGGCTGGCTTCTTTCAGCAGCAGTGTTGGCTAATGCTGGTTTAAAATGCTCATCAAACTGCAGGCTCAACTTAGCATTTGTAAAACTGAATTAATGATGGGAACCCTTTTAATTGTACAAAGGACGATAGCTAGCTAAGAGTTAAGTAACTGTGTGTTTATTTTACTTAAGTAATCAATCAGTCAGACTGCTTTCCATTTTCTAAGTGTTGTATAAACTTCATATGCAGAGGAATTACATCAAGATAATTTTGTTCTCCCATTTTCAATCAAGATAGTAAGTTAGCTTCAAATCTTGAATGCATTAGGAAAGATAACAAAAATAACCTTGATTATGAGCAGTCTCCCACTTTTGCTCTGTACCTTTCAGTTTGCTAATACAATGGTTGACATACATTCAATGCTGCTTCTTCACAAAACTAACTAATTAAAAAATACAGCAGGTATGGTAAAAGATTGAAATTACAACTGATCCGTGGTCAAACATTTTTGACAACAGCAGCATTGCTTCCCATGAGAACTGACTTTGTTTATTATTAAAAAAAGTTTTAAAAAAATTTTTTGAAGGAAGAAGGTAAGGCAGACTAAATTCCCATGTATATAATTATGGAAAATATTTTACACACATAAAGAGCATTCTTGGAAAAAGGGAACACAATCTGTGAAATTCTATTCCAGATTCTGCAAAGTTGTAATTTACTCTTCCACATTGTTATTTCTATTTTGTGCTATTCTGAGCATCCTTTAAAGTACGGTAGTATTTACCTGTAGTAAGTAGTATTTACATTAAAAACATGTAGTCCATTTGCAAGTGGGGGGAAATGCACTTTTGTTTTACAAAACACCACAAAGTGCAGAAGAAATAGTAGGTGCTGTGTTGTCATCCAGAAAAGCAAAGGATTTTCAGAAGTTTCAGGGAGCCTGAAATCTTTCAGGCTACTCTTGTTGTTTAGCTGCTTCTTTGTATGGACGTTAAACAACATTTCTGTGGAAGGGTATTAGTGCTCAGAACACAGTTCAGAGAATTATTCTGAGTAGAGGATTTGAGTTCCTGAGAATATTAGGTCCAAATTCAGATTGCACATGTTGACCCCCTTTTACACCACCTGCCAGATCTGTCTGTGGTGCTGTCAAGAATATTGTTCCAGAAATTTGGTGTTAATTAAATAGCCTTCAAATAAACCACTAACATCTTTTTAACTAAAAGCAACAATAACATTAACTTGCACAGCTGCTGCCACTAACATAGTCTGAATAATCCTTCTGGTGATTTATCTTAAAGGAGCAAAGTCCTGGCCTGGAAAGAGATGCCATTGAAATACAGTTTTAGGCGGAATCAGTGTGAAGATGAAAAGTTGGTATAATTTTTACAGAGAAGCAGATTATCCTGGCCTTCTAGATGAGTATTTATACCAAATTTAAGCTCACTGAAAGCATTCAAGAAGGAATATAAGTATGTATCATATCAGGCTTCATTGCCTGGTGACAAACTGTCACTTACTGTGTTCTTTTAATAAACTTTTCTGTACAAATTCCCACCAGAAAACTCATTATGAATAGCTCATGCCAATATGCCATTGAATATAACAGCAGTGCATATTAGAGCCATGGACACTGTAGGGTCCTGCATATTTTTATTATCATCACAAATGGAAATTTTCTTCAGGGCATGTTTTAGAAGTCTGGGATGTGCTGCATGAAAATGTAAAGACTAAAAATAACACTGATGTGCCAAACCACTAGGGAGGTTGTTCAGCATAATCTAAATGTAATTAAAATGAATACCCTTGCTAAATGTCACAGATACACAACCAGAGAGGCTGTAGAGAATGAGGCATCTAAGACAATAGTGAGGGAACCATAACAGACATTTGTGTATGGGGAGAGATACTGCAATGCATGTCCTGGCTGAGGAAACAGACCTGTGTCCTCATGCGACCACGCTTCAGGTGAAATCACCTGCTGAGCTAAGGCATTCGAGTTGAACTCTTTACAAGTGCTATTAGCAGTCTTCCCTGCTTCCTTGTTTATTAACCTGTGTAATTGGAAAGTGTTTAGCATTATATGCTGAGTTTTCACGGAATGATTTGCAGTAAAAGTAGTGTACAAAGGAAGCTTGATGCCAGCCTTTTATTTTAAGCTTTTTTAATGCATTTGGATTTAACTTCAGCAAATGAAATCTGAGAGTTTTCAAATTAGAAGCAGTAAATGTAGATCAGACTACATGGCAGCCTATGACAAATGTGTCAGTTCGGCAAAGTCACTGTAAAACTTGTCTGCCTTCAAGGTTAACTTGCCACTCCACCCTGTATTCAACAAATGAGTGCCAAATTTTGAGCTTCATTAAGCAGTCGCTTTATTTACATCTGCAACGTGTCTGTATAGTAATAGTTCAGTGCTCACACAACTGTGCATGTCAGCATGCCCATGGACACAGAGATTAGGTATCTCTGTCTAGTAGGTGCACCATCACAACCTGGTGTCTAACAAATAAAGGGAGCGCTGTGTGAGCAGGAGCACACATGGCCCTTGACACCTGCAATAACAGAATGTCTCACTGAAGTTTGGGCCCTAATTATAGATGCAGCTGGATGTAAGCTATGTAGCCAATATTTGCCTTAAGAAAAATATAACGATGGTTTCTACTTGCTTGTATTTTGTTTGTTTTCCTGTCAGGACTGACTTGTTTTTACATCTAGCAATATGAATGTGTTTTAGCACGGTTCCTTGTTGCCCTCTCCGGGAGGAGAGTGCCAGACTGGTTGTTAGTTGCCCTACCTGAAACCTTTGCATCTTGCAGTCATGCTTGCAACAGCACAATTCCTGAAGCTTGAGATCTGAGAAGAGTCACCAACCACAGATGTTTTTGCAATGAAACTGGGCACCTCCTAGAAAGTCACTGTGGTGCAAGCAATGATAGATAGTGTTTTCATTTTGCTGCACAAAAGGGTCAAAATGGCATGGGGAGTCCATAACAGGCCAGCAGAAAATGTTGGTTCTGAAAGAAAATTTATTTCATAGCTTCAGGGGAAAGTTTGGGCGCTGTGAACAGATTGCCTTTGTCATTGTGTAAAAATGTGTTGTTTGTAAGGTGATGCTGGATGTCAGGCAGCCAGTACATATGTATGATAGAGCCTGGTACCTAAACAGATTTTAAACCAGACTTGGTAGAGTGCTCGTTGCATTGTGTTTAGATGCATTTTTCTGGAAGCATTCCTCTTAGTGTGAAGGTCAGGCAAACTGTCTGAACTTTCTTTCTTCACTTGGGGAGATCATCTTTTCAGGCTCTTCTATCTTATGGAAAAGAACCTCTTATAGCACACTCATGTTTTGAGGCATGCTCACAGCAGCGTTTGTGTGTGGTTTATTTTTTTGTTGTTGTTTTGTTTTTATTATTTTTTTATTATTATTTTTGTATATTTCCCTGACCCTTTACTGTAATGTTTGATTTACTGGCTGTTTTCTGTCACTCATGCATGAGTTGGTTGTTGTGTGTAAGGGAACCTTATGTGGGGTGGCACATCCTATCTGGACCACTGTGTGAATTCTCAGTGGACATATCTGTGTTAGTAACAGGGTAATTAAAGCTCTGCTGGCTCCTTCGGACACTCTTTCCCTCTTCCCCCCCCTCCCTTTTTTTTTCCTTCCAGAGATGGCCTCTCTACATAATTCCATTAAAGTGATTGTGCTCCGAGGGGTGGACTGAGGGGCAGTGCTCTCATCTTTCAAAGCAGGACCAATGAGCTATGTGCTTTCCACTGGGCAGCAACAAAAGAAAAGGTCTCTCAGAAGAAAAGACGAGCACAAAAGATCAAAATTAGGTGTTTGTCCAGGCCTCTGGTATTGCTTTCAAGTTAGCTTTTGAGGGCTCACTTTGAAAACGGTGAGCCAGGCTAGTTAACATAAGGGTGTCTGCTAGTTTTAGAGTGTGGTGTTAGAATAATATTGGAAGAGAGCTTTTTGCTTGCGCAATTTAACAGTTCTCTGAAGCGCAAGAGAAGCACAGGAACTGATTGCAAACGTTGCAGGCGTAGTGGCAATGTTCTACACCCTTAAGGAAATTGAACAAACTTAAAATCCTGGAGATTTGCATCACTTATTTTAAAAAGATTAGAGACCTTTGGATAGTTCTCTTGTTTCTGTGGTCTCCAAAAGGCCAAAATGCTGCATTGCTGGGAATTCATCCAGCCCAGCTAGCCCTCCCCCCCACTTTTTTTTGTATAAAGCTGCTATTGCTGATGGTGGGCAGTAGGAGAGGTGATGTTTTTACTGCAAGGGGGTGTGAGGTGTTGTTTGTCCTGGGGCCCTCTAAGGGGATAGTGCAAAGCTACAAAAGGGATACAGACCCTTTTCAGATTTAGACAAATAAGCGAGAGCCATCCAAAGCCGTGGAAAGCCAGACCGTTTAGCTGGATCAATTCACATATGTCATATGTTCTAGTTTCTACCAAAATAAACTTTTACAATGTTGTACAAAGAACAAATTGCTTAGTTTCTACTTCAGTTATTTGGTTTGCAAAGGAAAACATGAGTATCACAGACAGTCTTTGTTCCACCTAACTGCTTAAAGTTACCTTTAAAGTGAAAAAGAAACAGTGAGATGTAAAATGTTGGCGATTTGTAACCTCTCAAACTATTTTAATCTGATATTAACAAGGTTGTTATTTAAAATGTGCGATCAGTTGAAATTCCAACTCCTTTAAAAATAGAAGTAATTAAATATTATTATCTGAAGGTAGTAATAATGCCTAGAAATTACATACCCAGATCCTTGACAAGATTTTAAAAACCATAATAGAACAGGATTGCTAAACTGTGTTTATTTGCTTAATCATATGTACTTGAGCAGGGTAAAAGGGCATTTTTATAAAAGAGAAATAAAAACCAATACTGAAAATCTGAGAGGGAATACCTGCTTTTGAGAGAAACAGACCTGAATCTGTGTCATCCTTCTACTTCTCATCTTTATGTTACGGTTTGGCTTGATGCATTTCTCTCTGTCCCTTTCGTCTAGTATATTTGAAATGTATTTGCTTATTTTCCTAATAAGTTTCTGCTGTATTTACATTACTTTGCTTCAGAAGTACATTTTTAAGGATAGTATTTCTCAGTGCTCTTCCTTTCCCACCCTTCCCCCTTAATAATTCCCCTGGACCTCTGTTGCTTGGAGCAGACTTTGGCTAGCCCCAGATTTGATGTCAAAGGCCATGACCCGATGTCAGAGCAGCCCATGCTGCTGGCCTCTTCTTTGAATAATTATCTGGAGTTTATTGTGTTGAAGGGACGGGCTTGGGGGCAGTGCAGTCACCCTGGCAAACCAGACCAATGAGCTATCTAGCCGAACCACTACCCAACAATGGACCTGTAGGTCACACAAAAAATCCAACAGCACAAAAGATTAAATTAAAAATGGACATTTGGCCACAGAAGTTTTATCCTTAGAACAACCATTTTTTCAGCCTTCTGAGTGTCGTGTGGTTTTGATACCTTTACTTGAAAGGAAAAAATTATTATTTAAAAGTTTGTGCATAAGCTAGAATGAAACGGAAATCTTTTTCTTCTCCCCTTCCCCAGCTGTTAGAATCGCCATATTGGATGTAGCTTAAGAAGTTGTTTCTAGGTTTCTGGTTGCTGAACTCGACTCAGGACATCAAGCGACTGAACTTTTCTGGTTTTTTTTTCTCTAGAAATTCTGTGCAATACTAATTCTTTTAGAAACAAGAACAAAGCCCCCGGTAGTTTTATTTCTATCAATATTTTCCTTTTAAAGTGCTGAGAATGGGTATGTTCAGAACAGGTATGAAAGTATGTTCAGTATCCAGACTTAATGAGTCAACAGTAAATGATAGTAAAACATCCATTTTCTTTGGGCTTCCTTATCTTTTCCTCTCCCCAAAGAAGACTTTAAAAGCCTGAAATCCAGATTGTGAAGTGCTGTCTCTTCTTATCAGGACTGAATGAAAGGCTGCTGGAGGTGAACTCACTGTTCTGGAGGAGTGGGGGGAAAAAAAAAGTTCTTTCATGGCCTGACCTCGGATTCTTTCTTAATTTTATCTAGCCCTGACCTGTTGGCTCTGCTCTGGCTCCTTTCAAGGCCTTTGGAGCTTCACAAACATGCAGCAGCTGAAGGAAACAATGACGGGGCTTTTAGGGGTTGCAATATTACACTCTCTTGTAACCTTGGCTAAGTAGCCTGTAAACAGATGCTTTCTATGAAGCATTTGCCAGAAAGCCCAAATTTTGGCTGTGTTGATATCAGCCAAACATGGCTCTGTAACGCTCGTGGTTTAGGACTCTTCATTTTATATTCAATGTAAGCTTCAGCTGAATGAACAGCTACCCAGTGTGTCTCATGTGCACAATGCAGTCGTGGAACCTCCTGTTACAGGTTTTGTATTTATCTGTAATGCTGTAATTTCACCTGGAATAGGAGAATCATATGAAGACAAATTATCAAAGTCTGAATAGGATAAACTCGGTTCGGTCTTTTGCAGAAAACTGATTTGAAGGTAGTGTTAAAATGTAATCGGGACACATGCATTTCTATGTATTCAGTTGAGAAGTAAGGATGGAATTACATACAGATTAGGATTTTTCATCGGCTGTGGTGTTAGTGTTATGCTGCTTTAAGATTAAAGGGTTTTAATTCTGTAATAGAATGTATTGAGAATGGAATTTTCCATTGTGAATATGGAATTGACTTTATTGTTTTTAGTAACTTTTCCCAAAAGTTCAGTCTCTGCAATCCTGGTCATTTAAGAATGAGGTGGTTGCATTAAAAAGTACTTCACCAGTGACAAAGTGATTAGAAGGCACATTTTTGTTATTAGTTGTTTAACTGCTAATACAGGCATTTAATCCTCGATGCCTTTGGTTTTTCCAGCTATGTTCATTAGAAGTGCATGAGGACACCATCTGGCAGCAATGAGGTATAACGCTACCAGATGGAACTAACTAACCCCCTCTGGTTGTAGAGATGTTCTTTCCTCTCCCTATGTCACCTTTGTCACTAGGGAAATGTCTCCAAAACAGAGGATGCCCACCCCCCCAGATAATGGTAGCTGCTGCAGCACTCATCCCAGCAAACCCTAGGTTTTCAGTGGATGCATTTCAGAGGCCAGTGAGGGTCAACCAAAGCACTGTTTATTCTATTGTGGAACAATGTGAGATTGTGTTGTATGTTTTGTGTATTTATCTTGATGTTTTAGAAAAGCTTAAGAACTAAGTTTGAGACAGTAACAATGGAATTCCATGGAATACACCAACATACACTAAAACTAGTTCTAGCATGAGAAGATATCAACTCTGTAGTTGCTTTTGCCTACCATTGTGTATGTATTTACTAGACCATTTATATTTTCCTAAGCTTTGAAAACTGGACTCTATGTTTAATCAGTATTTAATTAATAAATAGATAAAATTTAAGCATATTAAAATCTTGAGTTTTCAAAGAGCAAGTGGGAAAATCTGAGTATTTCTGATTGACAGCTGCTTTGTTGTAGCAACTTCTCCCCTTACTGAACGAGAAATGAAAGATTTGTGTAGAAGCAAGGCTGATGGCAGTAGTCAAGAATACTGAATAACTTGGAGCTGATGCAATAAAACATGGATGTTCCAATGAACAGTAGAGCAATAGAACTGCTAATAAATCACACCTGAAGTCTTCATGGTATTATGGCAGTTTCTCTCAGTTTCTTTTGTCCAGACAGTTAAGCAGCTGCGGTTCTCCCTCCATGCTGGGAAATGAAATGACTTGTCACAAAACCAGGGTTGGAACATCTGAGTGCACTGTAATATTTTTCTTGGAGAATCTGTTTTACAGCATTAATACCAGTAACTGCTAGGAGCTTCCTACCTGCCTTCTGAGAAGCTGAATACAAACTCTAAGATAATGTCTCAGGGATGTAGTAAGACAGTAAAATATACAAATAAATATTTGTAATCTGAACTCTTACCAAGCTTCAGCTACTGTAATATTTAATGTTTTTCCAAGTTACAATCCATGCTTTAAATGATAGGTTGACTTAATTTTTTTGCTCATACTTGCAGTATTTAGCTTTGATGTAGTTTTACTATAAGGTGTAGAACGTATTCTTACTCACAAAACAAAGAGAAGGGTCCCCCATGTGTCTTGCTGCTGAAAGACTTACCAGGGTTGAATTTGCAGGGCTCTGCAGATTTTTATGGGAGAGTGAATGACAGGATATGGGATTCCAGAAAAGTATCACCAGGGAGCAGTGACCTACCTACAAAAACCCATAGGAAAATGAGGTTGATCCTATACAAATTGTTAAAACAATGATTTTGGGACAGTATCTATTTTGGTAATTTGAAATTAATCAATATAAGGCATATTTAGCTTTTTCCTACTCTTATTTTATAAGAGTATTATTTCCAGAGGTGAAATTTGTGCCTCTGGTTGAACTGTTATTCATGTGTTTTTAATACTGACAGGTTTTGGTTATACATAAAGGGTGTGTGACGCAGATCCATTGTACTGTGTGAAGCTATGCCAGCATATCACATCCAACCTCTAATGTCTTTTTAGGCAGTCTCTGTGTACTCCAGAGGCACTTTTGTAATAAAATTTATGAATTAACTCTAGCATGTTTATATCAACATCAGTGGTGGCCTCTTGGTTTGTACAAACTGTGTAGTTTTTGTGTCCTTTCCACCAGCTGATTTAAGTAATAACAATAAAAATGCCTATTGAAAAGCTGTAGGTGCTGTGACAATTTTACAACAGCCTAATGCCAGCAGCACTAAAAATAACAAACCCAAACAAACCACATTCAACAGAAACAATTAACTTTAAAAAATTCAGCCAATTGGCAACTAGGCTACAAAATTGTTCCTGTTCACCTTAGGTCTGGGAACAAGCCTTCAACCACTACACAAATGCTGGGAATTGCAAGAGAATTAATTGAAATGACTCAGTGTTACCAGCTAGTCAGAGAAATTTTGGAAATGCAGAGGTGAGGTGAAATCTTGATGTGAGGTTTTTTTACTTCAACAGAATTTATGTGTTGAATGGGTTGAGTAAATAACTGTGCCTAATTTGTTGCTGAATAGCAGTATCTCCTGTGGAAAGACGTGTTACTCCTGGGTCTGTTCTGAGCATGACTGGTGGCCTCAATACTCATTTCCCTGATTTCTGAGCCTCTCAAGCCTCCTGTTGCTTGGATGGTGTACACTAAATCTGAGACTGTCATCCCCCCAGGTGGCCATGCTATCCCCAATCTTTTATCAGTGATTTATGTGTAAACTCTTCAGGATACCTATGCAGGTTAAAGATAAGAAAACTGCTGAAGTTTGTTTTCTCTCTAAGGATATATCTGGCTTTGAATGTTTGATCCAGCTGATGAACTGCTAGATGAAAGTGTTTATGCCAAGTTCATACTGGGATGACTATTGAGGAGTAAAACACATCATAACCCTGTAAATGAAGCTAACAATTGTTAAAAATACACTAAGCAGAGGCTACTTCAGGCAAAAAAAAATATTTCCCACCACTTCATAAAACAAACAGTATGCAAGTATCTGTTGGAACCAGAGGCACATCTTTGGCTATCGGTTATCTTGTTTTGCATGTGGTGAAGCTATGATCAAGGGGTACTTCCAATTGGTCTTTGCTAATGTTAAACGTGTAATCTGTGAAGCAAGTTTCACATTAATTTCTTTCACTGCTCAGTATCCTGTCTTGAAAATGATTTTATATTCTCCTTTTTAGATGACTTTAACACTTAGGCTTTTCTAGGCCAGTACATAATGCAGCCATCCTCAGCTGCTGTTTCAATTACAGATACCAGCAAATGGTTTTTCAACCATAGAAGCAGTAATGTGCGAGAGCTTAAAAATTCTAATGTGCTTCTGGGTTGAACCAGTCTTGCTACCAATTGAACCATGATGTCCTGAGGTGGAAATAACCTTGTTTTATAGATAGTAGAGACTAGCTGGGAGACTTGAGTTTTAAACAGCTTCTTCTATATAAAGAAAAAAATTTTTTTTAACGTCTCGCATTAAACAGGAGTAAGATGAATGGTATTCAACATTGTGCATTTTCTAAAGGTAGAGTATTAAAGACACTTAAAAATAAGATTTAAAAAATGTGGGTTTTGCAAAGACATGTAAATTTTTTCTGGTGAGAATTACATTTTTGCTTTTCTTCCACTACATCCCATAATTCTTCCTTTCCTCCCCAATCAAGTGTTAATGAGGAATTCAGGTGGGTTTTTTTAAAAAAAAAAAAAAAAGAAGAAAGAAGAAAAGAAAAAAGCAATGAGGATAAACAGACCTCACAGGCTCCTCATTCAGCTCAGCAGGGCACTAGACCTTAGCTATTCTTCATTTCAGAGTGAAGATGATCAGTTCTGGGTGACCACTTTCAAAGGACACGTAGATTTTTGAAGGTGCTCAGCAGGATGATAAAATGTCGTGTCTGTCATCCTGGGTCTTGCGGAAATGCAGCGGGGGTCTCTTCTGCAGGAACTTGTAAAGAAAAAGATAGACTGTGACACTTGGACGGTTGGATGCCGCCTGTTTATGTGGAATCGGTTCAAGGGTTGCTAAATAGTACCTAAATTCAAGTTTTCTTGAAGAATGGATGGGAGAATTGATTATTATAACAACCTCCAAAGCGTAATACTAATGAGATCTTAAAGATGTTGATGGCCTCTTTTATAAATTTTGGCTTTGTTTTTGAATATTTCAGTTATGAGCTATATATACGCATTGCTACAACAGGTGAAGAAGTCTGGGAAGGTGTACATTTCTACTTTTCAGAGACATGCTGTAATTCACCTCAAAAAGTCACCATAACTTGGTTTTGGTGTATTCAAATCACTTGGTACTTCAGAAGTGCAGTTATCTTTTTGGTTAGGCTCAGTGTTTTTAAATGCACCTTCCCTTCACACGCTTCTTGGTTTTTATAAATTTTTAAGAGATTGCAATGAATTATCATATCTTCCTATCTTCCTGAATTTTCAGTATTAGAATTCCATATTTTCCTTTATCACATGCTTAAGGTTATTCTGTGTGTTTGTGTCTATCTCCTTCTTTTCTCTGATTGTAATTTGTTGTAGGAGCAACTGATGTTGTTTGTTGTTGAAGTGATATTGTAAAGGGAAAAAAAATTCAAAGCAAATGAGAATTTTACCTCATTTTTGACATTTTGTTATTTATATTGTCTACTGCAATGTTAGAGTTTATTTTGAGAAAAAGGAATAGGTTCCTGTTGCTGTTCTACCATTAGAATTAAACACATCAAAGAAATAATGTAATCCAAACTTAAAAGCCCCTTTTTCTTTACACCTGTGTTTAGATTTTGGTAAAATAATCTTTTAAAAATAAACATACATAAACAAACTCTACCTAGCAATACCTGGTTTAAAGCTGATGTTGGTAACTACAGCGCATACAGAATGTCTATTTCAAAGTAAACGTGAGAAGATTTTACAAAATACATTATTATGAAACTACTATGTCATCTTTATGGAAACATCAAATGAAGCGTTGTTAAGACTGTATCACTGGTGCGGAGGCAGCAGAGGGAGCTAACGGTCTGATGGAAACAAAAGTCCTGTTTGTGGTGAAGAAACGTCAGGAATTTGTGTTCCTCTTCCTTTCATGAGAGAGACCATGTCAAATCTCAGCTAAAATGAGAAAGGGGAGGGCTTATTTTGAGAAGGTGATATTATGGTATTTTAGGGCAAGGAAAAAAAGAAATAAACAAGCTCAGCAGAGTTATATAAGATCTGTCTAGATCTTCTGAAAATCTTAAGAGAAAGAATCAGTTCATAATAGAAGAGGAAAATGTCCTAATATCTGCATCAGTACTAAGGTGAAGTTTAGCTGAACCCAGAAGAGCTAGTGTGTACTAGTAACAAGCACTACCACCATGCAGACCAGCATTGCATGTAAGGGATTTGTTGCAATTATCATCGCAGGGGAGGATGCTGCAGAGGAGCAGTGCAGCCACCCTGGTGGTTTACACTCCTAACCACCTGTGGGTACCCCATGCCATCTCCACTTACAGAAACCTCGAGGCCCCTTTCTAACTAATTTCTCCGTAGTAGTTTTTCACTTGGAATAAGGCCAGCATATCATTAACAGATCTGAGAGAAGCAGCAAGCTGCAACATGGGTACCCAAAGACATGGCCAGAGAAAGGGAAATAGGGAGACCCTTCAAGCTAGGAACACTGACCCTTTAAGAATGCTGGAACCAGCTTTCGAGAAAACACATGGAAGTTGTTAGGCAAAGGCATTATTAATAATTGCTGTTGTTTCACAGTACATCTCCTCTAGGAACCTGGAACCAAAACATTTCCCATTTCTTTGTTGAGTCCTGTCTTCCTGCCCTTGCTCTGATTGCTCTGCTTCATTACAGCCTGCTTTTCCAGAAATAAATGTTGGTTTCCGTGGGCCTCATGCTGTTTGTTTTAACAAATATTTCAATATGCTGAACAACACTATAAAATCTAGCTCTGTAGCTGTCAAAGTGTGATATCATTACAGATAGAAATGTGGTATTTATCCTTCTCCCACTGATTTCTGTTACAAACTTCTGTTTCAGGCTACTGGAAGCAAGACTGGGAGATATGTGACTGATTCTAGTGCAGTCTGGGCAAAGATTCAGGGAAATGTGCAGGGCTGGAGAAAAGACAGGCTTCCAGGCATCTAGCCCGTTCATCAGCTTGCTGATTGTAGCAGACAAATTTTGAACCAAACTTGCAGGAAAATCAAGTTCTCTCTCTATCTGTAGAAGTCTGAAGATCCTTATTTTTTCACTTGAGTCTAATTATTCCTTTTCTCTTTGTGCAGATCCTAGAAGAAAGTATCATGTGAGGCTGCTGGCATATAACAATATGGAAGAAGGTTATCAGGCAGACCAAACAGTCAGCACTCCAGGATGTGTCTGTAAGTGTTATAGGTGCATCAAGAATTTATGAAGAGCTGAACTGTTTCAGGGTCCCAGCTCTCTATTTTTAACCTATAAATATAATCCATTAATTTGGTGTGAAACAGAGAACCAGAAAGATCATATCTGTGACAAATACTATCCTGGTCATCCCGCAACTGAGAGAGTCTCCTGTGTTCATGAACTGCAGCTGAGGAAACAAGATAGCTACCAAGCACATTTTCCTCCCCCACTGGGTTGTCTGCATCATCTAACCAGTGGCGTATCATGTATCTTACAAGAGATTTCTCTCCCTTCCTTGTCTCTGTTTATAGTTTTGACTTTGTTTTTGACTAAACGAGTGGGACTACAGAAGTAATGTGTGACATGTATTGGGTTAGGAGGGATCTTAAATAGGTTGAATCAGATTCCTGGGTCTGAATACCACATAGTGCTGGGTAGGGGCAGATTTGAATCTAAACCTGTGGGCTCAGACCAGTTTCTTAATCTTACCAGCATCCGTATACAGTTTGTTAAATATTTCATGCTCCTTCTTTGTTTTAAACAGCTGTCCGTGATCGCATGGTGCCACCACCGCCACCCCCTCACCACCTCTATGCCAAAGCTAACACTTCATCTTCTATCTACCTTCACTGGGGAAAGCCTGCCTTTACATCTGCACAAGTCATTAACTACACAATCCGCTGCAACCCAGTGGGGCTGCAGAATGCTTCTCTGGTTCTCTACCTTCAAACGTAAGTGCAGTGCTACTAATAAGTCTTGGTTTCCCATTTCCAGATCCTTCCCACTCAGTTTCTACTCTGCTCTTCCTGCCCTCTCTTAATTGCCTTTTATTGTAACAGCTTTTATCTCCCTTGGAGGACTGTGTATTTTGCCCAGTGTCTGCGAGTTCTGTTTCTTGGGTTATTTAAGATATGTTCATAGAACAGCTGCATTCTCTACCTGTGATCTTTATGTTGGATCCCTCGATGAGCTCTTGAATTTTTAATGGCTTTTTAGCTGTCTAAAGTTGGATTTAATTTTAAGCTCTTCTTCAACCAAACAGAAGAGGTTACCTATTTTACAGGTAGCTTCTCTGGGCAAAGATGGGACTCTAGTCCAGTGTCTGATTTTAAGACTGGAAACAAGAATTTCTGAGTTTTGAGGGGTTGAGCATATTATTGTGGGAATACCACTTTCTGGAGTGGTGTGGCACCCTGACAGGAGAAAGCTGAGTAGAATCTACAACTTGCTTTTCAGAGAAGCAATACATACTACCCAGGTAGTATGGGAGCAGAAGACTTTGCTCTGTTGTGACTGCCTATGCTGGGGCCATGTTGCTGTTGAGGGGATCCATCTGTGTGTACCTCCCTCAGTATATGGGTTTACTCAAACCTTCTAAATAAGAAAAGCGCTGTCTGACAAGATAGCTTTCATCCTAATATTGATGGTTTTCTCTTCAAAGAACACATCCCCTGCTATATAACTCCTGACTTACTGATTAGACACAGTATAATCACCATGTAAAATTCTTAATGTGCAATATAGAGCATAGCAATGAATGCTGCTTTTTGTGATAGGATGAAGCTATTGCAAATATTGGTTACTACCTTTGCAGTACAGATGAAAATAATAAGTGAGATTTAATAAAGCATTACCTGTAGAGTAACACCATTTTAAATTGAGATTTAATCTCAATTTGGGTATTATCACCTGAAATTAACTCTGGTGTATTCTCCCCCCTCCCCAGAAGCAAAATAAAGCAGAATGTCTCCAACTGACCTTGTGATTGAATAGTAAATTACAATATTACAATTAATATCATTAATTTTACAATTAATAAATTACCAAATATGACTACAAGATGAGTAGAGAACATTCATATTCTATAGAGATCCCCTAAACATGAGGTGATAGAGGCCATGAGTGGAAGGGGAAATTGCACACGTGGCCTGTGTCTGTTCTGTGAACTAAAAGCAGATCCAGGAAACACTGATGGAGCCAACAGCATGTGCCTTTTCAGCTTTTGGTGCTGGTTGTAGTCTAAGCTGGTTGTAGTCTAAGGTTGTAAGTCTAACTTAGACTACAACCAGCACCAAAAGCTGAAAAGGCGCACGCCAGCTTGAAGCATAGTGTCCTATGGACAAATGTGGAAAGAGATGACTTTGGGATACCTACTGGTGATCTCAGCAATAGTATTCTTGGAATTGCTTGTGCATCAGCTGTCCAAACAACCTTTATCAAAACTTGAACTCAAGTCAACTGACAGCAGACATAATATATCTTACAGAGAACTCCAGGGTTAGTACACTTACATTTTCAGGTAGACAGTGCAGATGGACCATGTGTCTGGGCTTGAACTAGTTTGTCTTGTGTTGAACTGACAGTGACTGAGAGACATCACTTGAATCAACTGCTGCTGTTAAGTTTATGTTATTCCTTCATCTGTACAGGTCAGAGACTCACATGTTAGTTCAAGGTCTTGAGCCAAAAACCATGTATGAATTTGCAGTTCGGCTTCATGTGGACCAGCTCTCCAGTCCCTGGAGTCCAGTAGTCTACCATACTACCCTTCCAGAAGGTAAGACACTAGGAGAGGACCATGTGGTTCTAAAAAGAAAGCTCTGTAAACCAAATGGCCTGAAAAATTGCTTATTAAATTTAAGCTGTCTGTAGGAGAGATAAATAGTTTCCTCTGCGATACAGATACTGCTTTTTTTCTCAGTGAGAGATAGCAAAATGTTGTCAGAAAAATCCTTGGTTTGGAACTGTGAAATTATTTTTCAAAATCTACCTAAAATCAGCAACAATTTTTATATAAAATGTGATAGACATACACCATTAGCAACCACTGAATGGAAATAACTTGAATTAAAATTTAAAATCTGTATTGAAGAGGCATGGCTGATTCATAGGCATTATGATAACATATTTTAAAACCCAGAAATTTTAGAAACTGTAAGAATATTACATATCTACTACCCTAGCTGCTGGTTTGCTTTTCTGATAGCTTGGTCAGTGAAAATCAAAAACTTCAGTTCTGTGTTCTCAGCATCACGTGTTTGGGATGTACCTTTTCACAGGGTAATGATGTGGGGTTTTGTCAGTAACCGTTTCCTTCTGGAGTTGAAGGAAATATATGAAATTTGCTTTTTCAAAATCTAAGCTATTGACCAGATCAGAACTAACGAGTTCTCTTGAGAAGCAGCATGTGTTTGTTTATATGGGATGTAGCAGTAGCTCTTAGGTCTGCACATCAGTTTCTTTCTAAGCAATTTAATTGCATGTAAATTAGGTTAGCCTAATAGCATTGTGTTACTGTTCTCACAGCACCATCTGGCCCTCCAGTAGGAGTGAAGGTGACTTTGATAGAGGATGATACTGCTTTGGTTTCCTGGAAGCCACCTGATGGTCCTGAAACAGTTGTTACAAGATATACTATCCTCTATGCATCTAGGAAGTCTTGGATTGCTGGGGAATGGCAAGTGTTGCACAGAGAAGGTAAACTAAAATCATGAACCAGTGAAATAGACAAGCAATGATGCTACTTTTTAAGCTACTTTGTTACTTTCAGCTCCCTTGGACTAAAATAAGAAAGAAGTTTGTATAAATATTCACATGAAAGTTATAATTGATTCAGAATTAATCCCATGGTTGTGATGAAAATGTGTTAAAAAAACAATACTCAGAAGATGAGGAGAGAGGAACTGTTGGTGTTGCTTTGGAGCTCAACGTGTGCACGTGAACCAAGATGTCTCATAAATCTAATTACATCCATCTTAGTTCTGTTGTAACCATGACTATGAGGGTTTCATCTGGTAAATGTGCTCTTTCAAATCTGAAGCCTCTGAGATGCCTTGCTCTCCAGAAGTAAATATGGCTGTGTGGGTTTATATGTTTCTTTCAATCACTGCCAATCCAGTTAGCTCAGTTTGCTTAATGAACTACTACTCCCAGTAAATTGCTCTGCAAATTCAATTTAACTCTCTGGCTCTGTTCTATTGCTGAGCCCAGCTGGCTAACCTAACAGTAACTTAGGTATGGTGATACAAACTGCAGTCACATCTTTGTGATTAGATGTAAATATAGTCTAAATTTTAATAGGCACTTTCCAGAATAATACTACAATTTCAAGAGCTGCATCAAGAACAGATTTCTACTATAGCCAAAAAATAGAAAAAGGCATTTACTGTTTGGTTGGTATTCAAAATAGACAGAGGCAGTTCAGAACAGATAGTGTTCTAATAATGTATTAAACCAGAGAAGGAAGAAGCATGTGCTGAAGTAGCTCATTTAAGAGGATTGCCCAGTAAGAGTTACTATTTTGTTGTTCTGTGTTGTTTCATGGCTGAAAGCTTAGTTGTCAGCAGAGAGTGAGGCTTGAGATTTTCTGTGGAGAAAATTCATAAAACTCGGTGAGTGCTCTCACAGAGGACAATTCATTTCTCCATCAGTGAGAGTAAACTGTTTTAGTTCAAAGGCAGTGGTTGTCCTTTGTGCTGCTTCTGAAGAGAGGATGAGGGACCAGCAGACATTTTGAAAGGTGTCAGGGCCACTTTGTCTTTGGTGGAGCAGAATGGTATTTGTCAGGCTGGCCTCAAACAGAACGGTCAGCTGTGAAGAATAACAACAAAATTACTATTAATCTTAAGCAAAATTTGTGAAAAATATCTAGGTTCTGAAATATCAATGAGCCCTAACTATAGGGGGAAGGTTGAGCCCATGGATTTTCACTATTAAAATCGTTTGAAGAATCAGTGATACAAAGTTGTCCCATTAAATTGCTGAAAGAGTGGTGTAAAGTTGTAATATTAAAGGATCAATTTAATATTAATTTTCACTTACTAAAAAACCCAGCAGATTTAAATTCACAGAGATCTCATATTTGAAGACTAAATCTTGTTCTGGTGATGATATGCTGTATTTGTTGTATGCAGCACAGTGGATGAATTTCTTTTAGGTACATACTTCAGCTCAGGCATGACTGTGAAACTAAACAGCATCTCAAATAGTATTTTATCATAGATGTTTCGGATGAGGGGATGGCAATAACAGTCAACATTTTCATGTGTTCCCATACTGAAATAGCTGGAGAAAATGAGCAAACGAAGAGCTATAAATGTCAGTGTATTACTGTGCCCAACAATGTTAGAGTCACTAATTTTGTATTTTGACTATAGATTAGGGTTTGAGGCATGGCATGGAATTCAGGCATCTTGACAGTTAGGACAATCTGCAAAGCTCTTAGTTAAAGTACAGAAAATGAGTACGTGCAGGTAAGATTGGGCGAATACTGTGATAGTCCTTTCACAGGTAATTTGAGGTAGAAGCAGGGTTTGGGTTTTTTAATGCATTTATTCTGATAAGATCAGGTAACCCTATGCAATAAATAGCATTGTTTTGTCTTGATACTTAAACTTGTTCTGCAGAAGTCTTAACCTATTCCTTTCCCATATCTCCAAAGACACCCCCCCCCCAAATAAAAAAAAACAAAAACAAAAAAACAAAATAAAAAACCACCAAGCCAAAACAAAAACCACACACCAGCCTACCATATAGCCCTACCAGCCTATAAAAGTCCTAGCATGGTCTTTAGTTTATGCACAAAAATTTCTACCAATCTACCAGCTTAAAAAGAAAACCCTGTAATTTGACTGAGCTTGTGTTGGCCACGGCAGAATTAGAAAATATAACTGCAGTTTGTTGCGGGTTCATGATGTGAGTTATCTTCCAGCCACCTCCCCCCTTTTCCCTAGTTCTTTTCAAATGGATCAGAAGTTGCAGCCTTTACACACTTGGTGTGCAGTAAATCAGCACAAAGTGCTTACTTGCTTTAGCAATGCAGCAGATTTGAAAGGAGCTGGTGGGAGAGAGCCTGTAATATTGAAACGCGACCTTTCGCCCTCGCTGGTGCTAAATATTACAGCTCCTTTGGTTACACATGCCTCACATTTTACTTCAAATGCTTTCAGCTAATGGGTGTTTTTTATGGAAGAGCTGAAATAGCTTTTGAAGTAGCTTCCCTTCTGCCAAATGTATAATCTTTTCTGTCAACACAACAACCTTCTATTTTTTTATGCTCCCATGATACTATAAATTCTTATGTCTGAAACAATTAAAAGGTTGAAATTTAGACTTGGGTCTGAGAAAGTGAATGGAATATGTGAAGGAGAACAGGAGGCAGATTTGGTCCTGTAACTGCCACTATTTAGGTAAAGAAAAGCGATATATTCTATGGTAGGAAATAAAACAGGCGTTTTAGAAAGGAATTGAATTTTAAGCAGCAGTCTGCAGTCCCTGGACAGGCAAAGCTCTCATTGACTTTAATAGGAGTTTTGCCTGTCTAAGGATGATGCCAGTGAATCCTATTTATGTTTTTAATCTGTTTTTCCTGCCTTCGGGGACTTCAGGAAATGAATCCTTAGCATGTGAGAAAAATATTACAGAAAATGTCTTTAGTAGCACAGCTTAGATGTACAGTAATCAAGGAAGCCTACACAGGTCTAAATAGGGTTTAATTTTATTATAAAAGCATGGTGTAATGTACTCTTCCAAATCGATCCTGTTCATTTTACCAACTAGACCTGAAATTTGAGTAACTAAACCTGAATTATTTTCTTATGACAATTTCCATTCACATTCGTGGCACAGTGGATCCAAGAGAGACGCATACATATGAGAGAGGTCTAATGTTCTGTTTTTTCTGCCTGAAAGTCTGGTTAATGCTTAGAGTATCTCTTCACAGATACAATCACAACGTAAATGCTATCACAGTGAAATGCAGCTAGTGCTAGATTTAGGTTTAGTATGCTGTGTATTGTAGCTAGCACTTGACTCGTGGTTTTGAACTATACTGGCACTTGACAATGTGCTGTGTTCAAGCAGTATGGAGAGAAAGGACCGGAGGGACAAGCAGGCAACCCCAATGTTCACTCTGTACCCTATATGTGCAGGTTAGAACGTATGAAAGTGAGTCCTCAAACAAGATTTGGAGGTGGTATTGGAAAGAAAGTGTAGGTCCCAGTATCTAGATCTCAGTCTGTTCCCACAGATTTTGTCTGACTGGAACTGTTTATCAATTCTTTTCATAGGAGCAATGACCATGGCTTTGCTGGAAAATCTTGTAGCAGGAAATGTCTACTTGGTCAAAATAGCAGCCTCCAATGAAGTGGGAGAAGGACCCTTCTCAAATGCAGTAGAACTTGCTGTCCTGCCAAAGGAAACATCAGAGTCTAACCAGAGACCTAAACGCTTGGATTCGGGAGATTCCACAAGTCAGTAGCAATGTCTTGATTACTGCTGTCACTTGTACCAGGAAAAAAGATCCCTGTTTGTTTTAGCTGGTAACTGCTTTCTGGGTAAATCATTCTGGTTTAGCTGAGACAGTCCTAACAATGTAGCGGTTTCTTCTAAATGAAACTATTTTGGAATTTTTATCTTGGTTCAACTCAGAAGTGGTTTAATTCTTTTGCTCAGAAGCTGGAAATTTGCCTTTCAAATGAGAATACATAACTGGTTTGCATTTTACATCAATATCAAGTTTGCAGCCACTCTTCTAAGGCACTTCCTTAAAGTCCTTTATTTGGCTTGAGATACCAGTAACACTGGGTCAGATAGAACCAGACAGCCCAGCAGAGATGAGATGGCATCTCAAATAAATTTGTTGAAATTTGCTGGTTCCTGGTATTCCAGCACCCAAATCAACCTGTCAGTGATATACTGGCATATATTTTCACCAAAGAAGTCAGCCCCACCTGCAGCTCTTTGGGGAAAACTGTGTTATCTTGCAGAAATTAAGGTGATATCAGTCATTTGAATGGAAGAACACATTGTCTGACATAGAAGAGAATTTACCTTTGTGACTTGT
Organism: Aegotheles bennettii; assembly: GCA_013398125.1. Taxonomy (NCBI): domain Eukaryota; kingdom Metazoa; phylum Chordata; class Aves; order Caprimulgiformes; family Aegothelidae; genus Aegotheles; species Aegotheles bennettii. Next base: position 253,260 of record VZRW01007119.1, on the reverse strand, counting down.
TACAAATTTTAAAGCTATTTGGGGAGATGAGCTAGTAATTATTCAGGTGCATAAACCTTTTAACCTTTCCTTGTTCCTACACATTGAATTGTGATTAAAACACAGGGATTCTTCTTGCTCAGGTTTTCTCCCTTCCTGGGATTCAGTTCTATTTTAGACCTGAATAAGCAAATAGATCATGCCCTCAGGATTAGATTAATAGACGTATAATGTCAAAGCATAAACCAAAGTGAACCCTCCTAGGTGACAGTGGCTAGAATTCTCTAAGCCTTTTCCCTTTGTTGTCTAGTAGTACCCTGAGAGGAAGGGGTTGGAGTGAGCTTCTCTGCTCCATGTTGTACGTCATGAAAGAGACCCTGGTGTGGGGCAGTCCCTTCTTCCCCTTCCACAACAGGACTGCATACACTTCTCTGGTCTGCAAGATGTATTTTCAAAAGTGTCAAAATGTGTGACAGGGAATGTTTGGAAATCTCATTAAAAGGAAGCATTTATCTCTGTGTTGGTGGCTGTAACTCTATCAATTTCCCTAACAGAGAGCAGAGGGCAACTCTTCTTCTTTACTGAGCCTTTCTATGTTCTTTTTTGCATAGCTTATTCTGACTATTACCATCTGGACCAGAAATCAATGACTGGCATTGTTGTGGGTGTTTGCATAGCCTTGACCTGCATCCTCATCTGCATCCTGATCTTAATTTATCGAAGTAAAGCCAGGTATGTTTTTGTTCTTGAAGACTGAGCTCTTTCTCAGTGCACTGATTTGGGGGACATGCCTTCTTCTTCAAGAGTGCTAAGTTCTCTGGAGTACTCTGTCTCTTCACCTAGTCCTACCAGCAGTGGAAACAAAGCACTTTATTGGCTCTTCCTACTCTACCTGAGCCTCTTCTCCAATGAAAAGAATGAAGAACCCACAGCGTGAATCAATAGTGCTTTGACAACTAAGTATGAGGCATGCTTCCAAATAAAAAAACCATTTCGAGTCAGATAAAGATGCTGCTTTACATCATCTGTTCCTCCTGCTTAGTTCTCCAGCCCACCCGGGCCTGGTTTGCAGGCCCTGTGGTGTTGCTGGACAGAGGAACTTTGACATAAAGTAGTTCCACGAAGCAGTTTCTTTGCAGTGGTGCAAGCCACCATCTGCCTGTTGTGTCCTCAGCTGCTATGGGGCATGAACTGGCCCAGTGACTCTGCCCATAACTTTGGGAACAGAACAAATGTAAGTCACTTGAAATAACACATTAAAAACTGTCTGAAAATATATTTTACTAACAAGGGCATTTTAACATACATGCAGGAAAAAATATGGATTGGGAGACAGTCTCTGTGTAGCATGGTAGAAAGGTTTTAATATCATTAGTGGTTACTTTCTCCAAGTAATATTATTAATCATGACAATTCCTGTCTGCATGTAAACTTGTAGCCTACTGTGTATGATTAACTGGAGGCAGATGTTATTTTTATCACAAGCAATAACATTTAAATTCCATGAGTCAGGAGTATCATATGACAAAATGTAGATGCCAAAAATATACCAATATTACTTGATTAATAATAGCTTTGAAATTTATCCTTGACTTTTTTTGTGTGTGTGTTTTCTTCCTATGGGTCAATTTCATTCCTGCTGAACATTGTGTAGGAAAACATCTGCTCCTAAACCTGTGCAGCAAAGCACTGATCAGCTGTCACATACCAGCATCTCATTAGCCAGTGCTAATGAGGTGGAGAAGAGTATTGAAGGAATTGCAGAGAATGAAGAATCCTTATTGCCAATGATAGTGGGAAACAGCTTCATCGATGCTAAGGTACTGTGAGCTTTACTCACTCCTGAAACAGAAGTCTTTCTTTGGAAGTCATTGCTGTAACATCTGAGTCCTTATCAAAAGTAAAACATGTACCCTACAAATCCACAGCAGGATTTTTTAAATGGGACAAGCACAAGTTTGGCAATCTGGGGTCAAATTTTCAAGACTTAAAGTTCACCTAGAGATCTGATTCAATACATTTTGTCTTACACTGTACTCTGCAGTTTGGCTCTTGCACAGCATCAAAGGATTAAAGCTCCATAGGCTTAGGGCTGCTAGGTGGCCTCTGCTCATCCAAGGAGATAGGTGAGAGAGTCCTTGTCAGCACCTAGCTCAGTAAGTGCCTGTGCATGGTCTAGTCAAGTATGACACTAAGCAGCTGTTAAAGAAAATATCATTTTTCTGGATATTTACTGGTGAGACCACATCAGATTTTATAAACTTATGTTTGGTCACATTATAAATTAATCGAGATGGCAGGATGTGTCAGTGAATGTGGGAATCTTACAGTTGAGGAGTCAGGTGTGACTGGCCTTACTTCCACGTGCCGACATACTTATTTAAGGCTGGTTCTATACATGCTGCAAACTTGAACGGAGCTGCTTCCTGAGGAGATATGCAGGAGCTGGGAAATGGAAATGGACCCCAGTACAGGCACAGACACTATGTCTTATGAATGCTCACATTCAAAGTAGTAGAGCAAGAGCAGCGCCTGTAATATTTGCTGTGTGTTTGCCGTATTACAGCTGTTGGGTCTGGCCTATGGGCTTGCCAGATTTGGTGGATCTCAACTTGTCTCGAGCAGTAGACAAACACAAGACCACAGAAGCGTGATTGAGCACTAAGATTTCATTTGTCTTCCTTTTCTATATGGAGCCAATAGGTAGGAATAGAAAAAAATATTTTTAAATATCTTAGAAGTTTACTTTGTTAAAATAAGTGGCTGTGTGTCTCCTTCTGTTGTAGGGGGGGTCGGATCTGATTATCAACAGCTATGGGCCTGTCACAAAGTCGAACTGCAAGAAAAGGTGGCTGTTCTTCCAAGATACTAAGAAGGTGAAGACTGAGGAGGTAATTGGTCTAACAGGCAGAGATGCACAATCTTACCCAGTGTTAACAAAGGAAGATACGTAATTTTCTATTTTCAGAAAAGCATAATTAGTGGTCTAAGTTTTAATTGGATAGTTTAAGTTGTGTTAAGGTTGATGGTGTTCTACCTTGTAGTAGAGTCTCATGGAAGTTTCATTTTCTGTCCCAAGTTGTCAGATACTGTGACACTTTACAGTTAATGGATTGCTTTCTAACCTGTGCCCTTCTATCTGTGAGCACAAGGATTTCTGTGTACTGGGTCTGTGCATAACATCTACAGTACTACACTTGCAGATACTTTGTATAAATATAAATACAAATTAAATATGTATTTATAGATAAAAGTAATATAAAAATACAAAAGAATCCCCTCTTATCCTGACAGCTAAAACTTTGTTCTGGCTTCTGTAATTGTTGCTCTGGACACATTTGTTATTTGGATGAGGAAAGTAACAGTTTAAAACAGACCTGTTAAACAAAAGCCTGAATGTTATCATGCAAATTCACGCCTATGGGGCATTTAACTGATGTTTATTGCATTGTAACTTGTATTGTGCTCTTGTATGTTTAAGGAATAGGAAGTCTTGATATCCATGTTGTAAATTCATATTCCAAAATATTTCCAGAAGCAGCTGCATGTTTCTGATGCCTCTATAAGCAAAATATTTGCTGCCACCCAAGGAGTAATGCTTAAAGAATATGCATGAAGAGAGAGTCTACCAAGTATGTTTTTAAAATACCATTCAGGTCTCTTCAGTGAAATCATTCTTGATTAGCCATGCTTAGCTAGAAGGGATTATTTCATCTATTATGGAAGAGAAAAGTATGAGCAAGACTTGAGATTGATTCTTTTTAACCTCTTGTAGGAAAGCCCAGATTGTTCCAAGCCAATGCTGTTAGAAGCACTCTGGCAGAATAGGAGATAGGAAATCCAGTAAAAATTCAGATCATGGCTCAGCTTTTCAGAGGCTGAACAACCTTTTTCTCTCTGCTTTTTATGCAGCCTCAGAGAAGATTTGTCCAGGCAGTGTGTCTGTATCAGCCAGGCACCACTGTGCTGATCAGTGAGGATGACTCCCCCAGCTCTCCTGGCCAGCAGTCCAATTTCCAGGTGCCGTTCAGTATTGTTGCCGATACGGAGCATTCGGCCAACAGCGAAGGAAGCCATGAGACTGGTGATTCTGGAAGGTTTTCTCATGAGTCCAACGATGAGATACATCTCTCTTCTGTGACAAGTGCCACCCCTCCCACCTCCAGTCCTTTTGTAAGCAGTGACTTGGGTAGGAACATGATGAGCCCTGCCATAAGTAACTGCACAGAGTCTCCTCTCCCGTTCACTACTGACCAGACTCCTACCTCATCTCTTCAGATACACTCTGCAGTGCAAAACTGACATCCTTAGGGCCATGCCAGACGTTCTTGCAGCATATGTCTGTTCGAAGGACAATGAACAGGGAGCCAAAGTTTTATTGTGGAAAGCCTGACTAACCTAGCAGGTGATCCCATATTTCTGTTGAATGGGGTTTTTTGGGGTTTTTTTGTTTGGTTGGTTTGTTTGTTTGTTTTTTAAAACTCACTCATTTTGAATGTTCAGTGGTCAACAAATGTGAAAGGACAGTGAAGATTTCTGACTAAAGTTAAAAATGTGTCACTGGAGCAAAGGGAAGGTTGTTGGCCCTTTTGCTGACTATCTACCTCAGTTTGCCGAGAGGTGAACTCTGAATGATGACTGCTTTACCTCATTTGTGTTCTAGTTGGTCTCAGCTATGGAACTGATGATACTTCCTAGTAGTGTTGTTTTATTTTGGGTTTCTTTTTTTGTTTGTTTTCAGTCATGTAGAATTTGTGTGTCTGTGTGTGTGCACACGTGTGTGTGTGTGCTCAGTGATCAGGGAGTTGTATAGGTAAGTGAACAAGATTGTTTAGCTGAAGCTCTGTCTTTGAAAAGAAGGAAATCTCAGAGTATAAAATGTAATGATTTAATGTGGTTGACATAGAGGATGTTAAAAACTTGCAAAACTGGAGTTAGTCCTTTCATATATACAGCCACATGAAATCATTTGTACCTCTTGATTTCTCATAATGCCTGTAAGACTAGGACAGTGCCTTTCCCCCAGAAACTTGTGCCAGCAACTGCTGACAGGATGTATTCTATATCCTCAGGGCTCTGGGACATGTTGGGTTCCCCACAGTGACAAATATTGCCCCTTTATTGACAGTTAATGCTATAAAGCATGGCATAATGAAGAAGTATTCAGCATTTCCAAACGGTTTGCCTCTGCCTGAGTGTCACAGAATAGATAATAATGCTGAGTATTCCAGTATCGCAGTTCTTCTTAGCAATGGTGCCTTGCATTATATATTGTGAAATTACTGATTTGCCTTATGCCTTTTTAGTATTCCTAAAGTTGCTTTCGAGTACAGAAAGATGCCTTAAGTGCTTCTTAGATGTTATAAATAAACTGTATCATGAGTTTCTAGTTCATCTTTACCCAGCTTTGAGTGCTGATAAGCACTGCTAGCATTGTAGTATGTCTCAGAGCTGTTGTTAGGATGCAACCCTGCTCCTCACTTTTGCCTAGGGTGCTATTAGCCAGGAATTTTAGCTCAGGGAGTGACTTTACCCACATGCCAATCTAAAACTCTGATTAGGCTACCATGAGAAATAAAAAAGCCAGAGCTTTAGTTGAAGAGTCTTTTGAAAGAGGTGAGTACTGCTACTGCCTTGAACCCATGCAATTCCTGTTTTATACTACCTCCTTTAAAAGTTATTCTAGTGTTTTTTGGGGTTGTTTGTTGTTGTTTTTTCCTGTACTCAGGGAACAGTTTGTTACTTTTGAGCTGCCTCACAGAAACGTGGGGCAAACTGACAGGGTATCATGTTTTGTTTTTTAATAGGAGAGAGAGAGAGGGAGGGAGGAGGTTGGAATCATCCAATGTTATAAATTTGCCTGTATCTAAATCCAATCCTCTTCTCCACTCCTCCTCTTTCCCTGTTTTACTTAAAAAAAAATAGAATGAAAGAAAAAAAATTAGGCATATGGTTTTAGTTTTAAAAAAAATTGTTTAAAATGTAATGTTGTGAGAAAGCAACCATAGGAACTCCTTAGCTCTATTTAAGTCTGCCAGAACTCCCATTGACTTTACTGGGCCAAGATGCCACACTTAAGGTAGGCCAAGGCTGACTTTTGTTTTGTTCCTTATGTATCAAAAGGTGGTCAGAAGCCATCAGTAAGCCCTACTGTTCTGTCTGTTTTGTATTGATGAATCACCCTCTAGTTGCTGTTGTTCTTTACCTTGTAACTGTTTGCTAGTTCTGAACCAACAGTACACATTCACCTTTTCGTAACAGTGTTGATTCAAACGCTTTAAAAATAATCTTGTACCAAAGACTTTTCTGTAGAAGAGAAGGAAGCCACACATTGTCCAAAAATAATTGACCTAGTTAAAGGCTATAGGTTTGAAGAGCTGAATACATTTTATTGTATAAGTAGTTACTAACAAAAAAACAATAGGGCTTCTTAATTGTAGTATTTGATTGCATAGATGAGCTGTATGCTTCTACAATTTTAACTACCTTGTTGTTACAAGAGCCTTTAAAGAAAGTTATAATAATACCAGCAGATATCTCCAAAGACTTCCAAGTGTAATTTTTTTCTCCAGCATGTAGTTGATCAACAATACAGTATTAAGAAAATATTTTTGAACAGTTTTTATCTACTTGCTGAAGAAAAAGAAAACCTTTTCACCAAAGATTTATTTTTGGTCTTGCCAGGCAGAATGTTTAGTGTACAGCAGAGTACTGTTTCTAGTTAAGTAAAGTGTGAAATAATCAAAACTAGATTAAGAATGTGTAACTGTAGCATGAAGTTTCACACTTCATCTTTCAGAGTAGCCTCTTTTGTTAGTTTCATTCAGAAAGAGCTGATATGCAGATGGTAACTGCTTCTCCAAAGACTTGTTTGCTGTAAGTACTGATAATCAGATGTAATTTTATGGCCTTCATTACAGGTAAATACATTGAATCCTAAACTTGTTCTTCCAGATACCCACTCTGTAGTTTGACCCATGGATAATTTGAGAAAAAGAGACTTCATATAAAACTCATTAGTCTAATATAGATGATCTAACTTCAATAACCAAAGAGATGAAAATATTCAATGTATCAGAGAGCAGTGCATCCAGAACTCTATTCACCACTTAACGTTTTATTAAGGTACTTTTTATCAGCAAATAAAGGAAACCAAAGATATTTAAGGTTACCTCAGCATATAGGCAAGCTTAGTTAGACATTAATGATTCTGTCTTTTTCTTTATTTTTATGTTAACCAAATATAAGTTTCTCCAGAACCCAGGCTACATTCATGTGCTTCCCTTTACTTTGTCACATAGTCATGATTACTACAGAACAAAAAATGTTCTCAAAATTCATGGCCTATTACTAATATATGACAAGATTTTGCGAGAGAAAATTTGTCTTATGATTGAAAACTCCACCAGTGTAAGCAAAGGAATCTCCAGAAAAAATGTGTAGAAATCGATACTTTCTCTATTGAACTCAATAGCAGAATCAATCTTTCATGATTGTAGCAGTGCAAAATTGGGCTCAAAGTTTAAATGCTTCATATCCTTGAGGCCAATGTATGTAATTATAGATATAATATTACATATATTAATTTTCTTAAAAGATTTTACCCGTGGCTGTCTAAGGAAGTAAGTTTTTCATATGTAAACTTTGTTCATTCCATTTGCCTAGAAAGAGCTGGCAGAATACAGCAGGCGGAATGGTTTCGGGTTTTCCAGTATTTTTTTCTTGATTATGTCTGTAGGAACTGGGTCCTGGAGAAAAAAAATATAATTTTTTAATTATGAATTTTACTAAATATGTTCTGGAAGATGAACATAAATGTGGAATTTAGTGTTACACTATGTAAATTGATTTTGTTTAAGTGTATTAAGAACTAAAGAGCCATGGCTGATATAATGAGTGTATATGCAACCCTTATACTTTAAAAAGAAAGCAAAAACGTTACAGTTGATGTGACTTGAAAAGCATCAAAACTTAGTAAGGAAATCTTGAAACGGACTTACTGTGCTTATTGTGTTTCCAAGTGAGGACTCTGTCCTTCTATTGCTACAGCAATGCCTGTTTGGCAGGACCTGGATCAAACCCCAAATGCTCAATCTGTCCACAGTTATTCTTGTGTACTTTTGTCATAGGTAAGAATTTATCTAGGAGAATTGGGAGTGTGTATGCTGTGTACAACAGGGCCTATCAGTTGATTTTTATTTTTTTTAATAATTTTTTATTTGTAAGAAAAGCTTGGAAAATCTCCATGTACTTTTAATAATTTCTTATAATAGCAGTGTATTTTCCATATAACTGATTTTGACAGAAAAGAGTATCAAGAGATTTCTTGAATTGTTTTTAATTATTTTTCGTAGTTCATTCCCTCCTTTGGTTTTATTCTCTTGCTTTAGACTACCAGCTAAATCTAGTTTGCCTTATTCAAATCAGGGTCCTCATCCTGTTTCTTTTGAAGTCAATGGGAGAATTAATCTTGATTTCAGATTGCGTGGTACGGGCAGACAAAATCAGCGCTTTTTTGTTTGCTTTTGAAATCTTCACAGTAGTATTATTTTTAAAGGACAGATTTCGTATGTGGTTAGAACTCCTATTGGCAAATAGGTTTTTGGAAGGTAACGAGTTACCATGTGTCAGAGGTCCACTGTAACTCTCCATGCATCCAGTCTTAGCCTGTAGTAAATACTAAGTATTTCAAGTCAGTTTACCTTTTTCATTGCAAACTAAGTCAACTTGAATGACTTATCATTTGCTGCAGCCTGAGCGTGCACAAGAATAATTACTATGGACTGCTGGGTCTCAGTAGCATACTACTCTGAGCTTTTGCTCATTTTATTTCTTACAGAATGAAGTTAATGCAGGGAAAAGTCCATCTCCTAGCGTGGGGAATGTTGGTAGGTTTTGTAGGGCACTCCATGTTCAGCCAAAAATCTCATTCACACAAAAAAAAAGAAAAGAGAGCTGCACAGGTGTAATTCTGGTGGTATTTCACAGAAAGCAATTTACTGAAGTTATTCTGGTAAAATTGAAAGCAGAACTACACCTAGTAATTGCTAAAGAGGTTGTTCTTACCTTGACCAATTGTTACACACTTATAAGTTGCTGCAAGTGCATCTCTGCTAATAGCAAGCAATTTCTAAAGTGGAGAAATTTGCAGGAAATATTGAGCACCTTTCTATAATATGAGTTAAAAATATATTATTTATGGAACTGTGTATTTTTGAACACGTGTTTCAAAAAATACTGTTCTTCAATACAAGTCCAATCACTTTCTGTTAACAGGGACCTGTATGAAAAGAACACAAATTCAATTTGGCTCAAATGTGAGTAAGTTTCTTTCTTTGGAATTCCTCTAGATTTACACTGGGACCGGTCCTAATTGACTCAAAAGGGTGGTAAACATACGCTTAAGGTTTGGGGCGTGTTGAGCCCTCTCATTCCATTGTGAGCTGTGCTCCTTCTGGAAGTTTTCAGCTTTTCATGGTTGCATATACCCACATTGGATCTGCCTGAAGTGTTTTCAGTAAAGACTGACTGTATATGAAAAACTGACTTACACAAATGTTGCTTTTTGATTGTTTGGCTTTTGGGTTTTTTAAAAGTTGTGAATGAATTGCCAGTGTAGGAGCCAGGTATGTATCTCATATTGTGGTGTTCTGGATCCTTTCACTCCGTGTGCCATTTTCTTCTAAGGGCAGCAATGGCTGACTGGCTAATGGAGGACAGAGCTGAATTGTATTAATTTTATATTTTTCTCAGGGGATCAGCTCTGTGAATTCCATTGCATGAGGGAAGCTAATGTTTGCCCTGATTTGAATGTAACTTTCAAATGTCTTTTAAAAACTATTTTGTTTAATAATGTGGATTTGTTTTTCTTTTTCTAGCGTTCTAGTAAATGTTACCTAGTGTGTTGGTTCATTTTTGCCCTCCAGGGTTGTTTATATACTACCCCAAGGTCATGCCAAAAAAGTAATAGAAGTTTAAATGCCAAATGTTTATGAAACTGCTGTCTAAATACTGATTGATTGCACAGTTGAAATAAAAGTTTTCCTTAGTAAAAGTGCTACTTGATAAATATTTTATTTTCAGTGTCTCTGACGAGTGGCTCAAAACAAGGAAGATACAATGTCTCATTTTTGGCAGAGCGGCTAGGGAGATGTTGGCGCTTCAAGTCATAAAAAAAGGTAGACAGTAAATTGCACATGCTTTGTCATTGAAATTCGTAGAACTTTCCCAAACATGTACTCATGTATCATTTATGTACCTGGAATTTCCCACCTAAAAACTCCATCTGTGTCCCACTGCTGTCAAACACGCAAGATTTTTGTTTTGATTTATTTTCATTGGGTGTGGAAGATTATGTTCTCAGCACAGTTGTTCTCAAGAGTTGGGAATGCTGCTGACAAAGCTGCATGGCGGAGTTTTTCCCAGCATTTTTATACCTGCTAACTGTTGAACCTGGTATTTCAACATATGACAAGACTATAAAAATGCAGTTGCTGTTGGTCAGAAGGCAAATTACTATTTTTACAAGGGGCTTACTTACATTCTAAATGGAAAGTCTGTCAAGTTAAATTAGTGAGGAAATTGTGTTCTGTAGGGATTAAAAGATTTCTATTGCTAGCAGGTTGATTACTGATTGCCACTTGAAAGCAACTGAAAAATTGGCCAGGCAGTATAGAGAGTTAAGTACAGAGTTGGGTTTAGAGTGGTGATGCCCATGTGAATCTTACACTACTGGAAATGAAACCACAGTAATTACTGCTGTTGTTTACAGGGTCTCTAGAGAAAATAAAAACAAAGCAGAAATGGAATCTGAACTCTCACAATACTTAGGTAGGTTTGACTTTGTTTTTTCATCTATATTGTTCCCTAAAGGATCGGAACTCTTCACTGGCATTGAATATACTTAAAGGGAAAGAAAAGATATTTCACAGGTATTTCAAAGCTTTGAAATTACAGTATTGGCAATTGAAGATCTGAAATAAATGTTCACTAACTTTCTTCTATGTCCAGGAAGTGACTGCTTCAGAATACATTTATTTTTACTTCTGATTTTAACCCTCTCTGAGAGCTATGTCCCCTATCACTCACATGTGCCCTTAAGAGGGAGGACAAGTTGTGTGCACCCCTGGGAGGTGGAGCCTTTCTGCTCTGGCAGCATCTTGTGCCAATGAGTCGAGCTGCCTGGATTCAGTAGAACCATGATGTCTTCCTTTTCTTTTGAGTTCTCAGAAGACAAAGGAAATCTGAAAAGCCATGTCATGCTTCTTTATGAATCACAGCTGTTCTTACCTGCAGAGTCTGGTTATAGAACAGTTCTGCCTAGGTGGGTAGCTTATACAACATTTAGCCCTGGGAGCACCAAAGCACCAGCTGTGGTGACTATTTATAAATCAAATTGTAATCCAAAATTCTTTATTCCTTATGTTCAAATATAGGAACACTGAAATCTTCTTCTTCAGAGGTAGTAAGACCAGTGCTGAAAAAATAATAAAGTATTTTAACAGTATTTGTAAAAAATTAATAAATTGTAAATATAGTAAATAAATTATTTTTTAAAGATAACAGAGAATTTTGAATAGCCTAGGGAGCAGTCAATCTTGGACTGCCCAGTGATACAAAAGCTCTGTTGGTGTAGTCTACCAGAGATGCTGTTATTTTTCTAAGTGAGAACAGGAACCAACTGCAGATCCTGGTTATGTTCCTGCTGGTTAGTACAGAATCCTCATTCTCAACAGCAATAAATAAATAGTAAAGACCCATCTTTCAAGGACTTATTATTGCAGAGGAAAACTTCAAAACAGCCCTGGTTTGTGACCTGATGCTCTGCTAGCTGCCTGCAGTCTGCCACCAACCTGTATGTCTGAGCATCAGACAGGTGAACTCTTGTGTGCCACTTATGCTGAATGGCCACATTAATTGAAATGACAACATTCCTCTTTCTTTGTTTAGTTATCAGTGACATCAATCTACAGTCTTTGCTTACCTGTTTTTTGGATAAAAGGACCAATACCTTGGAATACAAAGGCCAGCTTTCTGCCATGCTTTGCAGGTTGCTGGGCCCCCAGCAAATGGGGATAGCAGGCAGTAGGGAGGGAAAGGACTCCACCTGCAGTTGTGGGAACACATCAGGATCGTGGTATGCGAAACATCCCTTGCACTACAACAGGTGAGCAGCAGTTCTTTAGGGGTTAATTCCTCTTTGTGTCCTTATCCTTTCACTCGGCAGGTAAAATGGGAATCTCTGTTAAGAAGCAGAGTCTGTGCCTGTAATTGGCTGCTAATACTATGCAGAGCACAGTAATGGAACTGGCTGCCCCAAGATCTTAAACTGGGTACATATATCCCAAAACCCAGCCCAGTTCCCCACCAAATCCAGAGCTCTGGTGACCACAGGTTTGGAATCTCCTTTGCACCTAAAGCCAGACTTTGTGTTTTGTTATATATGAAAAAAGACATCTGTTTTCCTTTCATCTATTCCCTAAGTTATTTCTCTGGATATTTACAAGGAAATCCAGTTGGGTTTTGTGTTTGGGGATGTGTAAACATTTATCAGGATCTGTGCTGGACAGAGAGAAGCTGTAGGTGCTAATGCTGTGGGCTGTCTGTGCTGCAGTGTCCTACTCTTTCTATAATTAATGTATTAAGACTTGGCTTCACCTTTTCCTCCCCACACAGTGAAGAAGATGAGATTGGAACCTTCCTCTCTGCACATACCTGCATGCTAGAGTCCCCGGTAAACACGCTTAGGTTTGCCAAAGGACTCCACTTTCAGGTAGAAACATGGTAAGCTTTATTTAAATCCCATAATTTAAGTCTTATTTACACAGGAATGCACCATTAAGACATAGAGAAGATACAAATAATTCACTATCTAGCTGTGCCTCACTGAAAGATACACCATACATGGATATCCCTAGTCCACCTCCACTCTGTAGGGTCTACCTTGGCTGGCTACAGAGGGCTGGGGGCTGGCAAATGTTTGGGTGCCAGCTGCCTTCTGAGAGACTTCTGCCCTTACTGTCTGGTGTGAATCCCTGCTTGGCCTGAAAAAAACCAGCAGAGATGGTTTTCTGGCAGTGCTGCAAAGGGGCCAGAGTTCCTCATGGGTTCTCTGGAGAAATGACTCAAGCATCGTTGGAAGTTGACCAAAGTTCCAGGTGGGTCCAGGGGATGCTAGGTACTGTAATCATCCACAGTTTTGAAGCATGAAAGTGAATTTCTGTGAGTGACCGAAGATATGTTTCCTATTACACTGCTCCATGGGAAGTTTTAAATCAGTGCCCAAAACACTGGATTCTGCTTTCACTGGAAATAAACTGGGGACTACCCAGTGGTCATGTTAATAGAATGTTTTTTTATTTCCTGGGAAAAAGGAGATTTTCATGAGCAAAGCAGCAGTTTCTGGCTAGGCTGCCAGGCAGCTGCACCACATGAAAGCAGGCAGTGTTGCTCACGCCACAGCTCACTGCAGCCTTTAACAAGTTGCATTTTGGTGTGCTGGTCTAGGAAATGAACCCCTCTGGTTCACTGAAAGCTATCACCAGGGGATGAGTGGCAGAGCTTAATATATGCTGTCTTCTCACTTTTTGCAGTTTACAGTCATACTAGTTTAAAATCCCACTGAACTGCTTGCTCAAAACCTTCCCTATACTAGGTCATGCAATTGAAGTTGGAAGTAAGATAGTTTACAGCACAGACTGTAAATAAAAATACAATTCATTTCCATTAAAAATTATATTGCTCATGTTAGCAACCATCGTTTTGGAGTAGATCCTGAATATTTAAAATTTAATAACAGCTTGCTCAGTCTCTACCAAATAAAACAATCTGGCTTTGCTTTACACAAAACCCAGTCAAGGCAGAATGAATCCCTTGAGATCAGGATTTCCAACTTCAAAGTAGAAGTTAACTCCAGGCTTGAATTCTAAGTATTTCAATTCTTCAATTAAATTCTTCTGCAAAACCAAAAGCAAGACAACCTCTAGTTCATAATGGGAAAGAATTCTGATACTGGCTTTTACAACATTTTACAGAAACAAATTACTGTATTAAAGAGGAAAGCACCCTCTTATTTTTTTGTATACTGCATCTCTAGCTTTGTGATCTACATATTGTAAGATAAAATCAGTGAAGAAGGTCTGCATATTAGAAGCCATTGTAGCACAGCCTAGAATCACGGTCAATATCAAAGACTCCACTTCTGCTGTTGTAAGGGCTCAGAGGTTTATGTGAGCCTGGACTGCTTCTGAGATTAGCTTGTGAGCACCAACTAAAGATGGGATAAGCACTCTGGCACTCAGCAGACGGTACTGGCTTGCATCATATCCTATGATTTCTAGGTCTCAATCCAAGTGATGAGGTTGTCGTTTGTAGTTGGGTTGACTGGGAACAGCCTTTTACTAGGGGTACTCCACAAATTGGTTTAGTGTTCAACAGGGTTTTAAGAGTTCATAAAGATGTTTCTGCTGCACCAGAACTTACAGTCCAGCCCTGAGGTGCAGATGCACAGCACCCTAAAACATCTGTCTTTTAAATTTCAGATTTTGAATCATACCAACTAGAATAATACATGTCAAGCAATTTAATCCAGTTTGGTGCTTGCAGACAGATAGTGCATGTATTTTAAATAATTAGTTCCACATTATTTTCTTGAAATTCTGGGTTTCATGTGAATTTTAGCCTGGGGATTAGGGAAGCTGCTCTCAGATGTAATGGGAGAGTGCAGCATCTATGTAACTAGGTCACAGTGTACTTAGGCATATTTAGTTATCTGTTCCTCTGTTCTTCCTTACTTTTGTTGCACAATAAACAAAAGAGGTAACTAAGTTTGATTTGTTATCTCCTCATAAGGAATGGTGGAATTCTGAGATTTCATAATGAGTTTTTTTACAATGGTATGTGATCTCTTGTCTTTGATTTTGATTTTTTTTTCTTGCTGCTTTAGCTGCATTTTCGTTTCATCATCTGCAAATCCCCAAATTCAGAAATTAGTTGTTTCTTGCTTCCCAGCAGATCTCCTGTTACTCACACATAATTACTTGTTCAAATAGAGGTTTTGTTACTGCATCCTAGTAAATATTTTCCTTAAAAATTAAGACTAAGCTATAGTTGCCAAAAAGAAAAAAGAAGACATAGCACATCCTGTCATGTAGCAGTCCCCTCGATTGTCTACTAATTACATTTCCACTTGGTAATTACTGCAAATACATGAGGTCTTACTGTAAGAAGGTCTGTGACATTGTGGTGGGTTAGCCTTGTCTGACTGCCAGGCGTTCACCAAGCTGCTCTCTTACTCCCCTTCCGCAACAGAACGGGGAGAAAATAAAATGAAAAAGCTTGTGGGTCAAGATAAAGACAGGGAGATCTCTTACCAATTACCATCACAGGCAAAACAGACTTGACTTGGGGAAGATTAATTTATTGTTCCTAGTCTGTACTCACAGAGGCCACCCCTACAGCTCCCTTGCTACCAAAACCATGCCATCTAGACCCAATACAAACAGTAATGATTTTTTGTACCAAGATTTTGATCCTGTTTGCTGTTTAATATAGAGCTGGCTTCTGATCATTCTACTCAGTTAAAAAACTCAACTACTGATCTGGATCTGATTTGACTGGGGGGGCTGTAAAATTAATTGTTCCTCTTGACAGGCATGTTCTTGCTAAAATCTGTCCCCATTCTTGGCTATCCATAAGCCCCAATACAGAGTCCTCCAAAGAGAAGCTAATACAGTAACATCAAAACCAGCTGGCCTCTAAATCTGACTTGGAGTTTTGCAGCCCTGAGCTGAGCATCTGTATTTTGTCTCACTACTAACACATGTTGGTTTTAATTGAAGACAGTGAATCACAAATGCATGGATTAAATTGATTCCTTTGTGTACTCTTTGGCTATAGCAACCAGGTACCGATGCTCTTCCTTAGTGCAGAAAGCTGTTATTTACTCATCCGTAACAAGGGTTAGAGCAACTGTGGTGTGGCTACACGTTGCATGTAGTGGTATCACATAATCCAGAACAGTCTAGAGATGTACTGAGAGAGGCTCTGCTAGTCTCTCAGATTCATAACCAATTACTGCAAAGATCAGCATGGCCTTTGCAGGAAACTAGAAAGGGCTCTTGAGAGAACTGAGTAAGTGCAGGAATTAAATGCTTGTCTCTCTTTCCATCAAACCATGATAAACAGGAAAATGTAAAGGATTAAAATGGTAATCCAGAAAGCACAAGAAATTGCGTTTCTTTCATTTCCCCACAGAGTGTCCCCATTTCACTATTCACTGCTCAACAGGCAGCCACTTCTTCAAGTAGGTAGTAGTCCATTTTGCAGAGGAGCCCACAAAGATTTGTTAAACACATATTTGTCCCTTTTAAACATTTATTATATTGATAATATTAACATGGCAAACGGAAAGTTCCATTTTACTTGTCCTAGAAGTGAAGTGGAAAGAAATCTTACGTTCCTTGGTGACATGAAGATCAAATGAAGAATTTTTAATGCATATGTACATATGCACACACACTGGATTTCTCTTCAAAACTTTTGTACTTTGGTATATAAATAAATACAATAATGAAACTTAAGTTGCTAGATAATATCTATATTTTAAATGTTTAGGTACTATACTTACTAATTTTTACATATTTGCTATGTTATAGGTTTGGTAAATTGCAGGTTTTAACTTTGTAAGTCATATGTGTTGTGGGCAAGAGCATCTGAGTGCATCCAAGTTTTTTCTTCATGAAATATCTGAATTATATTTTAACTGTAAGTTGAAAAGGTAAGTATGCACTCAAAAAATCAATTAGTCTTGCTGAGTTTCAGAACTAAGAGCTTGCTTTTAACTTTTAAAATTTTGTTCCAGTATGGGTACGATACTAGAATGCCCTTTGTACACGGTTCTGAGACGTTTTTTGATTGGTCCACTAATAACATGTCTTGCAAAGATTAGAAAAATGTGTTTCATCAGCCAATGATTTGCTTTGTGATTAGTCAAAGGCATGATCATTCTCAGGCTTTTTACTTGATTTCAAGATATATCGTGCATCTTAAGGAAGAAAATTAGTGCAATGGACAGAAAAAAAATCTTACATTCTTGCACAGCCTGACTTGTAAAACAATCTGTTCTGTGCTCTTTCCGTACAAACAGTTTTGGATTAATCTGAGATTAAAGTTGAAACATGAACAGACAGTTAATGAGATTTTGTTCTGCACTTTGTATTATGTGGATGAATGGTTAATGTGGAAGTTTAGACAGTCTTAATTTTTGTTGATTAAAAGCAGAAATGAAACAGACGTGGGGTCATGAGACCTGGTTTACATCACCGTACCAGATGCTGCATTCACCAGTAGGTGAGCAGTTGGCCCTCAAATAGCTGCCATGACCTGTGCTCAAACTGTTTTGGTTAGTTACAACCCCTGAGATTGGCAGAGAGATGCTCTACATCTGACAGCCCCAGAAGGGACCTGGTTAACATTTTTTCCAGAACAATACCAGCTGCATAGCCAGCTAGACTAAAAAGGCAATAAAGAGCACATCTCTGTGTAATTTAGAAACATGAATGTGTTTAGTTTTACCACCCTGAAAGAGGGACCGTGGAGAACAAATGAATCTGCAGAAAGAGATGTAACTTCTGTGAAACAACAAAACCAGATCTTTAGCATTGTCTCAGGCCTGACGGAAATTCCCTTTAGCCTTGATAAATAGTCCTGTTTATCACAGTAGTATTGTGAAACATGTACAAGTTTGTAGAACTAGCACTTTAATTTGTATAACATGAAAAAGGGCCTTTTAGAAAAATGAATTATTGATTTTATTTTTTCCCTCATAGCAGTGCTGCCGGACTGTGCTGTGCATGTGCCATGCAGGCTGGACATGCTGCCCTCCTGCACAAGCCTGCTGGACTTCCAGGCCCACGTCCATTGTCAAGGGTCCATTTCTGCCTCCCTGTGCAAGAAATCCGTGGCGAGTTGACAAATCACAGTAACTTGACAGGTTAAAGCTGTGTGTGCTTTATTTTAGAACATCTCTGGTTTACATGAGAGGAAAACGTTTGTATTTTCCCCTGGTACTGGAAGTGGCAGTTCAGCCAGTTTCCAGCTTTTTTCCTTCTCATGTCATGCATGGTCCCATCCCTGTCCCTGCCCTCCCCCTTCTCCCCCCCAATTTTATTCCTCTGGGATGAAATCTTGGCCCCCATAACATCAAATAGAACAAATATTTCCCTTTTCCCTTTTTTTAATCCCTTGAATGTCAGTAAATTTCTCAGAGGAGTTTATATTTTTTCCATTAGCACGTTTGCATATATCCATATGTTGTCAAAATGTACTTCTGTGTTCCTCTCTGCTCTTAAGATATGCAGTAGATACACGTGAAAATGTGCAGTAAAAACCCTTTAAATGTTAATGCTCTGTTGTGGACCCATGTCCTACTGATATATCTCTCCTGCTAGTGTAATGCAGTGTTGAATGTTCAGATGCCATGACAATGATTAGTAAAAGATCTTCCTTTATCTACTGGTTGGTTGTACAGAAAGGCTTTTTTAGTAGCCTGTTTTTTAACCTGAATTCAGAAGGAAGGGAACCTAGAAGTTACCAAAACCAGCCTTTCTATACTTAAAATTTTTAGGCCTGATGTCACTGTTATCTCACCAAAGCCACCCTTTTCAACAGTCAGGGTGAGTTACAAAGTATTAAATATTTGTTCACAACTGAGTACTCTGGCAGGCAGCAAGAGCTTCCTGTGTAATCGGTTACTGTTAAAAAGAAGAAAATTATTTCAGAATCACAGAGTCGTTACAGTTCACAGGGAGCTCAGGAGGTCTTAACTTTGGGTCCAACCTCCTGCACAAAGCAAGGTTGATGCTGAAGTTGGACAAGGCTACTCTGGGCTTTGCCCAGCTGGGTCTTTAAAACCTGCCAGGATGGAGATTTCGTGGTTTGTTTAGTTTCTTGTCCCAGTGCTTGCTTAGCCCCAAAACAATTCCCTCCACCCCTCATAGCCACTTGGAACCCTGTTTGAAATTATGACCACTCATTTCCATTATGCACTTCAATACAGAGCCTGCCTCCCTCTTCTGGGTAACCTTCACCTGGGTGTTGGAAGGTTGCTGCTGGACACCCCTAAGCTTTCTTAATGCCAGCTTTTGAGAAGAAGAAATGTTGGAGTAATTTTAAGGACAAGTGAGGCTATCCAGTGTTGAATGGTGTGTGATGATAAGTTTCAGAGACTTTTGGGAATATCCGAGATGCTGGTGCTGGGACTTGAACAAGTGAATGAATTCCCTTCAGGCACTGCGTCAGCCGTTTCCAATGGAGGTTTAAAGGTGTAAAATCAGTCCAAGAGGATTCTCACGGACTGACGACCTGAGTACAAGTTAAAGCTGCGTTTGGATGAACAGCAAAACAGACGTAATTTTTTGCAACTAGAGCACTGGGTTAAATCTGAATTCCCTGCTGACATTTCTGATGCAGCCAACCTCCCCCTAGGAACCTGTATAGACTCAGGAACATGAATTGTGCATCCATAATTACAGTCTTCGTGCCATTACAAGGCAGCCTTGCACAAAAGCTCATGCGGTCCCGGGAGAATCATCCAGGCCTACAGCAAGCTCCATCACAGGAAATGCAAATCTCTTCACAACTGAAGACGCATTTTCCTCCAAATATAGACTGGCTCACACCCACCTTGCTAATAACAGGCTAATCTTCTCTTCAGCAAGATTACATAAAATTAACCAGCAGAATCCCACAAGGGTGTTGGCAATATGCTGTCCTTGGAGGTACGTGCATCCTGGGATTGCTGCAAGAAGAGACTGTGGGCAAATCAAAACGATGTCTAGGGAAGGACAGGAATCCACATAAAAACCTGAATTATTTTCTGTTTTATTTAGTTAGACATGTAAAATATAAAAGCAAAAACATAGCAATACCTTAACTTTTACACAAAAATCGCTTTCCTTCCCTCAGAAAGTGTTCCAAACACTGGGACAGTACCAGCTATCCCTCCACCAGGAAGGTGTGTGAGGCAGCAGCACTGCTGGGTACTGTGACATGAGGCACGTGAGCAAAACCCACACTTTGCAGCTGGACACCTGCATTAAGGAATCCTTATTCACTAGAGAATTGTTTCTAATGCAGTTGATTAGCAGCCCTGATCGAGGATGAGGACTCCATGTGTAACTCCGTGTAAATGGGGCCGTTGCAGAGAATGGGAAACTGTGGCAGAATTTCTGTTCCCACACAACTGCGGTGCCAGGGGCGTTGAGGATTCACCTCGCCTCGTGCTGGAAGGGGCTCCCGCACCCTGCGGGCCACCAGCGGGGCCCGAGGGCTTCTGCCTCCTCTGTACCACCCTCGGGCCAGAGGCCAGGCTGGAAGGAGACACCGCCTCGCAGAGGATCCTCCAGCCGGTGCGGCCCTGCCTGCCCGTGAGCCGCGGGAGCGGTGCCCGGCACCCCGGATCAACGCCCGCCAGCACAGGGAGCGACTGGAGCTGCCGGCTGGAGGCGAGAGGGACGCGCCGGGCGTGTGCCGCTGAGGGGTGAGTGAAGGAGCCATCGAACACGCGGGCAGCGCAGCCCCGACCGAGACCGAGCGGCGGTGCCCGGGGTGCCCGGGGCCGGGCGGGCACCGGGAGCGGCC
>VZRW01007119.1:209397-231690 GCA_013398125.1 Aegotheles bennettii | reverse complement strand
TTGCACGGTGGGGCCCGGCCGGGCCCCGCGGGCTCCCGCAGCCTCTGGGCCTTGCGGTGCCCGGCCCGGGGCGCGCTGTGCGTGGCGGTGGCGGTGGCGTTCCGGGGGCTGCCCATTAGTATGCGGCGTGCGTGCCGCTGGAGCACGGAGCGGCCGGCAGTGCCACATGTCCGAGCGGGGGCTGCTGCGGAGCCCGTGCATTGACCGGGAGCGTTCGCTCCTGTGCCCCCGGCTCGCTCCTGGGCTTCCTTACAGCCGGGGGATGTCCCTCTCGTTTCGGGAGATGGGAGAGCTGTGGAATCCCGCTCGTTATTCGCAGCACTGTTGCATGGCTCGGGGAGGGCTGAAGTGTGCTGTTCTTTGCGGTGTGTAAGGAGAAGGGTGCAAACACCGCGTCTCTGCTGACTCCCATGGCAGCAGCACATCAGGCGGCGGTGGGACTGTGTCCTTGCAGTCCTGCAGAACAGAAATGCATTTCTGAATGAAATCATGAAAGACAGCATTTATTTATTTATCACTGCATGTCCTCTCCACCTCCCGTTTTGCCCCCGGAATACTGTCCTTCTTGATGTTTTAAGCTTTTTTATGGTTGGGTATGTGGGGAAATTGTGGATTCTGCTATGCATATTGTCATTGATTTACGGTTTGCTTTTCTAAAACTGTTCTGGTAACAGCTGGATTGCAACCTTGAGAATGAAAATATGCAGCAGTGTTACAAAGGAGACTGGGATTCATTAGACTCCTTCACTAGCAAGCCCTGATTCTGCAAATATTTAAGCACATACAGTTTCACGTGCCTAAGCTACCCACTGAGCTCCATGTGATTACCACTTAATATCAAAACTATTTACAGTATCAGGGTCACAGAATAGGCTACCAAATCTGGTTGAAATTAGGCTATTTTTAGTTTTCTGTCTATGATGAAAAGTTTATTCGGCCATTTATGTTTCTTGGGAAAATGTTTTTACTGAGATAAAGCACTGTTTAAAAAGACTCTGGCATCCATCCTGTAAAAACCGAGCCAGAGATTTATCAGGGAGTATGACAATACTCCATAGTGTATTTGCAGTATGTTAAGCATGGCATAAATTACATGCAAAGTCACAATCTCTTGGTATATAAACAACACTATTAAGTTGCAGTTCTCCTGACTAACACTGAAAATGTCTATCTGGTGTATGTACAAAGTAAAAAAGAATAGGGGACTTAGCTCGTCTCCTTTTCACAAACGTAAATGTCTGAAATGCATTTTACCCATTATTTCATAAGGGAGTAGATATTTGATATGTATTTATATCTCTAGATCCATTACATATACAATGTCAGTCAAAGGGATTGTGTTTTTCCCTGGAAAATTAGTGTCAGACAGTGAAATAATTTTTGCACCCTTAGTGCAGTGTTCCAGAATGCTTGGTACACCTTTTAATGAAAGTCTGCCTGGTAGGTACTAAAAGTGACTTTCTGGAAAGTTTATTTTGGCTGCATGAAAATGACCCTTATTCATGTTTCTTTGGAGGTATTCTAGGACTAACACTCTGTTTCCTTTCATGTATAAATTAAATCTTTATAAAATCCATGGGGAAAATATAAATTCATAGGGCTAAATTAAATCATCGGCCTCACACAGTGAGAACTGAAAATGCAAAAGCTTTGTACCTTTCCAGACATAGGCTCAGTTCTGCAAACCTCGGCGTATGAATGGCTTCACCCATGTAAGTAATTAATGTAGAAAGTGGTGGAACTTGTCACTGGAATTCTAATAGCTATATGCTTATGTTTATGAAGAATGGTGTCCCTGAGAGGGAGTTTATACATAATTTCATAAAGTTTTAACTTATGCTACTGTAAAACAGCACTTGCATATGATCCTCAGAATTCTACTTGATCACAGGTTTACTAATACCTGTGCTGCTAGTTGTTGCATTTATTGAAAGAAATCTGGATATTTGTAATATTTTGCTATCAGTGGTTAATGTCATTTATGTATTAGGAGTACAGGACCACAAACAGGTGTGTATTTTACACAGTTGTGAGGAAATAATGTTCACAG
Organism: Aegotheles bennettii; assembly: GCA_013398125.1. Lineage (NCBI taxonomy): Eukaryota > Metazoa > Chordata > Aves > Caprimulgiformes > Aegothelidae > Aegotheles > Aegotheles bennettii. Next base: position 229,640 of record VZRW01007119.1, on the reverse strand, counting down.
TACAATCTCCCGCTGAATTTATGATAAATTTATAGGAATGTTGGAGAACAAGCTAATGGATAGTGCAGGGACAGTTTTGAGCAAATATTTTAGCAAGAAGATGATTTATGGAGTTGGAATATAAAGGAGATTTGTCATCATTCTTTATGCTGTGATTATTTAGTATCTACAGTTAATGCAGTGGCAGTGCTTCATAGCACACTAAGTACATGCAGGATTTTAAATTCTAGATCAAGGTAGGAATGACTTTCTTTTAAAGAGTAATCCCTAGTTACCCTGATGATAGGTTATACCATGATATGTTATGCTCAAGCATGAGTTTATTTTGAGAATATGTTTGTGACTTCGTGCCTTAAACTTTGAAATTCAGACTTAAAATTTCATAGGTGTTGATTAGGGATGGCCACATAGCTTCCTTATGTATAATGAAAAATGAAATTAAATTTCAACAGTGACAGCCAAAGCCAGAAGGAACTTATTAAAGCAGAGGCAGAACTGGATTCTCACTTGAGGTAGGACTGGCAAATTCCCTGAAACCTCCTCAAAAAAGGAGGGGGGAGGAAGGAAGTGCTAGGAGTGAAAATTTGTCAGGCCTCCTTTGATCAGAAGTATTTGAAATAACTGCTGGACATTTCAGTCTGTATGCAGCAGGTCTACTTCATCCCTGTGAGAAGAGATTTTTGTCTTACTTTACTGAATAGTCCTAAAGCTGGTTTAGCCGTCTGCTGGGAATACTCGTCTAATGTAGAGCAGTGTAATGCCATACATTATGCTTCTTTGCATAATACTATTGATAGTTCACAGTTAGCTTCAGATTGCCTTTGGTAATAAAGACAAATCATGTGTTCAGCTGTGTGCTTGCATCTTGGTAAAGTTTGGCTTGTATTCTGAATATGAGCCTTAAACGAATAACAGTAAATTTTTTAGGTTGGATTGCCCACTTCTTACTATTCTATCCTGTTACTTTATATATTTTTCATTTTTTTAAAAGAGCAAATAAACCAGTATCTTAATGAACCTAGGAAAAAAATAATTAACATACAGTTTCTTAATGTAATGATGTTAGTATTTTAATATGCGTTGTGCTCATATCACTGAAAACTGCTCAGGGTTTTCTTGAAGGCAGACTAACTGGGATAATAAGGAATATGCTAGATTCTTTTTTTTCTTGTCTACGGTCTAACTAGAGTTTTAAAAATGAAAGCTATGATTTATACAACTTTGAGAGCTTGTCCCACTGTTAGGAAAGGCGAAGAAGAATCGCAGGTGAAGTTATGGATGCCTCTGTATTGCTCAGACTTAAGTCTGATTGAGTGATCAATAAAATGAACGTTCTTTACTTCTCTTTGTACCAGAGCTGCTTTGCTCAATTATTCTGTGAGGTTACTGCAGAGTAGGGCAGGTTCAATTAGAGCCCCTCTCATTTTTGCTTAGGTGTCTTTTTGTTTGATCAGGTCTTGCACTTAGTGAAATTTAGATCTGATAAACTGGAGATCTATCTAAACATGGCAGGTTTTCAGTGGTTTTCATCCATGGATCAACTGCTGTTTGCTTTTTCCTTCATGGCATATTGTAATGTACTGTTGTATATCGGTACAGTGGGTTTGATTGATGCTATGTCGGTGTAAGTTAAGTGGGAGGTGAATCTTAGGCATGCTTTTAAGCAGTTATTTTGAAAGTTTTATGCATTATGCAAGCATGAAATACTTCTAGCTGGTAAAGTGGAGAAGTTAAGAACCAAGGGACAGATAGAATAAATGGAAATGTTTATTCCAACTGTAACGAGCATGAATTGGACATTAAAGTGGTAATAGGGTAAGATAACTGTATAGGAGATATGCTAACTTTTACCTCTGGATGTTTGCTTGTTGAGGATTTGCAATGTAAGACACCAGAATTAATGCAAGTTCAGTATTTGTATCAGATACCTGTTGCTATGGCAGATAGAAGCAAACTTAAAATACAGCCTGTAGGAAAACTAATGCAGTATTGCACTGATTGAAATTTCTTTAGGTGGTGACAGTGGATTGGATGGGTTAGGAGGACCAGGAGTACAACTTGGAAGTCCTGATAAGAAAAAGCGCAAAGCAAATATACAGGTAAATTCCCTTTGGTTCCTTTGATTTTTTAATGAATAGTGCACTCAGATGCTGTTTGCTGGTATGACTGTCCCTCACTGTTCAGAATATCAATGTATTCTCACAAGTAGCAGTTACATACAAAATATTCCAGTTGTACTGTGAGGTTGAAAATGTCATAATACTAGTTATTCTCACTGAAGTAATTTTAAACTCTGTAGGTTGCCAAGGACCTACAAAGAGAGGAGCACAGTTGAGACTGAAACAACTTGTATTGTACCATATGGATTTGATTCTGAGACAGACTTTCTTTTGATGACTTTGTAGCCACTGATAGAAATCTGTACGGTCTGAGTAACTGCCACAAGACTATTTTTCTTCTTACTTTTATTCCTGTGTACATTTGTGGGCTAATGGGTCAGTACTGTTTGTTAATGCTTTGACCAAACTCTTGGCATATTCCCCAAGTGATTTTCAAGCAAAATCTGTGAGGCAGGTTCAGCTCCTTTCCAGTGAATCCCTGCAATTTGGCATTTCCGTACAGCTTCCGTTTCCAGAGAAGGAAGCCTGAATACAAAACATCTAAAGCAATTAGATATCTGTATTGCAGAATTTTCCTTTGTGTGCTCATTCAGCTTTGAATGAGAGTATCTGTTAATTTGGTACTGCCCAGTGAGAGTGGTTTTATTTATGCAGGTCAGACAATCACTTTCTGTTAGGCCTATCCAGATTCTACTGAGATGTGGATCTGTTTTCTTAATTTTTGTTTTGTTTTAAAGTACTCATGGTGAAGCCTGTTCTGAGAAATACTCAGTTTCAGACCTCTTTCTTGGTGGAGCTCTCCTTGTGTTCTGGAATGGTGATAACTGTAGAGGACATGCAGATTAATTTATTCTCTTCTCCTACCAGGTTCAAAATTTGCAGCACAGCAGAAATTTTTGGAAAAAAATAAATATACAGTCTTAGGATGAAATGCTTTCTGTGAGCACAGTTAGCATGAGGGTGAACCAGCTAGATGTTCCCTGCAGGCTAGTCTAGAGTGCAATTCAATTGTGTAGCCACTCTGATGGCATTTAAACAGCCTCTAGGCTCCATTAAACACTCAATTATGCTCTGTAACCAGAAATCCTTGTGTTTTATACCTAATGACTGTGCTTTGCAGACTGTCCACAGTCACTGAATGCTCATAAGGGACACCTCTGTTTGGTACACAGAATATAAAAAATTCCTACATGCAGACTCCTGTGTTCCATACACCTTTTTTAAGGTTATAGTGACATTTGGTTTGTATGTTCTCATGGAAGTGAGGTGTCTTAAGAGATGTATACTCAGTAAAAGGAACCCAAGATGAATCTAAGAAAATGCTTCTTATCTGCTCTTCAACATTGGGAAATATTTTTTGCATGTGTTTGTGACACATGGCTTTCTGTTTTGTTGGTTTTCTTAAGAAATAGAAGTCACATATCAAGTACTATTTTCAGAAGCATGGTTGTGCAACTGCACAATTGTTAAAACGCTGAGATTACTACAAATCACCATGTTATCTGGAGCCCAACTCCTCTCTTGCCTCGGTACTGAAATTTCAGACAGCCTGTCAGGGTACGGTGAGTGATCTTTACACAACAGCTGAGCAGTTCTTTTAGCAGTAGTGCTGCTAATCCAGGACCCTTGTGGGTGGTCTGTCTTGCAGGGAAATACTAAAACTAATTTAAGTGTTGTATTTGAAATATTTTTAGGGATCATCATTTCCTCCTCCATCTGAATATGCTCCACCGCCGAATCCAAGCTCTGACCACCTCGTAGCTGCAAATCCATTTGATGACAACTATAATACCGTGTCTTATAAACCACTTCCTTCAGGAAATCCATATTTTAGTAATCCTGGTTATCCTGGCTTTGGAGGCTATAACACTTTCAGAATGCCACCTCACATGCTGCCCAGAGTGTCCTCACCGTATGGTGGTTCTTACTCCCTCAGAAACCAACCACATCCCCTTCCTCAAAACCCTGTGGGAATGGGTTTTAGTCGACCCCACTCTTTCAGTTTCAGTCCACATGATAACCCGGGCTTTGGGAATCAGCCACCCTATAGCAGTGGTCAAATAAATCAAAATGTCAGTATGCCTGGTCAGCATTTCAGACCAAATCCTGGTGAGAACTTTGGTCATTCTGGTCAGATACCTCATCCTGATGTGCCATCTAACTTTGGTCCTGGAAGCAATCCTAATTTCCCAAATTCTCAGCTAGAGTCAAACCATTCTTTTGTTCCTCCACCAAACACGTACAACCAGACAAAATCATCAGCACAGAAACAAGACTTTAGTCAAGGTGCAAGCAAAGCATCTGGCCAGAACACTACTGCTCATCAGCATCATCACAGGACAGAGGACATTGTGAGTCAAGGTAACAGTGACCTAAAAAATGTTACTCGAAACAATGTGGTAAATCAGGATAATAGCCATTCTAATAGTGCTGATAACACTAATGCTGGTCATTCAAATGGGACTCAGAATAAGTCCCGCCAGCCTCGAGGTACTGCTGAAGGATGCAACTCTGAAAAGAGCAGCAAAACACCCCTTCATCCCAGTCGTCATGGTCACTCGTCCTCTGAACCCGTCTATCCGTGTGGGATTTGTACACATGAAGTTAATGATGACCAGGATGCCATCCTGTGTGAAGCCTCTTGTCAAAAATGGTTTCATCGGATCTGTACAGGCATGACTGAGTCAGCGTATGGCCTTCTTACAGCAGAAGCATCAGCAGTATGGGGTTGTGATACTTGCATGGCTGACAAAGATGTCCAGTTGATGCGTACAAGAGAGACTGCAGGACCACCTGCGTTGAATACGGATGGCTAACAACGTGAATCAGTGGTAGTGGTTGACATACTTGCTATGAAGATTTGCTTGCAAATTGAGTACTTCACTTTCTGCAGACAATCAGTTGTGTTTGATTGCTGTCATTTTTTCCCTAATCTGTTTTCATTCATAAACTTCCATCTCAGCTTTTGTACTCTTTAGTTTTATGTGTGCAAATGTTTTACAGGATGGAATATTTTTTGTTTCTGATTAAACTGTAGAACATAACTGACAACTGATCAGAAGTAGGATGTGCATTGACAATTTCATTGAAGGCAAAAATGTGCCTGTATGAATAGCCCCTAATTTGATAGAGTGAATGTGTTAACTAACACTAGCATTTAGTGCTCGGTTTTAATGGTACTGTATTTTCAAGTACTCATTACATTTTATTTTTTTGGGGTGAATATCCATTACTGGTGTTCTTGCTATCCTTTCTTTGAATATAATGGAGATGACATGGAGGAATGTGCAGTACTAATAGTTTTTATTTTAGGGTAAACAGAGAATTTCATATGTGCTTTTTCCTGTTTTTGAAGTAAAGCATTGACAGACTATTCAAAAATCGATGACTTCATTCTTAGTAACACAATGAAACCTGCTAACTCTTACACATTTGTATTTCTATGAAAAGGCAATAATCTCTTTTGACTTCTCAGCAAATACTTGCTGAAGACTCTTGCTAGGTCTTGCAGTACTTCGAGAGAATTGAAAAATATTACCTTGGAAAAAGAACACATCAAGTTTATGAAGTCCAGTGCTTTAAATCTAGAGAATACCAAAACTAGGGTTGCATATGTAACCTTAATCCATTTATCTTGAGCACATACATTAGGATACAGTTTCTGCATCTGTCATGGTTGTGTGGTCATGCTCCTCCCTCTCATACTTTCTCATCGATGGTTCCATTCTTCCTGCCTCAGTCTTGCCTGAGAATTGTAAATGGACTAGTGCAGGGAAAGTCCTGCCCATCTTCTATGGCTTTCAGCTAGAGCCTGCTTGGTCATCCTGAGCTTACATAGTCCACTTAGCATGAAGGAGGGTGCAAGGCAATGGAGTGTGCACAGCACAGGCTCTGAGTTGCAAGATAATTTGGCCAGTAAAATCTTGAATCTGAATTTCCACCACTGCCTCAGCCAGTCTTGCAGTGAGGGAGTAGAAAGCATAGTGTGAAGCAAAACAGAGCTTTCACATCAGGTGAGTTTAGCTCACATCAGGAGCAAGTGATCAGAAGTTTTGCTTTTTTGCTAAACTTGATATCCTACTGACAAGTATGAATGGCACTAGTTTCATGTATGATGCTAAGAATTCTGTTTTAATATGGCTAATTTGATCTTATTCTTGATCTCAAAAATAGTGTGTCCCCCCTCTTTTTTTTTTTAATGCAGGGAAACATCTAGCCTTGAAGACTTCAGCCTTAGCAGTGTGATAAAGTTGCATATGCAACGGAAAATGAGTGTTTCTGTAGGGGGAAGTGTTGTTTTAACTTAATAAAAGGTGGCACTGTAATAACAGACTCTGCTTGTAATACCACTCTGCTGGAAATTTAAACAATCAGCAATTAAATCATGTCAAGCATTACAGATGCTAGTCATGTTCCTTAATGTGATACGTTGTTCAGGACTGTGGTGACGGGTCAGGTCAGCCTGTATAGAATACAGTCATCTATATGAAGAGGTAGTTTTTATGGTAAGCTGTGCTAATGAGTGTAAAGTAAGGCCTGTTGGCTAGTTCACCATTGCGTTTGATTTTAAATGGGCTCTACTGTGGTACTTTCCTGGAAGATACTGTGCAGATCTACTTAACTGTCCTGGTTTTATTTTATAAGTGAAGTTTTATACACTCTTCTGCTGGGGAAGTGCAGTAGTGCCCTCCTTTCTTGTCTTGCCTCTCATGAGGAAAAAGGAACTAATGTCTAAAGCGTAAATGACACAATTCATATCTTGAGAATTTCCTGTATGGACATGTAAAGAAAGTGTAAGGCAGATCCAGGGCTTCTGTTTTCATCACTATTTGCTTTACTTAGTACAGAGACTAAACTTAATCTTGTTTTGTTAGAGGTGTGGTATTTAAAAACAAACGACAAAACCAATGAAGCAACATCTCTGTTAGAGAGATTTATTCTTCAGTAGTTTTCCTAATGACTGACTGCCTGACTGTTAGAATTTGCTTTTGGTATCTAAAGTAGAAATTAAACCAAACCTTGTTTAGATAGATTTGTTCCTTTGGGAATCAATTTAATCTCTGCAACAATTTGCACTGTGAAGATAGTGGAGCTGATTCAGACTTAGAGGAATGTAAATTAAATAAAAAGTTTTGCTTAGTGAAAATTCAACAAAAGCTCCAATGATGACATCGTTACCCAAGTGTGCTGTTCACAATGCCTTTCCCACTCCTGCACCCCATTCCTGTTGTGAGATGGTGTTTGAGGCATTTGTTCTCACAAGTCCAATTAATGTTTTAACATTTTGGAGCAGACATTGTATTTAATATAGCCATGTATTTCTTAATCTTTCCTCAACCCTACATGAATTTAGGCAAGTGTTTCCTGTGTTAGCTAGCAAGACATTAGAATTTAAATATTGTGTACTTACAAACTTAAAATCAACTGGAGTATCATTTTATAAGGCCTTAAATTGTGTATTTGTGAAACTTACCCTGAAAAACAATTTATTTCAGTTTTTCTAAGCTGTTACTATGTCGGGTTTGTAACCCAGCAAATTTTCTGTGTTTATTAACCTACAACTTCAAGGCTTTAGCTAATGCCGGTTATATCAAATAAAAACAAATGAACAACAGACCCAAACTTGTTATCACACTGATCGCAGAGATATGACTGATTAGGATCTCCCCAAGTCATCCAGCCGATACGCTTGTCCTACTGATATGTTCTTGGCATACCTGGACTCTTTATCTAGAGAGAGGGTTATAGTTTGTTTGTCTCTGCAAGTATTGACTAGTAGTAGTTCAAGTATGCACAGGAAAAACAACAATCATGTTTTGTTAGTGAGGTATTAGGAAAATGTCAGCTGGTTAGAATTAGAAATTAGTTATAGATGGGTGGGTGGGAGGGAGGGCTGATTAGCATAGTTGAGGTTTTTTGTAATACTCTACATGAAACAATTTGTATTGAACTATCATGTGCTTCTTTCATTACTAGTGATTTAGACTGTACTAGTGCTGCACACCAAAAAAATTGCAAAGATTTTGTAAATCTTACAAACCATAACATTTTTGTGGGAAATGCCCATGTTCTTTTTAAATAGCTTTTTTTTTTTCCCTAGGCTGAAATAAATAGGTACACACTGGATTGAACCGTACTTAATACTTAGGATTTTTTGCCAGAGACCAGTTTTAAATGAGAAAATATGTGATTTGCTCTTTAAAATACCTGGTTTATTGGTGTCGGGTAAGTGACAGTGCTGCATGTAGGCTAGAAGGGTAGGTATCAAAAATCCGGTTTCTGGTGGTTTTACTGATCCCTTCTGCAACGCGAGGCATGCAGGTTAACTGTTTGTGCTCAGTCTCTTCTTTCAGAAGATTGGAGTAACACTTAATTCCCAAGGGTGTTCAGAGGCCTTGTTACTATTTGGGATCTTGAGATGAAAGAGACGAGAGGAAAGTCATAAAGTTTGCGCTATTTAAAACAAAATATAATTTCAGGGGTCTCTCAAAGAATATCCTTTGTGACCTCTGAAGCTTTTCATCGAAGAGCCAGTTTTGTAATCACATTTTTCAGGCTTAACTTCAAGCATGTGAGAATTAACAAAGTCAGCAGAACTGCCTGCACGCAGTCAGGAACGTTTCAGAGTGTTTGCAGTTCGAGGCCTGTGATATTTGCAAGTGAAATGCTTTTTATGGTTTGAGATTTTTACAAAATCAATGGTGTTCAAATGTAGCACCTTTTTAAACATTTGTCTTTATTCCAACTTACTACGATAACACATCTGCATTAAATATATCCCTTTCATTTTATAAATAAACATTGCCTGGCAGTAAAAGTATTGGTGTAACATTTTTAAAAAAGAAAGTCATGCTTCTTATCATGTTGTATGTGACTTAAATGACTGTTTCATATTAAAACTAATCTTTCCTTATGTACTGCTTAAATATACCTGTTTTGGGATATCAGTTCAGTACTTTTTATACAATCTTGAATGTGTTCCACATTGGTGACATGTATTTTTGCAACAACTTTTTTTTGTTTCGATTTTAAATTAGAGCATGTCTGAGGTAATACATGCATTAGTGCTGTGGTGTGTGGCAAAGTTAATGTATGTAATTCAAATTGGAAAAAAGTTTCCAGACTTTGTCCAACATTAACCCTGTGGCCAGGGATTAAATTACTATGTAATACAAATTATTTCATATCACGATGTGTTTTAAGCTACTCTATGAAGTATGTGAAACATTATTGTTTATGGATTGGTAGCTGCCGTGGTATCTTGCATAGAATGAGGTATGATAGATGGTAGCAATTCATGGTAATTAAAACTGACTACCTTTCAGAACACACAGCACTTCTGTGCATTGTCATCTTGTTGCCATATCTGTTAGTATGAATTTCTTAATATTATCCACTGACAAATGGGTGAACATTTGATAATAAGCTCATGGGTGTGAAAATTCTAACACTCTTTACTTGGGTTTACAAAACATGTAATATTTTTATCTATTGGGTGTGGTTAGATACATGCAGGAGGATGTAGAACTGGATGTATTATTCTGCAGTTACTGAGTTTTGTCTGAAGCTTTCTATATTAGAATAGACTCTTCCTTAAAATTGGAAAATTAAGTGTACTTAGAACTCTTAAGGCAATATAACTACCCTACGCTACATCTTGAGTTACGCACAGTCACTGCTTTGTATGGAACTCCTCTGATTTCTTGTTGGCTTATGCTTTATATGGAAATAAAGGGTCCCTTTAGTGTCCTAATGTTGTGTCATCAGTTCTGAAGTAATTTTCTGAATGGTGTGCAGCCCCTTAGAGGTGCTGCTTATAGCTTACAGTATTCAATGTCACCCTTAGTTTCCTGGTTCAGAAACAGCTTATCTCAACACCATAGGGAATACCTATTTTTGTAATATTTGCCATATGTGATTATTTTCCCTTTCATGTTCAAACAAACTGTCTGTCTCAAAGTACTTTTTGGTCCAACCCCACGTTTTTACTTGGAGGCTTGTACACTCTAATTCAGGAATTGCTGCATTGAAGACAGTTAGGGGATTGAAGTCGTGAGGGATCTGTCTTCCTAGGCACTCATCTGATCTTCTAAAGGATGGCCTGGATCTGAATTTCCATATAACTTAAGGAGGGCAAGCTTTTAGTATATTTCTCCTCTTCCTTTGCCTTTCTTGATAGTTTTTTTCTGAAATGTGAAATAGCATGGAGTTGTTGAGGGATTTTTACTTAAAGACAGTCTCTCCTCCAAGCTTTTGTATATGGCCTTTAGAGCAGCCACTGTGTTTTTAGGCCCTTCTGACTTGGAATTTTTTTGTTCACATTCTCCTTTCAGTGTTAAAGATGAGCTGAAAAAGGCAAGTTACCAATCTACTGCCATCCAAAGAATGCAAAATATAAGCTGATTAAGATTGTTGACATTTAATTTCTTGTTGATAATGATGTGATATTTTACCTTTTAGAAGAACATATATCAGAACCTGACTCAAGCATTCTTGGAAAATGTATATGGTAGATCTTGTCCAGTATTGTATGTAACTTTGTTGCATTATGTTGTCTTGTTTCAGTTTATTTTAAAATAAAGATAATTTTTGCGGGGAAGTATCCTGTTGATTTTATGAACATCTAATGCATAAATTAACTCTCTTAATGTTTTGCCTGTGAGAATGCATTTGGATTAGGCATAATCCTGCAAGAAACAGTATGAGGGTGTATTGATCAGAAAAGACAGCTTCTGCCTCCCTTGGAGAGGTCTGCTGTTTCTGTAAAGGCATTAATCTGAAGTAACTTCAAAGCAGATTAGAAGAGGTCTTGCACCATAAGCCCCACTTCTTTCTTATAGGATGGGAGGGAAGGCTCAGGCACCATTTGGCTGAATAGATTTATTTATTAATTTATTTACTTATTTATTTATTTTTGAGCTTTCTGCACTTGGGGAGAGATTAGTCAAAGAATTATTTATTCTAATTTATGAATTTCTTACTAAGCTATTTGTGCTTGTTGAAGTGCCAGAACTAACACAAACCGTCAGTACCTTACCAATAATTTTTAAAAGCGACTGATAGAGGTGGTCCCAAGCCACACATGCAATTTTGTGTAACTCGAGAACACCAAATACAGGTCACCGTGTCTTGTAAAGTGTGTACATGGTATGTTTTTCTGACAGGAATAAACGTTAAGCGGTTTCATTTCAGCATATTCTCTGTGATTAAACTAAAAATGACACCTAGATGACCAAGGCAGAAGAGCAGCAGTCAATAAATCGAAGACTTTTGTAGTCTGTGAATGAACTCTCCAACACTGAAGGATGCGTTCTGGATGACTACAGCTGGATTCTGGAGCGGTAGGAGATTTTGAGTTACTGTTACACTATAGTCATTCTAGCCAATGCTGCTGTTGTAACACCTTGATTTAAAACAAAACAACGCTGGCCACTCAACCCCCAATTCTTTCATTACTTCATCTAGGAAGCAGGCAAATAGGATAATGACTGCCGTGTGCAGTTTTATCCTCTCCATTTTAATATAGTAGAACTGGGAAAGCTTTGGAAGTCAGCAAGGAAGATAAAGCTATGTAAAAGAAATGTAAGTAATCTAAGAGTCTTTCTAGGAAAAAAGGTCATCACTTAGCGTGGAGAAGGGTCTATAAAAAAATGAATGGCACAGATGGGACGTTTAGAACTTCCTTGTTTCGTCCTTGTCTGCGTTGCCTAAAGTTATCTTGCACCTGAGACACCTGAGAGAGATTAAATAAAGGTAGCACACAAAAGGTTTAAAACAAGCAGGAGGAGTTTTGTTCTCACAGGGAGAATCTTTCCTCAGCTTTTATTAACTTATTTTCTCTTACAGTTTCCTAGACCGATAGTAGTCTGTTTATGGAGACGTCATGGTTTAAGTCTACGTTCAGAACCATGAACCACAGAAGTCTCATCTGCTGCTGCTGCAGGTGACAGCAAGGCTCCTTGTGTCATGGTGTGGATCTACCGTAAGTCTGAAAATGTGGATCATGTGAGGTTTAAAAAAAATAATCATGTGCCAAAAATACCTGAAGCATTTTGACTTTCAGTTAAATCCCTGTCCTCTTATACTTTTGAATGCTCCTGGAATGAGGAATTTAATTCAGTTCTCAGACTCCAGTCCGTGCAAGCATTCATCCAGATGGTATTGATGTGGGTGAATGAGGGTGGAGAATATCCCAGAAATAATATCAGTTCCGATGGATTTCTTGCTCTGGAGAAGTTTTAAACCTCTGTGATATCTACTTATGCTATATAGTAGCTTATAGTAACCACTACTATTTGAACATTGCTTTGGAATATAGATAATAGAACATAAAAATTAAATCTTCAGTGGTACCCATCGGGAATCTTAGCTAAAGTGTGCAGTGTTACACTCAGTTTTTCTTGGTCATATTTTAGAAGAAAGGAGGAGAACTGGACTTTTTGGTTCTGGATTTTTTCCAAATAGTTCTAAGTAACTGTATACATTTGAGGCTTGCCTTTCCACCCATACTGCCCAGAAGCAGTTGCTTTCTGTACACTGACTGTATTGTGGCAGATCCAGCGTTACTGTTTGTTGGAGGAAGACTGAGGAAAGCTGAGCAGCAGCGTGCAGTTGCCCGCTGAGCTTCTGGCCAGGACAGGGCACCGTTGCGGGGTGATGGCAGGGACCTGCCCGTGTGGCCCCCTGGGTTTTGGAGCACACCTGGAAGTTTCAGTGTATGGCCAACTCAGTCCTCAGCCTTTCATGGCTGCTACCAGCCATGGCCAAGCCCACAGCAGTTCGTGTCCTCATGGAAACGCGTCTGGGTAGCAGCAGCATCGTTCCTTCCCACTGCGCTTGGATGACCCTGGAGGTCCCTTCCAACTCTAATGATTCTGTTGTTCTGTGATTCTGTGGTGAAAACCAGAGCAGCGCCTTCCGCTGGCGGCCCCGGGGTGAGCCAGGGCCGGGACCCGCGGCGGGATCTGTCACCCGGTGTCGCTGCGGTGTGAAGCCAGCGGTGCGGCCCGTTCGCTTCGCTTCTGCGCTGTGAGCGGGAGCCCAGGGGCCCTGCGCCGCGTACAGGGCTCGCAGGGCACGGCACTCCGCTCGCTGCCCACGGNGGCCAGGCCGTGCTCGGCGGCACCGGTAGCTCCGCCCTTAGCAACGCCTGGAGCGGCCGCAGCGCCGGGCGCGGCCATGCCGGTGTGGCTGCGGGAGCACAGCTGGCGGCAGAGCGCCGCGGCCGTGTACCTCACGCTGCCGCTGCGCGGCCTCCGGGCCACCCCCGCCAACATCTTCTGCACCGACCGGTACCTGAAGGTGGGCGGCTCCCGGCGCTCCTGTCGGGCGGTGTCGCTGTGTCGCTCCCGGGGCTTGGCGTTACAAAGCACACGCTCAGCACACCGTGGCAGGGCGGTCAGGTCTATAATGTTTGAAATGTCTGATCCATACGCTCCCTCTGTGCCGCAGGCCGGGCAGTGCCGGTCCCCCTGGAGACAGCGGCTCTGCCACCCCTGCCCAGCAGGTGCCGGCTGCCTCTTCTCCGGGATGGCCTGAATTATGCACCTGTGCTTATATTGGGAATAAGAATTCTAAATTTGAGGTCTACAGCTTTTGTTGCAGTGCTGAAAAAACAACTTTTCCAATCTGTCTTATGTGGTCTCATAAAATACAGAACCCCCACACTGCATACCCAGCACGTTGGGTTTGTGGGTAGCACGTGTTTCCTGAGGTGATTGTGTGATTGTGTGGGGTATTCTGAATATGTGAGATTTAATTTAAAATTGTGATTATTCGTACACATTAATTATATTTTTATAGGTAAGCATCCCTCCTTTTTTATTTGAGGCCATTTTGTATGCTCCTATTGATGACACAAACAGCACAGCAAAGATTGGAAATGGAATCATTTTCTTCACTTTGTACAAAAAAGAAGTGGCCATGTGGGATTCCCTAACTCTAGCAGATGGTAAGGTCTCTACTGTTAAAAGTAGGTTGCACATAAGAAACCCAAACTGTACCAAAACTTTACAAACTATAACGAACAATGTCAAACACCTGTGGCCAAATATCTGCTAAGTTAAACCTTGTTGTTCATTGCTAAAAATAGAAAGTATATGAAAACAGAGAGAGAATGCCTACTGGCACTAGTGCACACAAAAGGAAGCAATGTTTCTTGTAAACCTTGCATTTTGGGTGTAAGCAAGTCTTAGTTTTTCTTTTTTTAGAGATGAGCTTGATAGAGACTGCGTTGTGGAATTTGAACCATGTTGCCTTTTCCCAGAAAAGTAGCAAAAGAAATTGTGTTTTTGTGAGGATGGTACATAACTGTTGAACTTCAGGCCTAAATTACTAAAATAGTTTCAATCTGTTTTTTAAGCTAACAAGGAGACACTGCAATATCTAAGAGAGAATGCTATTTTAAAAGCCCATGAAAAGGCAAAAGAGGAGACAGAAGCAAAAAGAGTTACAAAGCAGGAACACAAAAAATATGCTTTGGAGGCCACAATGAAGGTAAGCTTAGAAGGAACTCTACAAGATGTGTACATGTAAGCAATTACCAACTAATCTGGCAGCTGCTTAGCTAAATGTACCTTAAGAATATGAAAAGTACTAGTTTTTATTAGAATGGTGGTGAATGTTGTTATTTCTACTTAAAACATATCTATTACCCAATATGAAAATGATACAGAAAAAATACTTAGAAGTTGCCATTTCCATTAGTAATACTAATGAAAATTTTTGGTGAGGAGCTCAGGATCTTTAATAACTTAAACATCTTTAATAACTCTGCTTGTATGATCACATTAATGATGATGCTGCAGGGATATGAAACTGGGAAAATAATGGTAACTTTTACTTCGTCATTTTAACTGTTATCAGATGTTACATACCTCATAGGTTTATCATTCAAACAGCTAGAAGAAACAGAAAGAAAAAGAATTGAAGATCTTAAAGAAAAGGAGAGGCAGAAGGTCACTGAAGAGTTAGAGTTATGGAAAAAGCAGCAAAAAGATGCTGAGAAACAAATGATGGTACAAAAAGAAGAGAAACTACATCAAGAAGTAGAGCAATTAAAGGAAAAGAAAAAGGAGAAAATGAACAAAACTAGGATTCCTAATGAAGGAACTTCTAAGACCCTACTCAAACATACTAAAGGTTGTATTATTGGAATGCGTTTTATCATTCTTTAAAGTGTGGGTATAACTTTATTCCCAAACATCTGTAATTCATCATTTATCTTTGTTTCCACCGTACCGAACTAATTATTTTAGTTTGCAGCTATCTTAGTGTCTTTATTTTCAGGCAATTTATTGAGCTAAAGCATGTGAGTTCTTAGCTCTCATTTAAGTCTTTGGAAATACAAGGGCAGACTTTCTGAGTGGAGTTCATGTTACCTGATGTCACCTAACTGCTGGTTTTCACAGAAATATGCAATCTCCTTTTGCTCTCTCTGTCCCAGGTCTTAGCCCCACAGAGAGATAATTCAGGGAACGAAACCAACAGAAGATATTTAATTTTTGATTTGTTTGTTTGTTTTGGTAAGGTTGGTTTTAGCTTTTGCGGTTACCCTGTCAGAGAATCATATAAGTGACAGAGATAGTTGTGTAAGAAGATTTTAAGTTAATTTGTGACAGGTAATGTAGCCAGTAAATAGATGGCACGATATAGCAAGAACAAATGTTTTCTGAACCTTCCCTTCAAAAGAACAAGTCTAAACCTTTCTTAAGCTATTAAAGGCTTAGTTCTAATGTGCAGAATTTCTAAATTAGGTGTATTTTGGACTTTAGTGGAAAAACAGAGAAATCTGTTTTGCTTCCTTTTTTTCATTGCCAGTGCTTCAATTCTTTTCCTAGGTCATGGATCCCACAGTATGTTTTCAGAAAATTTAAAAGAAGAACAATTACCAGCTCCTCGATCTGCTGCTACAATTAAAATCAACTTTACACCACGAGTTTTTCCTACAGCTCTGCGAGAATCTCGCGTCGCAGAAGAGGAGGAGGTAAGGATTGCTCTCTGTTTTAGTATAATGCTTCTACTGTCTTCCAAGGTGGTAAATTATTTACTGTGTATTCAGGAAGCTGACAATAATGTTACCCGTGCAACACTCTTTATTTTCTAAGGAAGGCAGTCTTATTTAAATTAAGATTTAAAGAAACACTTTTATATAAAAATTATTTTCACCAAGCATGTGTTTGTGCAGACAAATAGCATGTTCCTTTTTTTTGGGAGGGAAAACAAAAAAATAGGCAGCAATATTAACTGAATTTCTTGCAGTACGTAATTTTAAATGTGTTTACTCTTATATTCAAGATTTTTTAAGTTCTGTCTTCTTAAGAAAGAAGCTTATACTTAGCTCTTTTGAGCTCCACTGAATGAACACAGAGAGTCATTTTGGAAATTCCAAAACAAACGAGCAAACAAAAATGTGTTAGTTATGCAGTAACCTTACTTCTCACATGATAATAAAATATTTGGGGAAACTTGGAATTTTTCCATATCTGACATTATTAAATGTTTCTTTCTGTCCAAAATGTATAGCAAATAGAATTCTCTTGATAGGAGTGAATGAAGATATGAAAGCAAAATCTTTTTTGGGGTTTGAATTTTCCTTTATAAATAATACTTGCACTTTGTATATTTACAGTGGCTACATAAACAAGCAGAAGCTCGAAGAACAGCAAGTGCTGATTTGTCTGAGCTGGAAGACTTAAAAGAAGAGGAGAAGAATCCAGATTGGTTAAAAGACAAAGGAAAGTAAGTTAGATTCCATTTGAAAATGTGTTTAAAACAAATATTAGTTATAGAATGTGTGTCTATTGTTTAGTTTTGGTATTTTCTATTTATCCTAGACACAGATGGTGAATGTCTACACAGTAAAGAATTTACTGACAGCTTATGGGGTTTGAATCTGATAAGGTCATGATATGCAATTGCTGCAGCTCGTGATGGACAAAATAATTGTGAACACATAGTGCATAGTCTTCTATAAGGACAGTTAAGTCAGTGCAATACTATGCCTAGGTGGATTTCCTTTCATTTGTACTTTTTATTGAGAGGTTAAATATCTGTGTAAAACAAAATTTAGGAATTTGATGAAAATATCAGTATATTTATATAGCTGTGTTATACAGAAAGGTTTGATTGGCAGTCATAATCAGATACATAACTTTCAAAATTAGTCCCGTGTCTGCATAGATGTGTCCACCTCTTACTCTTCTTCACTGCTTGTACGCAGTGAGTATTTTAGTTAAGTTGTGTCTATATGCTATATCATCAGCATCAACTTTGGCTGAACTTCAGCTATGTTGTTCTCAGAAAAGGCTAGAAATGGCCATTTCCAAGGAAAAGCTGCTAAAACTTCAGCATTTTGAAAGTGAATTGTTAGCAATAAGTAAGTGGTTCTTTTGTGGTTTATCACCTTGTTTAAAGTGCATGTTTCACTTTTTCTTTTATATTTAGCAAAATGTTTGCAACAGGAAACTATCTTGCAGCTGTAAATGCGTATAACCTCGCAGTGCGGCTAAACAATAAGCTTCCCCTACTGTATCTGAATCGTGCTGCTTGCCACCTTAAACTGAGAAACTTACATAAAGCTATTGAAGATTCCTCTAAGGTATAAATATATAGGTTCTCAGACTGTCATCTTATACATGATTCTGATTATTACTGTGATGCTTTTGTTTCAAGCAGATCTGTAAATACTTATTAGTGCAATTCAAAATTTATAAATTTAAAATCGATATAATGAAGCCATGGTGAAATATTAAAATGTGATAGTGATTGATTAATGAATTTCCAGAATTTTAAGACAAAAAATCCACAAACCATGCTTCTACACATCTGGGACAAATGGCCATATGTTGACTCAGCACATATTTCTTTACAGGTAAAATATTGTAGTGATGTATACACTTGGAAAAAAAAAAGACAACTTTGAGCAGGAAAAAAAAGAAAATATACATATGCCTTTTTGTATTATGGCATGGTGTTCTTCATTTGATGAGAAGAAAAAAAAAAGATGGTGGCAATGAGTAGGATGCCTTAAAAAAAACCCCAAGAAACCAGACACTTTAAAGAAGGGCTGTATCATCCTGATCCTCTAGCAGCCATTATATGTGCAGTGAGAAAAGGAGCAACCTCAGCTGGCACCTGAATAATTTGGAGAAAGTTTTATTATTATTTTTTGAACTAATAAGTACTTGAGGCTTGAAATGTGTTTTTTTTCTAGTAACTATTAGTACAACATGTGCTTTTTTAGGGCTGTTCTGGGGGTTTTTTTTGTATCATTTATGAAAATAGAGTACATTATTTGACTATAATAAACATTTAATGCAGTATTTATCAGTTTCTAGCCATGGCAATGAAACGATATATAGCAAAATGTGGGGTAACGGGTAGAAATCTTAATGACTAGATTCACAGGCCATATAGTTATTTTCTGTTTCTATTTGGATACTTATTGTGTTGCTGTGTAATAATAGTAATTAGTTGAGAGAAGTGTGTGTAAATGAGAATAAACAAAATTGTGGAAAATCTATTTCTAAATATTTTGGGTGTTTTCATTTGTGAAGGCACTAGAACTGCTGACACCACCTGTTCCTGATAATGAGAGTGCTCGACTGAAAGCATATGTGAGACGTGGAACAGCATTTTGTCAGCTGGAATTATATACTGAAGGTGAGACCTTGATTTTGTGAAAAAATGCACATGGATTTATAGTGACATGCAAGTAATTCTGTTTATCTCAATGAGACTGCTCACACCTTTACTTTTTTCAAGAGGGACATGAAAGGAGGCCTATACAATCTATCCCTTTTTGTTATGAGCCTTTATACTACATTCCTTAATTAATTTTGTTTTTAATTTAGTGGCTAATCGCAACTCTACTTGAAAAGTCTTTATAAGTTTTAAGAAAAGTGATTGTACTACTAATTTAAGAAGTACAAATTAGTTTTTCCATTTAGGAAAAGGCTTTAGTGTGTTGTATATCCTGTTTGGTCTGTTTGGTCGGTCTTCCTGTGCACAATGGCCAGCTACTGACTATAACAGCTTGGTGGACAAGGAAGATATTAGTGAGGAATGAATGAGAGGCCAGAGGTGAGGTATTTGCATTTGGAAACATTCAAGTGTAGGATGCAAACTGATATGAAACTGGGTTGCACTAGTTTTGCTTTTCATGGTTTTACTGGTTTTGAGATTATATTTACAGTATTTCCAACTATAGAACAAATTAACTTAAAATAACCTGAAATATTTGCTTGTGTTTAGTAACATATCTTTGTAAAATGATGTATGAAACCTGCGTTGATGAGCAAAATGTCTCAAGTACATGTGATTTGTGTAAAAATACCTGAATTAAGAGAGTTCCTATTGAGTTCTCTAAGAGTATCAGTTTAGTTTTGTAAGGCAAATTTACAAGTGAAAGTTGATAATAGAAAGTGAAGAATATTCAAAATGCCAGTGTTAATACTAAGCTTTTCCCATAGGTTACCTTTTCCTACCTATGAATCTCTTTGCCATTCCTTTACAGCTTCATTTACACTTGGAAACCTTATAAAAAAGACAATTAAACAAGAGTTTATTTTACTTCTTGTACTCAGGGTTTGCTTTTTTTTCCCCTAAAGCTCTGCTATTCACAGTTTATGTCTCTTTTGCCTGTTTTCATGCACTTTTATCCTGTCATTCAATTTTTCTCTCTTCTGCAGAACACTTTTGAACACTCCTCTCTCACATGCAGACATATATATATGTATATATATGTGAATGAAGAGGCTCTGCTTTCATGTTTCAATACCTGAGAATGTTTACGTAGTAGAATGTTTCCACTAAAATGTTTTGTAAAATAACATAAACAAAATATATATTTTTTTACTGACAAAAGTTAAACCTAATGTCATTCTGATTCCATCTTGCTCAATAGCAAAATTGAAAGTCAATACTTTATGCATTTGACTAGGGAACAGTTATTTCCAGCTAGTTCTAAAGAGGATGCTCTTGCATAATTGATTGACATTCTTATCAATGTATCTATATTAGGTCTCCAGGATTATGAAGCAGCTCTCAAGATTGATCCTAAAAATAAAACTATAGAAAAAGATGCTGAGAAGATTCGACACCTAATTCAAGGAACAATGAAAG
>VZRW01007119.1:180330-205867 GCA_013398125.1 Aegotheles bennettii | reverse complement strand
CGTTTGCCGTGCTGGGGGCAGGGGGCGGCCTTCAGGGGTTGCTCAGTGTATTGTAAAGAAGGCTGTGACTCTGGGGGAGAAACTGTAGCGATACCAAACCCGTGTGGGGATCCCGGATGTGGCACCGCCACAGCGCGCTCCGTGAGGTGCATGGGCCGGGGGGGGGGGCCTGGCCGCTCCTCTGCTCCTTTGCCAACACCGAGGGGTTTCCAGTCCAGGAAATCCTCGTTTAGACGGAAGAGCCGGGGGGGTTTGTCCAGACTGGAACGGGCATTGCTGCCGAGGCTGGCGTTTGCTGTGCCACGCAGGGCATAGGATGTGGCAGCTCAGGTATTTACCTAGAGATGCGGGCGATAACCCGGCGTTACCTTATCAGCAGCGCAGGTGGCTGCGGGCGGGTGCACCTCACGCCTCTGGTGTGCTGTCGCTAAGGTTAGGGAAGTAGTTTACACAGGGTTCCCAACCCCCTGCCTTCCCCCCTGCTAAAACAAATGTGAAAGGGGCTGAGCACACAGGACATTTGTGGGCCTAGAATCAGCTTTGTAGTCTAAACTGGAGGATAGAAGAGCTTGAACTGTAACTTTCTTATGAAAAACAGTGGCAATGAAAGTATTTAATGAGAACCAAACCAGTGAATCTGTGTGTGTGTGTGTGTGTTGGTTTTTGTTTTTTCAATCTTTCCTGCTGGCTTGGCCTGACAGCCAGGAGATGTGGAATACTCTATCCTCCAGTTACCACTGCTGCTCTTGGACTAGAACCCATTAGCATCATCTTGATTCATTAGGAGGTTTCCAGGCTTCATATGTGTTCAATTCCTGCCCAAAGCTACATTTTTAAGATATGTTGCATTCAGGAGGACAGTGCAGACTGTGTCCAGCACCTTTGGGCTGCTAGGAAAAGCATTGTGGGGGTGTGCTTTAGTGGGGCTTAGTGGGTCTTTGCTATTTGGTGGTGGGAAATACAAGCTGGTGAAGATTTTGTGAGTAGGTCCCTGTAGCCATTGGACCCAGATTAGTCTTTGATTATGCTGTTACCCAGGTATTGAGGTCCTGAAGCTTTTGTTTGGGAAGGGAAGGCAAATGTTTTATGCTTCATGGAGCCTGAGGCCATGGTTTTGTATTCAGTAGAATTGGTTTTATGCAGCGCTGGATTACCTGTCAGTCTGTGATCTGGATGGAGAAGGAGAGCATGACAGTATTTATGTTGACAGTCAGGGCCCATGGTGAAATGCTGAGCTAGCTGGGGGAAGACAGATGTTGCAATGTCCAGCACAGAACCTGCTGCTGAAACTTGCCATTTCAAAATCTGTAGATGCACTTGTATCAACAGATTTCTATATTTTTTTTGTCTATTAAAGGATTTGCATTACATGACTTCATTGTTTTTCGTGTAGCACTGAGATGCACTAAAACTGGAATTGCCATATTATGAAACCACAGCCTGAATTTCCTCCACAGTGGAGATCAGAGTCGCCAGTCAGGACTGGGTCACTCCTGTGCTGTGCTTGCCCCAAACTGTATTTCTGGTGGTTACGATAACGCTTGGTTTTCATGGACAATAAATCTGGTACTCTACGATTGCTCTGTTCACTGAACTGTAGAATAATTAAGTGAGAATGTTTTTATACTGAAGAGAATTCTTAAAAGGTAATTTCAGATTACCAGTACAGTTTTTGCAATGCAGCCAGCGATGTGGGAAGCCCTGGTGCTGGTAGTTACCTTCCTCTGCAGGGAATGCTGCTGCTGAATGCCTGGTCAGATTCAAAATAGTTTAATGGCAACGAGCAGATGTTCCTGTCTCATGAGAACCTGGAATGCAGTCTTTGCCATTTGGGCATGTTATTTTGGTGATTGAAGAAGTATGATTTATTTTTTTTTTTTAAAAAAAGGATTTTTAAAAAATGTTGATGATTGAGTACAGTATGATTTTAAAAAAAACAAACAACAAACAACCAACCCAAACCAAAATACATTCTGGTGTTCCCTAGCTGAGATTCCAGGAAAAGCACTAATGAAGGAGGACAAAGATGTAAAGGAAAATTAAAACAGTGTTCAAAGTAGGGCTTTATAGTAAATGGAAATTGAGTTCCTCTGGAAGTTTGATGCTGAAGTTGATTGCTAGTGCATTTTTTCTGCTTTATAAACTGTGGTTGTGTTTGCCACCACTGCCTTTTTTAAGAGGAACCCCAAATATATTAGTTGAAGTTGATGAGGAAAAAGTATTATATTAGCAAATCATATGATGACCACCATAATGCAGAGATATGAGACAAGTGTTTACTGTATTTTTTAAGAAACCTAAATGGAATTGGAAGTTTCATATTTTGTTGTGCAGACTTCTAGCCACACTGGCATATGCAGATATTCTAATTTCAAGGTTTGTATATATTTTCTGTGTTACCAAACAGGGAGTAAAGACAGGATTAATAATAGAGTGTAAATAGATTTAAACAAATAGGTGCTTTCTCTTTGTTCTTATCAGAAGTAACTAAATGTGGGAAGTAAAGCAGATGTCTGAAGTTCTCAGAACTCTCTGCTTTTCTGTAAAATGATGATTATACAGACAGCTTTATCGAACCATGATTTCTTTTACTGTTTTATTACATTGGATGCAGAACATAACACAATTGATTTGAAATGGTTCTGTTTGGAGATTTTTTTTCTCCCCAAGATAAGTCTATGGTAAGTTTTACTTAACAACTTGATACACTTTTATTTTAAGGAACAAGAAATGCATTAAATTTATTTGAAAAGTCTTTCTGTTAGTTAAGAACTTCAAAAAATAATCTGAATGTGTAACAATAATGAATACTCTGTATTCTTGGTACAGGAGAAAAAATAAACAGGCAGCTGCAGCCAGACAGCTCTCTTCTGAAAATAAGTGCCAGAGTCAGCCGGTAGTATTGTAACAAGCAAAATATGCACTTCAGTTTTTTCAGTCTGTTTTTGTACTCTCTAGGTACTCCCTCAATTTTCCTCAGAATCAGTATTTTTAAGAGTACTTGAAAGGAGTGAAAGAAACATGAAACATTGTCTTGCTCAGTAGTTGAAGAGAATTAGATCCAAATTTCTGTCTTCTCAAAAAAAAAAAGGGTGTTTTTCTTGAATAAATTGTAGTTCCTGTGCATGTAACAATTCAGAAATTATCTACTGAAACAGGTCTTAAACAATGATGCTACAGACAGATTTAAAATTTAATTATTGATCTGTTGGCTAGCTGTGTGTGTGTGGTTTTAGCTAGTCTAAGACCTTTTCTGCTGGCTAAAATAGGTAGGTAACCTAGCAAGCCATATTTGCTTCAAGTATAAAAGTTATAATGGGAAATACGTATAAAAGAATATATTTTCTTTCTAAACTTCTGTCTTTTTTTTTGTTTTCAATTCCAGGATAACAGTTTGTGAGTTAGTGTAGTGTTCTGTGACATGATGATTCTTCTGTTTTCTTTACTTTTTTTTTTTCAAGGGAGCAGTAAAATTCCATATTTTGCACGCTAAAAAAAAAAATCTACTTTTATTTGCAGTGTGCTTTGAAAATGTCTGAAAATTCCAGTGACAGTGATTCATCTTGTGGCTGGACTGTCATCAATCATGAGGTACCCAATCTCAAATTAATAAAGCACTGTCAGTTTAAGACTAGACATATGCAGTAAAATGTTACTCCAACTTCGTAATTTTTGTTTTGTGTGGACCTTGCATATCAACCTAAAATATAGAAGAGACATTTATAAGTAAGAAAACATAAACCTACTATTTAAAAATGTGTATCCTTTACTATACCTGATACACATTGTGTTAGTTAAAAAAAATGGTTGTTTCACACTGTAACTGATAATGTTCTATGCAGTCTAAATAATTTAACATCATAGAAGATTATAGGAAGAGAAGGATTTGTCTAGCCAAGGCAGAACAGATTTCTGTGGTGTAGAGATTTTCTGTTCCCAGTTATTCTTCCCTAATTAAAAGAAACAAAATCATTCTGTTTGGGGTGGGAAATACTGGTGTTTAAGAGCTCCCATTATTGGCTTTCTCCTGACAAGACAGCTTTGAACCTGAGCATGAAGAAAGTAGAAGGAGTGGAATGGCTAGATACCCCTCAGACACTTGTTATCCAGGGTAGGGGTGGCTTGTGGACTCCTATATACTTCAGGGCAATGATCTGGATATTTAAGAAAGGGATAGAGCTAATGATTAGACAGATTTGGAATTCTATAGTATTATTGTCTCATGTATTATTGACACAACAGAATCAGTTTCTGGATTTGCTTTGCCATTTGCAAAGACACGAAGTTAAGAGGGGCAAGAAATAGCAGTTGGCTGGGTTGTGAGGACAGAGAGCTGACAGCTCTGTGTGCCAGCTTTGAACAGAAGTGGTGGTATGTATCGTTGGACTACTCTTTAGAAAGGGCTTGCTAATTTTGTGTAGGAATGTGGGAAAAGGAGTGCGGTGAGGAGACCATATCTTTTCTCAAGGTCTTTGCTGTTGATGAAGTGGAAGGGTGATGGAGGCCTAGCAGCAGATGAAGTGGAGAGTTTAGACATCCACCCCAGACTGCACATGTTTATAAAAGGATGGCTTACCTTGTACTTAGCTAGCCCAGTTTCTTGGTGTTTTACCTAAAATTTTAACCTGTTTTAAGCTGTATCCCTGATGTTTGCCTTATTGTGGAGCCTGGGCAAACTAAATTTTTTTTTTTCTTTTTCTCCTTCGCAACTTAAGAAATGCAAGTAATGGTTCTGTTACACCAGAGAACAGTTGTCACACGAGAAATCTATATACCTAGCTATAAAACCCAACCAAGCCAAAAGCCCCAAATAATTTTGTATTTTCTTTCCTGAGATTTCACTTGGTTTGTAATAAGTTACTTCTAATCTCAGATGTTTGCAGAAATTTGACACTCAATTATAATTGTGATATTTTCGTAGTCAAAAGGAAAAAAATTCAAAGTATTAATTTGTGAAGCCTTTTATAAAGGAGCATAACTTTGTAATGTGATTGTAGAATGTATCTTACGCAGCTCTGTTTGAGGTATCTAATCATCGTGAAGCACAGTCTCCTCTTAAAAACAAAAGCATGCATGTGTTTGCGTGAGTCCTGAAGTGAGGCAACTAGGGAAACTGATCTGGAAGTATTGCTACTACTGTAATTTCACACCTGCTGTTGCAAAAATAACTATCTCTGTTTACAAAAACAGCTCAAGTTATTTATGGGTCTGAGTGACATAGTATTTTTCAGTTGTGTTTTGCATGTTTTTAGTTTTATAACCTTACTTGTGTTCTATCAGTTCTTTTAAACAAAAGTTACAATATGAAGATTAAATATTTAGAGTTGTGAACCATATTCCTTACCTTCAGTGCCCTGCAGTCTCTGAGCATTGCCTATCTTCAGTTCCTGGTTTGGTCTGAGGTTGTTGCTGACTGGCAGCTGACTAATAACTAAGGCTCCTTTCTGCATTAAAGACAGAAATCCAATTTAGAGATTGAATAAATACTTGTTTTCCTGGTGTCAGAGGTGTGCTGTTAAAACAGCCATTCAAATGGACAGGAATTGAGATGGAGTAGAGTTATACGCATTTTTCCCTGGTAATTAGAGTTCATGGTGGTACTCTTGAAGTTCCATTTTTGAGGGTGTGTGTCTATTTGCATACAATACATGGATATGTGTGCAAGAATTGGAATCCATATTCAAAACTTACTTGACAACCTCCTCTGTTTCTCCAAACTATTTTTAATAAGTGTCTAATAAAGCTAATACAAAATAATTATTTCAGATACTTAGAATAGTTATTAATTGATGCCTAAATTGCCTTTTTTTTTTTCTTTTCTAGAATTGTCCTCCTCTGCCTTTTCTCAACTATGGTCATAAATATTACTAACAGTTGTTTCCCTCTAGTTAATTACTTGGTATTTCACTTGCTTTTCATTGATTAAAATCTTCAGTTTTAAAGGTTATTATTCTTCACTTCTGTTTGTATTATTAATGTTCTGTTTTCTTTGTAACCCTTTCCTTCAGCTTTACCAATGAAAATCCCAATAACTGTAATGTTAATTTCAAACTCTTCAGGGTTCTGACATAGAGACAGTGACTTCAGAAAATGGAAGCACAAATGATAACCATGAGTTTATTTCAGAAGAATATGTTTCTTTGCAGGAAGAGGAGCAACCAGTTGATTTGCAAGGTAAGGTACTAAAAGAGGAACAGTTCCATAGAATACATAAGTGTCTGTTGTAGCATTGGCACAAAATTAGTATTTTTAATAGCATTTATATGCTTTGTAGGCCTCTGTCAAGTACTTGCTTTGTCAGTGTTATGGAAAATACTCAGTCATCAACTTTATAAAAGTAACTTGTGGAGTTACTGGTTTTAATTTCATGTTCATTTGTTTTTTCCTCTTTTTACTTAGCTCAGTTCAACAGTGATGGAGAGATATCAGTGGTAGATAATACTCTCTCTGCTTTTGAGGAAACTCATACAGTTCCAGAGGTAAATTGTGTTATGTTTTTCACAAGCTTCTGTACATCTTATCTGACAATGCCAAGTGATGCTTTGAAGGCATTAAAATAAAGATACTGATTTTTTCAAAAGCATTAAGAATTCTTGCTATTCTTTAAAATTACTTTATATTGTATGTATCTGAATGTTTCCATTGTCCATTTCCATAGGAAAAGAAAGAAAAAATCCCTGATGATGGGTCCTGCATTGGAACTATTAGTGATGATTCTGACATTGTTACTCTTGAAGCTCCAAAACCAGAGGAAACTCAAAGTCAGGAGGAAGCTCCAGCTGACGGTGAAGAAGCTCAAAGTTCAGAGGATTTTAACATGGGTTCCTCTTCTTCCAGTCAATATGCATTTTCCCATCTGGAAACTGGTAAGAACAATAAATCACTAAGCAACTGTGTGCAGAAATGTCACCAGAGGGAAAAAATAAAATAAATCTTTGGTTAGGGAACCTTCTTTGTGTGGAAAGGGGGGAAAAAAAGTGGTCTTGTTGAGTATGTGTTCCAAGTGCTTGCAGTCTCTAGGACAGCTCTAGTTGCCCTAACTCTAAAACTTTGTCCAAATGCATGTCTGTAATTTTTTTATTTGAAAGCATTCTCTCCCATTAAGTGTTCACTAATTTCAAATGGAAAGTAAATTTCCAGCATATTTTTGAGAATTAAAATGAATTTTAGTTCATAGTATAATTAGTTCATAGAAGAATTGTTTTCTCTTGGCAGTTTTTTTTGGCTTCTATAGAGTTGGCATAAGTAACTAGGAACTGGGAGAGAACTGATTTTTGGGACCATGAGAACTAGTAGCAGCATGACTACAAACACTTTTTTGCTTACCTTGATAGCTATGTTGAATATATATATATATTTAAATACTCTCAGTACTTGGCAGAAATGCAACACATGATATTCAGGAGAAAGGATATGAATATTTGGCCAATTAAAAAACATAGACAAAAACCCAACAGACCCAAACAAAAAAACTTCCTGTTGTGTTACTCTTCTCTAGTCTTCCTTTTTAATTCTGTTTGGCTGCTTATTTGTAATCTTTTCTGTTCTGTTTATTCTCTATAACACTTTTGTGTTACTGATACTTACCTTTCAAAGTTAGTTTATTACAGGAACAGGATTTTTCTTAAAATACTGGTTTATCTTAGAAGTAGAGTAAAGCATTGTTAAAGGTTCCTGTATCTGTATATATGGAGTCAGAAAATAACAGCTTAGCATCTAATGATGACCAGTAATGATGCATAATAAAGCTGTTGCCATCTTCTGGATGACTTGACATAATTTTTAATTTAAGATGTAGTTGACTTTCTTTTTTTCTTTTAGGGCTGAGTTCTAAAAATGTCTTTTTTTTTTCCCCCCTCATGTTTTTGTACACAAAAGTCAGTTGGCTGGAGAAGCTGAGGAAGATTCCTGATTGTGTAAGGGGATGGGGAAATGAGGTGAAAGAGCATGTGTCTCACAGTCTTCCTTTCCAAGGTGGTGTGATTAAATTTGATCAGCTTGTGTAAAGCTGATTGCTTAAGGCTTGCATGGAGTGTTCTTAAAATTATCAGTAGCAATCTGACTTGATCTTACAGTAGTGATATTCTAAACAGATGCTGAAAGCCAGTCCTTGCTGAAGAATTTGGCTAAGCTGTCAGTGTTTTATCTGTCTTTTTGAAAAATGTTAACCTTACATGTAAATTTGGAATGGGCATCAGTAAGCTTTGTGATACATTTTAATACGTATGCTTGGCCATTTAAATGAATGGTTCTTGTTGGATTCCAAATCTACATGTGGCTAGCAAAAATGATGCCTTCCTTCTAACTTAAGCTGGTTGCAGCATGGTCTAGTGCTGTGCATTTGATTGACCAAGTATTATAGGAAATGTCTGGAATACTTTTGCATTTATTTTAAATGCCAAAGTTTTAGCAGTCAAAATTTTCATGCCACTTTTTGGCAATGGAAATCTTTGTTATATACTTCTTGTTGGGTGTTCTATCACGTTGTAAAACAATGAGTTTCAGATTTTCCTAATGTAGATACTAAAATGTTCTACAGGGATTTTCTGCCACTTTTACTTGCAAACCAATTCCTGCTTAGGCTGTCTTCACCATGCAAATGGAAATGTTTTAATACTGCTTCATGAACGAAGTCAACTTGCAGAAGTGCTCATCTGCTGAAATAAACTGCATCTAGGCTTGTGACAAGTCTGTGCAGAAACATCAAAGAAAATGGCATTCTCAACGGGTGTTGTCACATCATCTGGTTTCTAGTGTAGATCTGACAATTCAGACTCACAGCAGAGGCTAGAATTTTGGACTGCAACTGTGGTCACACATTTTTTTTTTTCATTTATACTCCTTTTCCTCCTGTGAATGTTGGAGTACAGCTTTGTACTGAATTCTTACAGCAGCTGTAAGGCAATGTCATTCTTGCCTGAAAATGTAATGCTGTTGACAACTTGCCAGTAAGTGCTTATCGATGTGTTGAACTCTCTTGCAGCTTTTTCCCTTTGCGTTCTGATTGTCTGTTCTTGTTTTGTTTTGTTTTTTTCCTTTTCCTATACTTTGCTAGCCAGTATATATAAAAGAATTTCCTATCTGGCTAGAAGCAACTTGTTCCTTAATCATAACTTGTATTCCATGTGTAAGCTGCTTCGGTTGTTGAAAAACCCTAAGAAAAACCAAATGAGCAATAATTACACCTGTCTTATAAGGGTTTATACAAGACATACTTCATAATGTCCCACCTCTGCATTCTAGTAAAAACAGCTTTCCTGATTTCTGAATGCTTGTCTTCATTGTCCAAGACTGGGGAAGTATGCATCTGCTTAAATGACTGATTCTAAAATAGTGTCCTTTTCTGCCAAGCTGTATAAATTAGTTTAAGAATCTGCATGTCAAGTGGCTGTTTAAGTGATTTGTCTTTATTGCAACGTCTGCTTGGTCAGTCTGGTTTCACTAATTGACTAAAAAGGATTTTTTAGTAAGAGAGGAAGTTATTTTTCATTATCTGACGTGTTGCTCGACTGTGGAATCAGAAATTAGACATGTATTCCAGATACTAATTGTAATCTTTTTTGGGGTTGATGAAATCACTTCTATTAAGTTTAAATTTATTTTCAGTGAAGAATCTTGATTGGTAATGCTTTTTATAGATCATGGCTAGCACTGCTTGGCAGTCTTGTCTGCTCAGTGATGTGTGCGTGGCTTTGCTCAAACCAAATGATTTTCAGTTGTGAAATGTTCCAGTACAGCAACTCTGTATTTATATTTTTACATTTGAGTGATGATCCCTGAGATGAGAATGAACAACCATATTTCCAGAAGGAGCATTAGCATTGTGTAATTGCAGGCATCAAATTTAGTGTCTGAGCAGGAGCATTTGGTCATGTGCTGGAGGTTTCATTGATCACACTGAATCTATTTCAGGCATATGAATTAGATACTTGAATACAGAGATTTGAAAGCTGCATTTCACGGTGCTACTGCTTCCCTGTGGTATTTGCCCTATGCCTGAAAATGATGCTTTCAAAGGAGGAAGCTCAAATAATCATTACTTATATACTGGATTATAGAAATGTGTTTACAGTACCAGCAGCAAGCATTTGTACCACTAATAGCAGGAAACAACTGTGGCTGTGTTTGTTATTTTCCCAGTTAGTTATGGCTTTGAGCCACAGGAACACGAACATACAAATGGTATCATAAATACCATTTTACAGAAATGCTATAAAAGATATTTTTTATGGTTAGAATTTGTTCCTGTCTCAAATCTTGGCTGATTCAGTCTTCCAGAACATCAGTCAGGTAATAGAAGTGTTTTGGATTCAGAGTGTTAGGGAGGGGCAAACACAGGAGCAGCTGAGTGGTTCTTTTCCTGTGCAGTAGTGGTTGACAATGACTTCTTCGAAAGGTGGGTAAAAATGTCAATAGGTAGTATATGGTAGATACTAAAACTAGAAAAAAAATTAATTGCACATTTAAATAAATTTATGCAAAACTGCAAAACTTCAGGTATTTATAATATCTACATTAATGGAAATTTAGTGGAATTTTGTCTGCAGCTGCATGTAGATCCCCAAATGAAGCTTTTTGAGAGAATATAATAAAACCATGTCTGTCTTTGAGGAGGCTTTCTTTTAGCAAGCCTTTCTATTGCTCTTTTGTTGCTAAATAGTTCAGTCTCAGTATCTAAGACAAGGAAAAGTGAATTCTTAACCGTTCAACTTCAGAAGAATTTGCAGAGGCAGTACGTGTAGGTGCTTTAAGAGGCAGCATTATCTGAAAGGAACATTTGCTAATGAGTGTATGAAAAGGTATGGGCAAGTGGTTTGCAGTTGGTTTTTTCTTTTCTTTTTTTTCTGATGAATTTTTGATTCTTTACCTTTTCCTTTTAAAAAAGGAATTTTTAACTTTGGAGGTCCAAGCATTCCTTACGTAATATCCAGCATAAACTATCACATTGAGAACTTTTATGTTGTTTAATTAACGTTCTCCAAGATAAATGCCAAATACATTTTGCATAAATATGGATTTTGGTACTCAAATTGATTTTTAAAGTAACAATTCATGCATTTTAAAGAGTGTTCTTTGTTGGTTTTCAGTTTTTTCGTCTCAGGCTAGCAATGATGAATCAAGTACTGATGAAACTAGCAACCAGTCCAGTCCCACAGTACGAAAACGTCGGGCTAAGAAGAGGCTGATCTCTAGCTCTGAGGCTGAGGGTGGGTCACCTGCTGAACCAGAGTCTGAATCTCCCAGAGAAGAGCAGCACAAACGCCAGTTCAGTAGCGGCCTTAACAGATGCATCGTACTGGCTTTGGTGATTGCAATCAGCATGGGCTTTGGACACTTTTATGGTAAGTTTATAGAAAACAAAATACATAGAATCAACATCTTACATGACAAAACCATTTTATTGTGACTCCAATTTATTTTTTTTTCTTGTTCTTTGCTAATAATCTGAACCTAAAAAGGAGAAAAAGTAACTGCTAATACATGGATAATATAGAGAGGCCCTTTGGCACTGCAATTGTGTTTGATATACACTACTTTAAAACTAAATAAAAGTAATTTTTGGTTGCCCTTCCAGATAAAAATTTCTTGTTCTCTTAATGCAGTGTGTAGCCTTCATTTTTCATGCCTTTTCTTCTGCCGATCATTCCTAACAGCATTTCCAGAGTTATTTCACTGTGAGATTTTTTCACTGTGAGAGTGACAGAGCACTGGAACAGGCTGCCCAGAGAGGTTGTGGAGTCTCCTTCACTGGAGATATTCAAAACCCGCCTGGATACGTTCCTGTGTGATGTACTCTAGATGACCCTGCTCTGGCAGGGGGGGTGGACTAGATGATCTTTCGAGGTCCCTTCCATCCCCTTAGATTCTGTGATTCTGTGATTCATGCTTTTGTCCCGTGTGTACTCATCTGGTAAATGTAAGAGATGGGCATATTTTTTACAGGAGTTCATAGTATCAGTATTTTTCTCTCTCCGATGGAGAAAAATATGCTGTAGTTGTCCTTGCAATTCCAGAGTGGCATAAGGAGTCCAGGATAGCAGCAGTTTTTCTGTGTTCACTGCATTGCCTGAAGTTAAGCAGGTTGTTACTACATTTAACAAAACAGCTGAACTCTCAACAGATCTAAATCTACATAGTGCAATCCTGATCTTCCAAGATACATGTGTTATGATAAAAAGCAGAGAGCGCATTTATTTTTAACAGTAATTTTTCCCAGGCAGTTTTATATGAAAATGTGCCTTCATAAGAAGACTTGTGATTCTAGTGAGACGGGGAATGTGATTATAATTGGATTTGATTTTGACTAATTGTTAGGGGTCTAAATTTTGACATTTTTTTTTGAGATTCATACTAGATGATTTTCACTCAACCCTGATTTCTTTTTTTTGTTCTTAGGTAAACCTGAAGGTAAGAGTCTTGAGTGATGTATTGTGGATGCTGTGCTTGCATTTAGATTTCCTTTTTAAATTGTATGTGTGTACACAGACATCCGTATATGTATGCATACTTATATTAAAAAAATAAATCAGTTCTTAAGTCTTTACTAGTGTATGCAGGTTTATAGGAATGACTAATCCAGTCTTGTAAAATACTTTGTATTTAGCAGATGGTGCCAGTGCAGCTGGTGTAAAAATGGATTGATGTATATTGGCATAGAAATGTACTCAGGGTCATATCTTTATGAAGGGATTCACTTCAGGTTCCTCTTAACATGAACCCTTTACAATAAATGATGGCAGTCTTCAGCTTTTTAGGATCAATGGACTTCTTCAAAAGTGTCAATAATACATAAATATAAAAACCTAATTTATTGTCAGTATACTTAAATTCAGTTATGCAAGGATCTATACTTCCAATTAGTGTTTATTAAGACTCTGCAAACTTAAAATCATTGCTGTAAAAACATTGCTTTCCCTTAGCTGAATTGAATTACTGAAGTTTAACTTGGTTTAATGGAGCACTGTTTGCTTTTAAGATCACACTTAACAATAGATTAAATAGAAATTGAGAGCACAAAAAATTCCTTGGTGTAGTGGTATTTATAGAATTTCTTCTGTTTAATAATTTCTTCTGTTTAATTTCTTCTTCTTAAATACAGAAACAGAACTCTGCATATGTTGCATTGGTTTTGAAAGAAATACCTAAAACTTGCTGTTGCCATCTGCTGTAGAGTCAGTTAAAGGGAATCTTGAAGCAAAGAAATAAAAACTACATGCATGTTAGGATTTACAGAACATGAGTATAGGTAGGGAAGTACCAGTAAAGTCTTACTTGACAGAAAGATTGGTGGCTAGTACAATGAAGATATTTTTTCAGAAAAATAGTGTCTCGGTCTTTTTCTGACAATTGAAAAATAGGATATTTGCTTACTCTTCAGCCTTCACTCATGGATAAGAATGACAAGATAGACCTGCAAATACTTGCTGCTTTGTGACCAGTGTGAATAATTGTGTTTCTGCATGAAAGTTTAAATACTGTGCCAATATCCTCTTATTTGTGTAACTTAACAGTAAAAGTTGTAGTTCTGAAATGGATAATGCATAGACTAATAGTCTCCCTTTTATCCTGTTTGGCTTGTGTGTTACTAAAAAAACCAAAACCCAACAACAAAAAGATGACACATATCCTTTCCTGAGTAACTTCTGTGGTTTGTTTCAAATTAATTTCTGTGTAGTGTTCCAAAATTCTTTCATTTATTATCATCAAATAAAAGACAGTGTAATGGCGAATTTTTTTGGGTCTGTTTGAGAGATCATTTATCATTGGAAGAAACAGAATCAGTATGTAACAATCTGGTTTTATAATCTTTATTTTGTTACAGCTAAATAGTTACTAGTAAGTACTGGGCAGAAATTTCAAGGTAAGAATGCTTTTGAATTTGCAGAGAAAATGAAGATGATATTCAGGTTCATCTGTTCCTCTAACTCCTTCATGTAAGTCAGACTATCGGAAGTTTTTATCTTTGTAGGTACAATACAGATCCAGAAACGTCAGCAGCTGGTGACAAAGACACGTGAACTAAAGGATATGAAAGATGACCTTTACCAGTGGCAACGAGAGCAAGGAGATCAAGTGCATCATAAAGTGGGGGTAGGTATGAGTTTTGCTGTAAGTCATTGGGTTATCCTGTTCTGCTAAAGTATTGGGTTTTGTAATCTGCAACCCCAGTTTGCTGAATGTAAATCAACAACAAACACAAATTTTCATTTCTGCTTGAGACGGATCAATTTAGGTGTACCCAGTTTACTATCCTTAAGCTAGTTAATACAAGTGAGGGGTGATGACCTCTGGTTGGAAGGGAATCCTCTCACATGGTCTTTGTTGCCAAGAAAGTGTTTGTGTGTCTGTCCGAGATAAACAAAGTAGCTCTATTTTTGCATCTTGCTGCAGCATGTGTCTCTGCATCCAAAGTGACAAGTATACTCTGTCTGGGCTGCCTTTCTTGTTGAAATTGTAACAATTCTAATTGTAGTATTTTTGCTTGTTTTCTTTTTGTTTGTATTAGTCACTCAAAGGGGATCTTGCCACATGTTTGACCTCTACTGAAGTGGAGAAGAAATCCTTTGAATCTCAAAAAAAAAGTCTTACTGCAGAAAATCAGCACTTAAGAGAATCTCTAGAGAAGGAAGAAAAAGCTTTGGCTTCACTTCAGGAAGAATTAAGGAAGCTAAGACAACAAATTAGAAACTTAGAAGATAAAGGTACTAGCACTGAGTCTATTGTAATGGAAAATCAGAAACTAAGGGAACATTTGGAAGAGGAAAAGCAAAGAAACCACAACTTTCTTAGGCAAAAGGAAACACTCTTTGCAGAGGCACAGATGTTAAGGAGAGAATTGGACAAAGAACGTCATGTTACAGAAGCTCTAAAAAAAGAACTGGAACAGTTAAGTTCTCATCAAACACCTGATAATGCTAATAATGATGATGATACATTAAGAGAAAATCAAGAAATAGAAACTCTGCGAGAAAGACTAGTAGAACTAGAAAAAAAGCTAAACTTTGAGCAACAACGTTCTGACTTATGGGAGAAACTGTACGTTGAAGTGAAAGACCAGACTGAAAAACAAGAATTTAATGAAAAGGGGCAAAAGAAAGGCATCAAAGGGCAAAGTAAGACTAAAAAGAAATCAAAGGAATCATTTTTTGGTTCAGTTAAAGAAACTTTTGATGCTATGAAAAATTCCACAAAAGAGTTTGTAAGACACCATAAAGAAAAGATTAAGCAGGCTAAGGAAGCAGTGAAAGAAAACCTGAAGAAATTCTCTGATTCTGTAAAGTCTACATTCAGACACTTCAAAGATACCACAAAAAATATCTTTGATGAAAAGGAGAAGTCAAATGATAGAAGACATGAGGCAAACAAGAA
Source organism: Aegotheles bennettii (assembly GCA_013398125.1). Classification (NCBI taxonomy): domain Eukaryota; kingdom Metazoa; phylum Chordata; class Aves; order Caprimulgiformes; family Aegothelidae; genus Aegotheles; species Aegotheles bennettii. The sequence continues at coordinate 190,498 of VZRW01007119.1, read as the reverse complement.
AGCTCGAACTTTTCACCGAGAACATAACACTTATGAGAATCTGAAGCATATGCATTACAGGGGACCTAACATGCCAAAAGAATTCAAAGATGGAAGAAAACATCAGTTTACAACATTTGAAAAAGATACAGATTCACAGAAATGTCTCAATGATCCTTTGTGTAATAGAAAACATCAGTTTGTCCTGAAGGGCTGCTCTGGTATTTTTGAATGCGCTCATCAAGAGTTCATTAGTCTCTTTAACAGAGTATCAGATCCTATCAGGGTGGATGAATTTAATAGGCTAATGAAAAAGTATTTGCAACAAGTTGTACATAACTTTCATCACTGGAGAGAACTAGAAAATTTCATCGATAAGTTTTTTCATAATGGGGTATTTATACATGACCAGATGCTGTTCACTGATTTTGTTAATGATGTCAAGGATTACCTGGAAGATATGAAGGAATACCAAAATAATAACGAAAAGGTTTTTGAGGATTTGGACAAATACATCTACAGATACTACTTTCATAATGATAATTCACCCCAGTATGGACCCAGGTTTGTTTCCACGTTTCCTGAACTTGTTAACACAATGAAATAGTCTTTGTAAAGACAACTAGTGTGCTTGTTCAAATAGGTGGTCTTCTAGCATGTTAGGTGTATGTACACGCACTCTGAAGACCTGAAGGACTCAGTGGAAATACTGGATTGTGTTATATAAAGGGGATCTGCAGTACCTTATATATGAATTTTGTGGGTGTGAGATGTTAGTTTGGGAGGCACTACAGATCTACTGTACATAGCACAATCTAGTATTTCTATTGAGTTCTTTAGAAAACTGTAACTGCAAGTAGGATTACCTTAGATTGAACATCTGTGATTGCCTGTCTGATTCAGAAGAAGCTGGCTCAGAAGAAGCATTAACTAGGACTTCCTTGTTGTCCTTCCCTGAATGAGGTGGTTTTTGGATATATTTGAGCAGTCTCAAAGTCCTGTTCTAGCAGGTATATTCCATGCTGGCTTTTCAGGAGTTTCTCTACTGTCTCATAGCTTAGTATAGTACTGAGTTAGTCTGTATGCCCAGAGCACAGCTACTCAAATAGCAGGCTTTAGTTCAGATCCTGACTAAATTTTGCTCAGACTTGCTTACAAAGGTCCTTGGCATGGATTGTTTCCTATGTTATTTTCCTGTATCTCATGGTATTCTCAGGGCTCTTACAGAGTGGTTGTGGTACACGGCCTGACTGGCCCAATGGAGCTAGATATGGTGGACTGCTTCTATTGCGTAGACATTAGTGGAAGAAAATTAAGCAAGCAGCCTTAATATATTGTGTGAAACTTGCTCATTCTGGAACACTTCCATATATATTTTAGGTGGCTTTTAATAACATTGCTATTACAAAATTGGCTATATAGTCTCCTTGTACTAATGCTTTTTCTGATAAGAAAAAATGTGATATATTAACTAATTTATAATACACAAGAAGTTGTCCTTGGAGACATAACAGACTTTTCCCTGTGCTGGTCTTCAGTGCAAACCATACTTAGTATTTAGATCAAGGTGCAGTTCTTCAGTCAGATTTCTCTTTTGGACTTGTATTGTTTATTATTCGTGTGTTTCATTGCAGCAGCAAGTCTGAATACTGAACTACTTCAGGGTTACTAAATAGTATGTGAGGTAGTACTTCCTCTTACTAGAAGTTGAACAGTGAGGATGATACTTCCATTATCAGCTACTAATTAGTATTTTTAATGTGTAGTTTTGGCAAACACGTGACATAAGTTTTATGTTTTTATTTATAGTCCCAGTACTCCTTAATAATTTATTATTAAAATTAACTTTAATTAATTTAAATACTTAATTTTTGAGCACTTTAATTCAGTTTATAGAGAAAACAGAATTTCAAATTAATTTACTGAAGTTATACAGTATATATTCTCATATATATATATATTTATTACACTGAAGTTTTAAAATAGCCTTAGGTTAACAGAAGGCCAGAGACACGCTAGTCCTATGTTAACAGCATGTAGTACAATAGGACTGTTTGTATCAAACACTGCAACAGGTGAGCATGTTTTGTCAGTGCCCCCTCTCTCTGTATAAATGTACTTATTGTACATGAAGACCTTTGAAGTGCCTACGTCTACACAAATCATGCTTTCTGTAAAGTTTTCACTATTTTTATAGAGCAGAAGGTAACAGAGTAACTGAAAAATAGATTGAGACCTCACTCAAGCATCACGGTAGGGATAATCAAACAGTTGTTTACCTGGTGTTATTCTAAAAAGAACTTTGGGCATTTTTATTTTTAGAAAGGATTTCTTCTAAATATACCATCTTATAGATGCTTTAAACAAATACTCCCCCCCCCGTTTTGCTTACAAGAGAAAAGACTGTTTCTTAATATGAATTTTGTTTTCAGTCAACCTTAGTATGCTGAATTGTGTTTCAAAATGCTTTTAGAGAGATGCTTTCATAAAAGAAGTAATAAGCTTTTGTTTACTCCTTGCAGTCGACCTAAAAGGCCACCTTTTACACAAACTGAAAATTCCAGACACGAAAAACAAGCTCAGAAGTACCACCACCGTAATAAAAGAGAAGGTAAATGGCATAAACATGGTCGCACAAATGGAAGACACATGGCAAATCTTGAAATAGAATTGGGCCAATTACCCTTTGATCCAAAATATTGAATAATTTATAGTAAAAATAAGATTAGAATTACTAATTCACATCCTTTCTGGAAATTAATTGTTTCTCAACAAAGCAGCAAGATGCAAGTTTTTTCTCTAAATACCTTGATTTTTACATGTTTTTGTTAAAAGGCAGAAGTCAGGCTTTCTAATTTGCATATTCTGTACTGTTGCTTTAACTGTTCTTTGGAAGTGATTTGGGTGCCAGGAGTATTATTGCAGAAACTAGGCATGCAATGACTTGTGTGTGAAAAATATGCTTAATTGCATTCCATTAGTGTAGTTCAAGCTTGAGTAATGTATAACATACCAATAATTAATTCCAGCGTTTGATAATACTAACTTCATCTCATCCTTCAAAAAGTAGGTCTACATTATGGTAATGCATTTGTTGGTGTTTTGTAATCTTATACTTGCTTCTTGTCTGTTCAAAAGCCTGTTGAATTGTGAAAAATTTGCTGCGCTGCATTCTAATCAGCTTGCTGATTTAAGCACTTGAAATGTCTTGCATATCTGCATATTGTAGAAGAAAAATAAAGAGCCATTGTGGGTAAAAGTCTTTATTTATAAAACAAACCTAGGGTAGCTGTACAGTTCTATAAAAATGGTCCCGCCTCGTCTAATTTCTTATTAACTAGTCATATGGTGACTTTGGTCTTCCTGATGTTTTCTAGTGTTGTAAGTTAGGTCAGCACCCCCACCCTGCCATACAGCTACTAAAGTTGCCTTCAGGAAGAGGTTTATGTGTTTCCAGACTTCCCCAGTTGACTTACCCAGTTTGACTCACTACTCTCTCCTTTCTGCAGTACAAGATCTTCTAAGCATAGTACTGCTATGCAAAACTGATCTCATTAAGTCTTAAGAGTAGAAACCGATCTTCAGGTATGATTTGTTTCAGGCTTTTTTCCTGTAGATGTAGATGTGGCTTCCAACTCGTCCTTGAGGTACATGAGTGTGAAAGATGGTGGCAATTTTCTCATAGCCCTTTAAAGCTAGAAATGATGATATTTCCTGTAAATGAACATACATTAGTTTCCAGAGTCAAAGCGTAGTTGGGAGCATCAGAACAGTGTTCCAAAGTCTTCTGAAACCCATCAATTCAACTGTCCGCTGGAAGTTTCACCCTTTATTTTATGAAAGACTGCTAGAAAAAGAGGTACCTATCCTGTTTGATCCTGGCCAGAGTGGATATTCACCAGATACTACTGTTTTAATACATGGACTTCATAAAAGAATTGAGCGGAAAAGGTACTCTGACTTTTGCTTGTCATTGGTGTTTACTTAAGAGCCTGTGGTTCCAGGGACAGGCCACACATTTGTTTTAATATGGTTTGAAGAGAACTCCATTACTTCATGGCATGTAGAATTCTCACAGAGAGGCCATACATGAATGTTAAGTATACACTGGAATGGTATCTATACTGCATTGTGGACTAGAGGGTTCAATTTTAATTTAAGCCGTGTTCTAAAAAGTTGTGGAGAACAATTTTAAAAAAATCTCAACTATAGCTCTCCCTTAATTTATTTTGTAACCTGACCTGAAAACTAGTTTGTTTCATCTTGCAGTTACCATACCTGTTCTAGCACACTGAAGAAGATCAAGTGACTGGGTAACAATGTATCATTGTAGAACTCCTTATTAAGCCAGCCAAGTGGATTAGAGTAAAATACATCTGCTTCATCAATATAGCTCCCATTTCCAGTTAGGTCTGGGGGACACTGAAGGAATCTCATTTTTAGAGGACAGTGAACATGACTAGGGAGAAAAACAAAACAAACATTTCAGGATAAACTGACCGATATCCTAAGATTTGAAAATTACTTATCACTTAAAGATAACTCAGCCAAAACTAAAATAGAATAATTCCTTTCTTCCCCCCAGATTCCTATTTCCTTCCCTTGTATAATTCCTATGAAAGCAGAAGTAGAATAAGTGAATTTGGCTTCAAACTGCTCTGACTATGTTGTTAGCAGTTCACAGAAAGCAGGCTTATCTTAATAAAAATAGTATCAGCATAAAATAACTTTCTTAAAAAGGTACTTTTCAATATCAGCTTCAGTGTTTGTATCTGCTTTAACGTCTTACTTGCCAGAATCTATTACAAACTTTTTGGAATAGTGACTTCAGTCATTGTATGGTGTAGTTACATTTCTTTACTCTCTAGCAGCGTAAGTAAAGGTAAAATTAATACATTCTGACTGTAACAATCAAGTCTTTCCACAAAAGTTACCATAATGAAGCAGTACTAATTACTTTCAGAAGTCATAAGACTTGCTGCATATCCTCATACAAAGCTATTTTACAAAAACTGAATAAAGCTTAGATGCTGAATTTTATTCTGTGGTATAAGCATTTGGCTTATTTTCCCTATTCATTCTGTATTAACTGTATGAAAAATCAAAACTCTACCTGTATACATCTATCCAGCTCATTTATTAAGCTTAGGAAAAACAATAAATCTTAACTTCTGCTGAAGTGTATGGATTTTAATGTAGTACACTGTTAACTATTTAAATACCTGTAAAATGGAGTAGAGTGGCATGGCATCATGATGAAGACAAATGCATGTGACTGGTCAGAGTTACTACAGAGTTGCTGTATGTGACTCATAACATCAAGAGTGCCTCGCTGGTGAATCAAGCCTGTATACAGGGCTGGGATTAAGTTTGATAAAAGCAGGAAACTTGCTGCAGCTTTCTTCCATGCTTTCAGGTGTTTCAAAGAGTATCCTGGAGAAACATTGAGTAAGTTTTAGAGATAAACACTAGCAGTTCCACACAGTATTTTTGGTCAAGAGCAGACACAAAGCTAGCATCACCTACTTGAATCTAGAAAAGTATAATTTTATCTTCTGAATACTTAAATTTTTTTGTTGCATACTCAAAGGCATTTCTTAGGCAAATTTGAGAGAAGTGGGTGGAAAAATACTACAAAGGAGCCAAGGAACAAAATTACCTGTAAGGGTGGCATTGCTAAAAAGCTACGAGTCACTAAGGCAATTACATTTTTTGCTAAGGATTCTCCATCTGTATTTCAGTTACTTGTTTCTTAGCTCTTTTTTTTTTCCCTTAGCTATAAGAAAAGGTTAGGCTAGTTCTAAGAATCCTCTGTCAAATACCTACATTGACTATTAACAGTCTCTTAAGGTAAAAATTATATACAGGGAAGGTTACAAGGCATTTGAAATCAATGCTTACCACAAAAAAACACGCAAAAGGGTAGTACTGGATAGATGAACCTGAATTCTTTATGGCTCAGCATGCTGTAATAAAACAGATATGATACTACAGTGATATAGTTAAATTCATCAGTTGTGTTGACAAAATATGTCAACTTGACTGGAAGAAAAAGCACCTGCATGTACTAAAAAGCTTTTAGCATTGAAGCAGTTTAGGGTAAAAATGCAAATTGTCACTTTTTAAGAACATGTGTACATTCATATTGAGATTATTTGGCGAGTTTAAACAAAGCACTAATAAAAGTACCTGGCTACTAATCTAGCAATTAAGTGGCCTGATTCTATGACTACTAAATACAACTTGGGTAGTACTTCACCAATTTGCTTTCTGTAATAAAATACAATGAAAGTGTGGGTGGTAAGCTAAGATTTGAGTACACATTTGTATCTAACAAAGTAACATTCACCCCTGCTAATACAACTTGACACAATTTCCCATGCCAACTTTTGGGGCTTTTTTACTCCAAGACTTGTGTCATAGGAACCAACCAAGTTCTTACAAGACGAAGGGAGACAAAAAAGGCCTAAAACCAATAGAGCTACATCCAGTTTTGAGTTGGACTGAAAAGAGACAGCATTTGTGGTCTTGCTCCTGTTATGCTGTATTCTGTTACTGTTGTAGGCCAGTACCATTTATTACTTAGTATGTATTAATTTGCTGTATCTTTTCTTGCCTGAAAGTCTTGTTTAATCTGCAGTCAATTCTGATGTTTTAGAAACAGCTTACTTTCTCTTCTACTTCTCAGCTTAAAATGAGGCATACAGTCCTATGATAAATATTAAAAGCTGTGTATAAAGTTGTGAATGGAGTAAGTTTTAGAGGCCTATGAATCTCTCAGCTTACTGGGGATGTATTAAAAGAACCAGATGAAACAGTATTTTCATTAACTGGCATCTAGTAAAAACAATTTTATAACTATTTTTGCTTAAACACCTGCTAAGTGATTGTTTGGGTTCTTTCATTTTCCATTGAATTTCATGCTTAACTATTTTGTTACTCAAGGGTCTAATAAATTCTAAAAATATGTATTTGCTAGCAACACGAGTAGTAGTATTACATAAAATTCTAAAACTATTGTATAATTGACTGCATTTCTTGGAGTATTTGAATAATTTATAAAGCTTCTATCACTTAACCTTAATATTATGCTTTTTTGTTCTAGAGAGAACATGAGCTTTGAAAAGAACACAAGCTTTGAAAAGAACACAACCAGTGAAAGATAGTAGTTACACTTAGGAGAAATTACCTGTATACCAACACTGTCCAAATCACTGCCATCAGAAAGATGCGGTACCTTTTTGGTGCCAGCACACAGCCATGAATAAAGAAAGGCAGATGGGTACCCAGGATGACTGGTAGTCCCTGAGTGAAGTACCAGTGCCAAGGATGAGATCCATAAAATGTCCCCAAATTCTGCAGCACGTTGAATTTCAGAAAGTTCAGCTGAACCAGTACCCACTGGGAGATTCAGGAGAGGAAGGGAAGAAAAAGTTAAATACAAATCCAAAGTAAAAACCAGCATCTGAATTGAATGACACCGTCATTACTGGCCTTAAATGATACATCATCTTCATTCATTTGTGTGTTTTCTCACAGACCTCCTATATTTAGCAATTAAACACAGAAGTGTGTAAGTTTTGTCATTTGTTGATAACTGTTGATTTATAGAGAGCTGAGCATACCAATTTTAAGTAACAGTCTGTCATTTAAAATAACGGAGAAGTCAGTGTTGCAGGGTTTACAGCTTCAGACATATTTGGAGATCATAGGCCAGACACAGTCACAGAAATAACATAAGTTAGAGGAGTCTGAAACATCTGTCCACGTTAAAATGATAAAGACCAACCTTCTTCTGATAAGTCAAGTTTAAAGCAACTTACCTCACCAAAAAACACACGGTCAATTATTAAAGAGGTTCCTACTGTGACCAATCTGCAAAAATGAAAAGTTGGTTGCACTAATACTGCCTGAATTGCTTTTGTATCAGATTCTGCTCTTTTCCAAATAGTTGTCAAAGCTCCCTGAACAGTTATTCCTAATCTTTCTGAAATTATCCACACTCATGGCCATTTCACAGTGGCCAGTTGTCATCACGTGGTATCCCAGATTAAGCTGAAATGCTGTTGATGTCTCATCCTCATGAAATCTCTCCTAGTGCTTTTTTTGCAGCATACATGTTAATTTAAAGGAAGCATGCTCCTTCTTTAAACTTTTGCAAAAGGACTCTGGGTTTTTTTCCTTGTTTTTTACATGAAATCAACTTTTTTGGGTTGTCTGCCTCTGCAGTGGTAAAATCAATCTGAAGATATAGCTATGCACAGTCAGTTTAAATTCCGAAAGAACATACCCAACTGGAATGCAGTTGTGTAGGATAAGGTCTGCTTTCCTCTGTTCTTTCAAAAAATGACTGAAGACCAAAGGTATCCATGGGATAACAGCAGTGGGACGAATGACAACTGCAAGTGCTACCAAAGCTAAGTATTTGCAACTAGAATGAGGAAACATAAGACAAACAGAAGTTTATCAAGAGGTTTAGTCAATTCTTTTGCAGACAGTGACATTTCAACAATACTGTACTGTTTCTGACCAGAAGTTTTTTGTACTGCAGATAACTGATTCCTTCAGCACAGAGAGTGCGCTCAGTGCAGTGCTCTCTGTTTTGCTTGGAAGGGTGCTAACTATCTAATTGCCTTATTAGCAATGGAGTTGCTAACCAGAAGTACATACTTGCTCTAAAATAGAGAGCTAGTAAAGTTGTGATCCCAAATTCATTTAGGTCTGAAGCCAAATAATTTTTTTTTATCTTTTCCCCATTTACCACAAATTCCAGACCTTTGAAGTTCAAATTAAAGTTCCTTATAAAGTGAAACTTTGCATAAGGGAAATGGAGACCAGTAATTTTATATAAGACCTATATCTTGGCTTCAAAAAAAATTTAGAGGAAATAACAACACTGCTGTTCCTTCTAAGATCTGGAGCTCTTGCTACATGAATGAGGTGGGTTTGGTTGCCTTATATTTTAAGATAAAAGTTTGCATTTTAAACAGTATCAGTAAATTGGTGTTATTCCAAGCCAAAAATTATCAGTACTGCTAGTAGAAAGTTTCTTACCTGCTCCCCATCTTGGAACTTTTTATTGGATAGTAGGAAAGAGCAAAAATGGTAAGAATAGTTTCCGTGGTGTTGGTTAGAGTTCTGGTACAGGAATACCATGTAAACCAGGAACACAGCTGGCAGAAGTACTGAAAATAATTATGAACAACAGGATGCACAGGGAGAAACGTTAAAACAATTTTGTAGTTTTAAATGAAGGTGATAATTCTTCAAGTTGTAACTTACTATTTTGCTGTTGTTTACACTGCAACAGACATGCATATTTTTTTAAAGGCTGAGACTCACCACACACTTTGCTGTTTCTGCATTTTCAAGGTGTCGCACTAACGAGTAAAGCTTCACATCAGCAAAAGCTGCCAGCACTGCCTGTGCAAGTCTAGGGACCCATATCTGTGTAAGCAGAGAGAAAATATTACTTGCCATAAACCTGTAAACTCCAAATTCAGAGAGAGGACGACTGAATTAGTGAAAGACTTCAGACATAAAAATAGTAAGTGAATTACTGAATATTCTCTATAGATTTTATGATTTTTTTAAAATAGTAAGGTCCTTTGATAAGACTGATATTTCTGCCCAAACAAAGGCGCTCTGAAGTTCAACTGAAAGCGTTTAGAAATTGGAATTAGAATTCTTTGCTATTCATCTCCAGCAGAAGTCAAAAGGGGCTGTGGTTACTGAGTTCAGCACAAACATGTATTATTAAACACTTTGGAAAACTGAACCGCTGCTCATTGATGATGTAGTGGCAAACACCATCAGTATGAAACTCAAGGAAATTGATGGAGTCCAGGGATAATCCTCCCCAGTCACAGGCATCAGGACTGAGACTGGAGATGTATGAGGAACACTCGGGTCTCTGCACCCCTACATCTCTAACTGCAGATGCAGGGCTCTGTATTCTGCCTGGGCAATGATAAAAACACACTGAACTGAAATGCAACGCTTTTCAATTGAATTCCAGTAGCAGATGTGGTTTTGATTATACTCACCAGCAGCTGAACATCATCCTTAGCCAGCAGCTGCAGAGCTTTGTAGATGCTCGCCAAGACCAGTGGGTAGGAGTAGCCCCGTAAGCCCAGTGCCCATTCCCAGGTCAGGTAGCCATAATTATCAACATTAAGGACAGATCACG
>VZRW01007119.1:89167-177866 GCA_013398125.1 Aegotheles bennettii | reverse complement strand
CAGGCGCGGGGGGAGCCCCGGTGGCCGGGAGAGGCGAGCAGGTAGGAGGGCGGCGAGCCGGGCAGGGCGCGGGGCTCTCGCCGCTTTGTTCCCCTCCGAGGGGGCGGCTGCGGCTGCGGGGTCACGGGGGGTGGAGGGGCAGCTAAAGGAGTTCATGATCTGGGGACGAGGGGTTCGGGCAGGGACCCCCAAGTATCCCCAAGCACTGGGAGTAAAGGCGATCTCCCCGTGCTGCGCAGCCGGGGAGCGGGCCGGTGTCACCGCCGGCGGCTGCCGGCACCTCTGCACCTGCCCAGCGCCCCCCGGCACCCGCCGCAGCCCGGGGCTGCCGCCTCTCCCCCAGCGCCCTGGGGGGTTAATGAGAGGCCTCGTCCGTGAGATTACAGGGAAAAGTCCGAAGCCTCGGCCTTGCGGCTGCCCGTGCTCAACTTCCCCGCGGCTGCCGGGGACAGGGCTGCACGAACGGTCCCGCCCGGGCCTCCGCTCGCAGAGCCACAGGCCCCCAGCGCCGGGCGTGTGCTGCCTTCCTCAAACAGAGAGGTGGTTGCGTGTCTGACTTTAAAAAGAGTCCTTTAGACAGTAAATTGCTGAGGGAGCAGTGTAAGTGTGTTCTGTCTGTTTAGCCAGAACGTACGTCTTGGATTTGAGTACCAACAGATGGGTTACTTCTTTCTGGACACCACGTGTTTGTCTGACGGAGTCAGCTTGCCCAGAGGGTTCAGGGGGTCTCTTCAGCCTCATTTGTGATGCTCAGGCTAAGATAACACTTTGATGATCATGGATCTAAAGAAATCTAAATCCATCAGGAAAATGTCTTGTTTCTTCCAGCTCTGTAAATAACTAGATTATATTAATACATAAGCAACGTGTGTTATGGCGCTAGCAAAGTATGATGGACATGCCCAGAACTGTCAAAAACACACTGCTGTAATTTTTGTCTCTCCTCAGAGATGCATCAGGTGTATTTTGATCTTTTTGATCATATGACTCCTCAAACACTTTCTCTAATGATTAGTGTTTATGAGTTTTTCATCGGGATAACACATAAGCATGTTTGGAGTTAGGAGTTCTGCTAGGTGTTATTGGCAAGGTGATGTTTCTTTATATGTTTTATTGAAACTCTACAAAATGTTTATTCACTTTCATGCATAAAATGCATTAGTGGCACTAATCAGTTTCTAAAATCTATTCTGTCTGCCTTTTCTTGGAAGTTTATTCTTACATAGATTTATCTTCTCAGCCCTTCTTTCTTCTTGCAGACTTGTACTACTTTTGGGACTGTTCCAAGTATTTTCCAGCCAGGGAAAAGCATATAATACTATCTGCATTTCAAATGTTGATATGTAATTGTAGGAATAGTATTTGTGATGCTAAATGGATGTCTGAAAAGCATGGTTAAAAGGATGAACAGCATGTTCCTGTGTTTCTGGTTCAGGGTTCTAATTTTACATCTATTTAATCTCTTGCACAAAAGCATTCAGGTTGGGGGGGAATGTGCTACAACTTACACTGTTCTGTTTTTAAAGTTAATTAAATTTCTCATCTGCAAGCAGATATCTAAAACCAGACTTACTGTTTGTTTTCATCACTATCGTTAAACATGGGAACACATTATTTTATCACTTGACTACACATTTCCTTTTCTTTCAAAGAGAAGATTGGTGAGATAAAATAAATTTTCAGTAGCTTTTGGCATTTACAGAAACAAGTATTATGAGCAGCAATCCTTGTGTGTCTTCTATGGATTCTTGGTGGTTCTGCTGCTGCCAGGTATCTGCTGTGCTGGCATAATGACCATTGGTCAGTGTGCCAGTTTGCAGCATAACCCTGGACTTGCAGATCAGCACCATCACTAAGAGCAGCCTGTCATAGGCAACAGGGCTAGTAAGAATTTAATTTAGGAACAGGCAGAATTGGCGCTAGAGACGGAGTACAAGGAATGATAAGTCTCTTTCCCCTGTTAATGTCTCAGCAAATAATTAAAACAAAGTGCTTTTAAAATGTACTAAATTCATGATTTAAATAGCTAATCATCAAGTACTCTTTTCTGTATTGAGGCTGCGTTATTGTACTCCACTGCACGTGTGACCTGACCCTGCAGATAGTTAAGTTTGTCCTTCAGTAATTTCAAAGGGTTACTTACATACTTGTAGCTAAGCACTTGCTGGGCTGGACATGTCAAGTGCTCAGGGACTTGCTTTCACTCCTCTTGTCTTGCAGATACTGCTCACGCTATGCTGGAGATAAAATCATGTTTACAGAAATTACTTCAAACATGGTTTAAGGGTAGCATGGCTTTAAGAAATCCTTATCAAAAGGCAGCTTTTTATAGCAAAAACATTTTTTTTCTATTTATACAAATATATTCATAACCAGTCTTCTTCTAGGAATAACATCTGGTTATGAGATTTCTTTTCCTCATTTCTTTTTTGGTCGTCTTAGTCTGGAAACTGCATCCCTGTCAGGGGGAACTTGAACCACATTAAAGCAACTGAGATCATACTCTTTTATCTCACTAAGATAGTGAATGAGAAGTCCTAACCACTAATTTCATTCTTGGAACATCCTTATATTGTTTTGTTTTCATACAGAATACATAGAATTTACTTTTGATCATTGTAATAAGTAGTCTCAACGTCTGTGATTTATTTTCCACTCTAAAAACTTTGAAGATTAAGTCATGGCATATAGATTAAAATATGACATATAACCAGCATATTTTTTTTTATGTGATGTTGCTGTGGCTTCCAGGGGTTGAAAATACTCTGGTATGACAGTTTTGCATAGTACAGGTCGTTGGGATCCTTTCAATATACTGGCCAGTGCTTTGGAGCTGACCTGGCAAGTTCTTCAGTATTTTAAACTACTGCAGGGGAAAAAAAAAAAAAGCCAATGTCCTTGCTTTTATGGCTCTGAAGATAATATCGAAGGGTAAACCAATGCAGTGCTGTTTTACTGAGTTTGCAAACCCATTTCCCACAGCTGTTCCCTTTCTTTGTGTCTTTTACTGATGGGAAATGGGTAAGACTAAGCCATATTAGGTAAAGGCACTTCTGGAAGTCAGTGTGAAGACTGGCAGTAAGGGAGGGAAAAGGCAGGAAGCAGCAATGAAAAGACAAGCTTAGGAGGAGGAGTACAGCTTTTCTAGAAATTTGTGGTTTGCAGTGGAAAGGAAAAAAGGAGTTGGTAGATATATGAGCAGTGTTTTTAAATTAAAAGTTAACTTTGTGTGGGTACTTGCAAATAGTATTTTGAAAATCATTCTGCACTAATGCAATGGCTCTGTGTAAAGGAGGGATGTGAGTGAAAGGACTCAGGAGTATATCTGAGTATATTTTATATGCAGATAAACCACTGGATGAATGTAAGGACAACTGCTACACAAATCAGCTAGCTGATCCCAAATTAACTTCGGAGTTCGTGGTTGCAGCTTTGCAGCTGGCCGTCTCACTGCTTGTGTGTATAGCTGTCAGTTGAAAAGGTGATAAAAGGATAAAGGAATAAATAGCAAAATAGTTAAGTATGACTCAAGATTCAGTTTTTTCACTTTCAGGTAAGGTGAGCTCCATGGGTAGAAGTAATACTTTTATTGGACCAACTTACGTTGTTGGAAAGGGCAGGTGAGCTCTCGGGTATGTAAGCCCCTTTCCAGTTTGAATTGGAAACAGCAGAATGCAAAATGAAATTGAGAACAATTTATATGTGATTTTTATAGTACTTCTGTTAAGCATATTAACCCACGGGGCAGCATATGTCTGCAGAAGTACAACTGTTTTAAAGACATCCTCCCATTTCTAATAAAACACTTCAAAATGGCAGTGCTGTTATGTAGCTGCTATGCAGCCATGGAAGTGAACAGCATGTGCACTCCAAAGTCAAACCAGTTTCACTCTGAGGGCCTATCTCATTATTTTCATAACTGTTGGATATTTTATTTGGTTCTCTTAGCTGCTCAGTTGAAGAGCCATAAGGAAAAAGGTTGCTCTATGAATTAAAAAAGAAGAAAACAATTTGTTCCAGTAACATCCTTGGGGAATGGGAATATTTGGACTAGACTGAAGGCTGCTATTAGTGATAAGGACTAATAAATCATGTGTGTTGAGTAGGAAGAAAAGAAAGTTTGATTCATTTTTATGAAAAAAACCCCAAAATTTTCTGATTTTCTTATATGTCTCTGCCAGTCTTGCAAGTATGATGTTTCATATTAGTAGCTGCTGAGGGAAATTACATACCTCTTGCAAATCTTTGCTGATAATTGCATGACTAACATGAAGCGTGGTGCGTTTTGAAAACTTCAGAGATCACTCAAAGCTGGCAGCTGTGGGAGTTGCTTGTGCTGGGAAGCTGCTGTTATCGTTATTGCCAGTGGGTGGTGCTTTCCAAGCCCACTTTGAAACCTAGCTAACATTCAGAATGTGGATTATAGCAAAAAGTAAGATAGGTTTTTTGTTTTGGTTTGTTTGGTTTTTTTGTTTGTGTTTTTTTTTATTGCAAATGTTAATCATAGTTCTGGCTGCCAGCTTCCAGTGAGGTGTACACCTGGCTGCCAGCTTCCAGTGAGATGTGCATCTGACTCTTTCCTTTATCCAGCTGCCAATTTTTCACAAAGTGTATAGGAACTTTTTGCTGCTTCTCCTCCTCTGTGAAGGAGTGTTACAACTGATCAGCAGATTCAAACGTTGGGGGAAAAGACAGAAATGACAGAAACTGAGTGTCTCTGCCCCCCTCTTTAATAAGCTTGGCTTTCCTAGGAAGCCAGGCTAAGAGGCATGTCCTCATTTCAGCTTTGTTTTTTCCATTACAAATTTGGAACTTTGCTCCAAGAAGCCCTTATTGCATTTGCAGTCTCCAGTGTGGTGTGTTGAGCCTTAGGGAATTTTTCTCCAGCCTAGCACCCTGAGGGATCACGAGGAATGGGAGCAGTAACATTTTCTGTAATTGGGATGCACATGGGGAGTGGAATGAGGCCGATGGAACTGAAAGACCTACTTTGGTAATGTACTCCAGAATCACCACCTTGACAAGCGCACCCATGCCTCTTGCACACTCTGAGGGAAGTAAGGTCAACCAGTCAGGTTAGTTATAGGACCTGGGGAGTCACTGAATAAATGTGAAAAAGAAGGAGCTCTGATGTTAATGATGTTCATGGTTGAAGAAATGGTAGAGGAGAAAAATAGGCATCATAGGTGTTCAGTTAGGTTTCAAATACATCACTGCATGGAAGATCAAACTATAACACAGGACAAAAGGAACACTTTGCTGCAGCTCAGAAGAGGCATACTTCTGTATCTGTCTCATAGTGCAGTAACTAGCCTTTTAACTTTCCCTCCTGAGAGCAAATTTAAAGTGTGAAAGACGCCGTTGTCCGCTTAGAAGGAGAATGAAGGACAGCTTGCCCTTTTAAGTACATTTACAAAAGATGTGAACAGGGTTGTCTTGTGCTTGAAAGAAAACCCAGCTGTGTCCAAATTGGAACTCTGCTGAGATCAGCTTTAAAAAGCAGTGTCTTACTTGGCAATGACATATTGGATCAGGTAGTGCAAAGAACCACTGACAGTCCTTTCTAAGGAAGCTGTAGTGCACATGTTCCTTTACATTGGTACAACAGCTTCCTGTAAAGCTACTATGTTTTTTAATTAAAAAACAATCCAAGTAGTCATCCATCCTTTTAATACATAGATAAAAATCACTGATCTAAAATTAGATTTGTAATTCTTCAGACTGAAGATAGAGACATCAGATTATTAGCATGCTAATTGTTGGGAAAATGACATTACCTTGGCTGCCTGCTGGTTGGTTTCCATTCCGTAGTCTTGCAGGTCATTTGTTGAATGCATGTGTGAAAAGTGTGGCTGTTGGTAAGGGCATGGGGAGTTTTTAGTGTGTGTTGGAAAAAGCCATTAACTGGTCAGAGTGCTGAAGAGGAGACCTCCAACAGAACTGGGTAACTGGGTAGTGGAAGGATGGAAGTGGTTAGGCAAATTCACAGCTTTTGGCTTGAAAAACAAAGATGAATTGTTCTGTAGCATTATCTCATGGACTGTTGCTAGGTCTGCTTCTTGACCTATTTCCATCTCCAGTGGCAGATGTCTTAATTCCTGTGAGAACCATGGTCAGACAGGTAACAACCCAGCATTTTCTTCTAGGGGAAACACCTGCTACAGGACAGTTGCAGCTTTTCTCAAGGGCATGAAATGTATGAAAGCAAATATTCTGATATTTGTGATGAAGAATACTCCACACTGTCCACTGTGTTTGACTCTTCTCAAATTTCCTCCTAAATTCCTAGGCCTGTATAGCATAGATGATTTTTACAAGAAGGCCATAAATTCCATGCATTCAAGTCATCTTGTTCATACAACCTGTTCATAAAATGTGTTCATAAAAATGGTGGGAAGATTTAATAACTAAACAGGTGGCCATTTCTTTGTAGAGCTGTAGCTTCAAAACTACATTTCACAGTTCCAGGACTTTTCTGGTGTAACTTTGATCTCTGGCATAAACTCAGAAATGTCCAAGCTCTTATAAACCCCTAAGATTTGGGTAGCAGTGAGGCTTACCTTGGGCTGGCTGCAGTGGTTCCTGTTCTGGCTGCTGCAGCACCGTTTGTGTGTGCTTCCTGCCACTGCAGCAGGGCTGGCTCGGCTGCTTGTGCACCATTTGCTGAGAGCTGCAAATGTGTTTGTTTAAAAACAGAGACCTTAAATAACCAAACACTGATGTCCTCCCAGTTTGTAAACTGAAGCCCTCTGTTTTGGTACTAACCCTGCAGCTTGAAATCAACATAACTTCACCATCAGAAAATAAGCTTTATTTCAGCTGTACCTTCCTAGCAAAGTTTTACTGTTTTGGATAAAACTCTTTCCTGGAAAGGAAAATTAGTTGGTATTCATCACACCATGTTGGTAAGAGGAAAGTTAAGCAGCCTTGTTTCATCCTGAAATCAAAAGCTGAAATCTGGGAATTATTTATGAATTGGACTCCCCTTAAAGATGTCAAAAATCTTACTGTGTGGAAGAGTTTGAACTCCATTTACATTGCTGGATGAGATTTCCAGACAGACAGTTTGTGCTCTCAGTGTCTGTAGCCACTTCGCAGGGCTGTTTGCAACACAGCAAGAGAGTTGTTGCTTTCTGTCAACACTTTTTGCCTTGTTCCCCCTTCTGTGCTCTAGGGCAGTTACCAGAAATTCTCCGGCGCTTGTGGTCTGAATATTTCTTCACAATGAACAAATGTGCTGGTATCGATCAGGGAAGCAGTTAAAGATTAAAAATGTTCACATTGCTTAAGATTGAGCACAAACATTTTTATTGCATGTGGGAACAAAAAAGAGATATCTGTATTCTTCTGAAACTGTGGTGAAATTTATAGAAGATTGGAATGAGCCAAAATTGATAAAGTTTAAAAAAATATATCCTGTAACAAAATGTCAAAGAAATGGATTTCAGTTACATCTGGAAAAATGCTAAGACAGGGCATGAAAAGTGTTCCACCACAGATGGCTGTTTGCCAGCTCTGTATAACAAAACTTAGATGTTCAGTGGGGAAAGAGCAATAAAGATTGCCTTGGTTCACAGGGGAGGAGGCGAGGTAGTTGAACACCGAAACAAGTGAACGAAGGAGCTTGTGGAGTTGCCTTTGCTACTGGTAGACAAATACATTAAGGATGCATTAAATGTTTCAGCAGGCTGTCTGCAGCACTTCTAAAATGATAAGACTGGAAAGCAGTTTTAGAAACCTTCTTAATTTCCTTTCTTACTTCTCTGCTCTTGAAACACTGTGAGGAAAGAAACTGAGACAAGAAAGTGTTGTGCAAGGTGACCCATCTTCTGTAAAAGCTCACATCTGCTAAATCTTGCACGATAAGTGCAGGACTCGCTTTGTCCACACCTTTCAGTCCATTACTATTAGCATCTGTAATGTTAAGGGCACTTATGAGAGGGGATGAGGCCTTGTGGTGACTGCAGGCGGCTGCGTAGTTCCTCTCTTGTCCCTTGGACCCAGCGCAGGGACCTCCAGGGGTCCAGCAAGTGCCTTGGTGCAGACACCAGTGCCTATAACCTGGCTAGGCATGTAAATCTTGCCTGTTGGGTGCCTGTGTTAACAGGCCCTGATGAATGGACTCGTTGTTGAGGAAGAGTTGGTTTACATGTTAAATCGGTAACTTTATTTCCTTGAAATTATTTAAATGTTTAAAACTTCTGCATGTGTCTCTTAGGATTGGGCTGGGGTTGTGTGCAGACCTAGCTGCAGTTGTTCAGAAAGTTTCTAGTCTTTTGTTGGAGCTAGTTGCCATCAGAAGTGGTTCAGCAGAAGGGGCTGGATGTGGGTGCCCACAAAGCCCCAGGCCACTGCCCTCCCAAATCTCTCCATTTCCTTCTCACGTGGTCTCGCTCTGGTGTCTGTGCCAGTTTTGCTGTTAGTAACTTTTTCTGACACCTCTAAAGGCATAAAGTAAAACCAGGCTCAAAACTGAAATTCTCTGTTAGGTTTTGGGAGCTTTTGGTGCTCACTGTGTTTTGTTACAGTAGAGTACTCTGTTTGCTGTATTTTATTTTTTGGTAATGAAACATACTGCAACTTCCTCTCCCTATGGCAAGAAGGACGAGGGTCAGTAGTTTCAGTAAAGGCTCGATGTTTGTTACCTGGTTTAGGGAAATCTGGTTAACTAGGTTGCTTGGTTTTTAAAAGGAGAAAAAGGGATCACTTGATCCGTCAGCAAGGCCACATGACAAGCAGCTGAGTGTAATTAGGTGGTAGGGTGGTGGTGTGGGGCTGGCGGCTCTGCATGTCAGTGGGAATTTTAGAGCTGTTATTCTCAACTGCACTATTTTGTTTTCTTTCTCTGCTGATACTACCTGTAGATGAGAAAGTGCTCTTCTTGCATGGCTATGGTGTTCCAGAGATCTGAACTGTGTCTGGAAGCTCAGCGCTGAAGTACCCTTGGAAAACTACAGATCCATTTGCAGCTGTTAAGAAAAGGTATGTAAACGTTTTCTCTTTTTTATTTGTTTTTAAGAAGATTTATTACATTGTTTTCTTGAGCTGACAGTTGCGTGCTTTGAAACAATGTTGCTGGACTGTTGACAGACTGCCTGAAATATTTTGATTTTGCAAGACAGTTCAGCATTGCTGCATCCTCATGTTCTAGAGGGAAAAGTAAACTTAAAACTGGGAAGTATGCTGATTTATGTAAAACATAGGCCTTGGGTTTAAATGGCAAAACGGGAGCTCTTAGGTCATTGCTTCTCACAAAGAAATTGCAGTTAAAGACAAGCCTGGGTAATTAGTAAGATTAAAATAAATGACTGCAGTGACCAGTGTCTGGGTTCAGTAACAATAAGATGACCTTTCTGGTCCCAAGTGATCAGCCTACATTTCCTTTTGTGCTAAGTCTAACTTGTTCTACAGTTAGAAGATGGAATTAGACCTTTGATAGTAAAGCATACTGCACAAATAACATTTAATGATACTAACAAAGTAACAGTATTTTAAAATATTTTACTGCTTGAACTTTTCCCCCCTCTATTTAGTCCTTTGTTCTCATTAACATAGATAAATTATACTTAATAAAAAAGTCCTTTAGAATGGTGGCTTTTTTTAAATGGTTTGCACACCAATGTGTTTCTTCTCTTGTATACTAAATGTATTGATGATAAAAGGAATAAAAATGGTGTGTTGTGTTGCACAGTCTTGTTATTTTTAATTAGCAAAAGAAATTGGACTTCAAGGAGCCGTAGGAGCTCATCTAGTTGAGATTCCTTATTCAATCATATAATAACGCTTTCAATCTTAACTATGTTAAAGGCAATGTGAGGGTGGGATGTTATTACTGTGCTTTGTATCTCCTATGGAAGAAATTAAAAATGTACGTGCTTATCTGTCTAGGTCATTCCTTGCTACCCCTAGCATGAATTTGTCATCAGGCATCCTTTCTGGCCCCTGTGTCTGCCAGTGTTACTAGTCATGGACCAAAACTCTAGTTTTTGTAGACTGTAAATAACCAAGGAGGAGTTATTCAGAAAACGACAAACAGTTTCTCCACTTCTGTGGGAAGGTCACAAGGCTTTCCCAGGGCTTTAATTGATGTCTAGCATAGAGTATCTTAGGATGATTTTTCCAGTCCTGATCATCACCCCTTGACTTGTGTTTATGAGAAAGAAGTGACAAATTCATAAATGCAGTTAAGTTTCTTGCTGTTTCCTTATAGACATCCTCAGTGTATGAAAAAGCTTATATAAAAGAACTGGGAGGAAGGATTTTTGTAAACATCAATGCTTGACTTAGTGTTTTTTTCCTGTGCTGCACTGGATGGATTGGTTGACATAGTTGTTTCATTGCAATTTACTGTTATATAATGCTTTTTGATTATTGCATTACAGGTGCATTTTGAACATGTGTTACAGAAACAATTTCTAGCACATTTTAGGGTACTGATTTCTATTAGCCTGAGTTATCTGAGGATTACATTTGGATAATGTTGGGATTCTGTTGTACAGAGCAAAACAACATTCTAACGTGGTGCTGCCCCCCTTTCCCTCACCATGCTCCCAGTGGATTTCGATATATTTGCTTTTTTCCAGCATATGTTTTGTTCATACTATCTGAAACAGAACACCCTTAGTAATTAATCCTAGTAAAGACAAACTAGGAATCTAATTCAGTTGGAATTCTTTAAACATGTCATTAAGAATGGCATCAAAGAAAAATAGCAATTTTTTTGGCCACTGAAAAAAAGAAAACCAACAAAAATTCTGAAACTATAAAAGATTTTAAGAATTATCTCAAAAAATCTTTAAAAGCAGTTACTAAAAGAAGCACCTGGAACATATCCTAGTGGAATGAGGAAAATAAGCTGTAGTCAAAGGGACGTAGAAATAACTTTTAAGGGAGAAAAAGTTGAGTTACTTTTCCTTGGTCTAAAACGTTTGACTTCATAACTAGGAAATAATATAGTTCCTGCTTCTGAATTTTGTCTAAATACTGTGTCATAGGGATAAAGGTTCTTTGCAAAAATTCAGTTTTGATGCATTATGGTGCAACTGTTGGTATAAACAGAATGAGAACTGGGATATTGTTGATGTGGGAATTCTCTGGGAGTGATTGGGTTGGTGTATGTTAATGTAGCCCCACTAGAGTCACTGCAGCTGTGCTGATTAGTGCTGAGATTTTCTTTTTTCATCTACTGAATTTGCTTTTACTGGAATCTCATTACTGGAATTCTGTTTCCTTCTATAGGAAATCGTATGCACTGCTTTAAAATCAAGCCAAAGTCAGTCTTTTAATAAAAGATGAAACAGCAGCGCCTACTTTAATGAGTCTTCTCGACTGGAAACTCCCGTTGGACAGTACCACCACATACTCCCAGTTTCTTGTGCCTTGTGCACAGAACTGTGTAGCTGAATAGATTCTTTCATATCTACTTACCCTTTATATTCTGTTTTTAATTTCAGAGGTTTAGTGCCTGTCTCAGTCATAATGTAGAATGAAAAAAATTGTGAATTGTTATATGAAGTTGGTTGTCAGTTTGTATGAGATTTTTGGATGCTATAAGTATGCATAGTTTTATACTTAATTTTAAGTCAAGAAAGCACAGTCTGAATCCACTGTGGTATGAAAACTACAGAGGCATTTCTGTGACCCAGTTTTCTACAGGGAACTTGCACTGCTTGGATCAATTAGAGCAGTTTGACTGGCAATTTATTTTCTTCTAATAACTGTGTATATTTTTTCTGGAGCTTGGGTTATAGAGGTGGTTGTTCTGTAAGCTCACTGCTGCTAAGCCATTTACTAGCTATAGCATTCTGAGTAATAATTTTAATTGAAGACTTCCAAGGGGAAAGGTAGGAAATTGCCTGTTACTGTAGGTCAGTTAAAGTGAAACTTGAGGACACTGTCTGCATGAAGTGTTAAGAAAGCATGAAAAGATGAAAAGTGTTAAGAAAGCATGAAAGATGAAAAGCTGGTAACAGCTGCTAGGTTTCAGCCAGGGGTGTTGCTCTACAGCCATTTTGGGGCCCTCCCTCATTCTGGGAATAACTAAAATGAATAGTATGGGCAAACTGTGGCATTAGACTTGTGATTCTTTTTACTTTCCTTGCAGGGCCATGCATATCTCCATGACAAGAATTTGTGTAAGAAATTATAGTTTGCTGTGCCATTTATCTGAGCAGTCTGTACTTTGTATTGAGGTTTAACTATAATTCGTGCTGTAATACGCAGTTCTGATCAGAGCAGTGAGATAAATCATGTTGGCAACTCCGGTTGAAAAGCAGCAGGCTTTCTGAATGGAAGCTTTGTGTTGTGCAGTTTAGCCTGCTTAATCGATGCTTCTTGTGAATTATCCCTTCTCTGAGTCTCTAGAAAAGGAGCTGTGCTAGGATACGAATTGAAACAAACATTTGGCCAAAGCACTGTCTGAATATTTTGGCAGACTGCAGAGCCTCAGGAGAAAGCTTGGCCAGTGTTAATACATGGTGCAGCTCTGGAGCTGTTCAGGTGGAAGATTTGGTGACATGTTGAAAGTATGGGCTTATTTTTCAACTTCTATAACCAGTTACTTGCACCAAAAATAAGAACAGATCAGTGTTACAGAAAAGCAATAATGCTAAAGAATGGCAGCAGGTGCAAAAAAAGGTAACTTTTATTGCATCTTCCAATCAAAAGCCAGAGTTAGCAAGGGACAGAGTTTGCCTCCTAGGAAAAACAAGAGAAGCAGATCTTTCCCAGTCTGAAAGGTGAGAAGGTGAATTAAATTCTGCACTGAAATTCTTCCCTGCCTCACCCTGTTGCATGCTTGACCACATCGTGTTAGATAAATGATGCGGTTCTATAGTCCCATTTGTGTAATATTTGTGTTGGCTTCACTTTTATCTAAGAGCAACTAGGAGGTGTCTTCAGGTCATCTGTTGCCTGACCTTCTCTGTAGACTTTTAATTGCCCTGATAACGGTAATTTATTTTTGCCATATTTTTTCTCTCTAAAGCAGAATGTATCTTGTATCCTTCATAAGCTTGGTGATGTGACCTTTTGGAGAATCGTTATCTGTTTTCCAGGTATATGTCCTACAAAACAAGGTAGAAGGCAGTTGAGAACTTTCTTGCCCTGGAGGAGAAAAAAAAATAAATTAAAAAGAAGCTGCAAATAATTTATTTCTGGCTGTTTCCAGTGTGCACTTTAACAGGCTTAAACAAGGAACCTGGCCTGACTAACGTGTATTGTATCCTACTGAATCGCCCGCATAGGCAGAGCATAAAATACCATACTTTCTGTAGCATGAGTGCATGCACATGTTTTCCCTGAGATGTCACTTCATTCATATTCTAACTCGCATATGAAATTGCTTTCTTTTTCAGTTTGGTTTTTTTTGTTTGTTTTTTACCTTTTCTTATCCTTTTATTCTGCTTTTTCATACGTCTGCTTATTCTAGCAGTCAGCTGGAGATTTTTGTTATCTCCAGGAAAACCAAACCATTCTTTAAAGAAATGGTAATTCCTTATTATCATCATCTTTATTTTTCAGTGGCTCTTTCTGAGAGCAGAAATAGAAGTGTGCTCTTTTTCCTTATCCTTCTGGAGTTGGAAGTGTTGCTGAATCAGTGGGTGGGCAAACTGCTGGATATTTCCCTCCTTCTGTGAATACCCTCCAGCTTTGTGGGTGAAATCCTGGTGGCTCCTGTGCTGACTGGAAGAGTTGGAAACTGTGTAAATCTATGTAAGACTGTCATTCATAATTCCTTGCTACAGTCAAGTGGAGGTACAGTGTGGTGATGTGTTACTAATGTTAAGGCTAGGCTGTGGGTAAGCTATGAGCTGGGTCCAAAAGCGGTTGGAATTGTCGTATCCAGGAAGGATGCTGTGCATCGCTCTGAATTTCCTCTTTATAAGTTAGTAAAAAAGCATGGCACATTAACTTGTAAGGCATTGTGGCTTAATGTGTTTAATAGAGGAACAGTTGAATGATTGAGAAAGGAGTAAGTAGTATGGAGCTGTTTTTAATAAAAAAATAGAAATATTAAATTCTTTGCTTTATTTTCTAGTCTACTCTGGAGTTTATTGACACGCTACAGACATTTGCTTCACTGCTACAACTTGAAAGCAACTTCTGATGAGAGTTCAAAGAGAACTTGGGAGGCAAAAGCTCTTGTTCGTAGGAAGGAGACGGGTCGTGTGAGAGAGTTCAAATGTTTTCATTAGATACCGTTGCAAATCTTTATTTATCTACAGGATTTTCTTACCGTGAAGCATGAAAATGTTAGAAACTGTAGAGATGGTGCTGTGCTCTTTGCAGAGAAGTTGAAATTGCAGAGAGATGCTTCCATATGGGTAATGTTGGAGTATCACCTGCAACATTCTTGTTTCTATTTTCCATTTTTTTCCACTTATATGCTGCCATTCATCATTTATGTGACTGAGGCATTCTTTGAAATTCAGCCTCCTTTTTGCTGGTTTGGTTATGCTGAAATGCAGGTGTAGTTGCAAAACTAACTCTGGTTTCCTTTCCTGGCTTCTCCATTCCCAGATCCCCTAACTTTTTTGGAAATGAAATCCAGAATCTGCTGTTTCCATGCACAGCCTGTTGTGCAAGGATCTCACCACATCTGCAGACCTGTTGCTTCACTTACTCTTTTGTGCTGCCTTTCTGGGTAGGATCATGATTTTATGCCTGGCATCTCCCATTATAGCTCATTCTCAGAGTGCTTTGTGTGCCTGTCAGTTCTTCCTGCTCTGCAAAATTCTGCAGTTCTAGCAATGCTGACTGTGTTAGAGCATCCTCAGCTGAGACAGAAGTGATGTCAGCATTTGGAAGCTAAAGCCTTGCAGTCTTTTTTTTTGTGTGTATTTTTGCAGACCCTTACATGTATCCTGAGCACCCTTAAAATGACTTAGACCCTTCCAAGAAAGAGGCAATCCTTAGACATTGATCCTGCAACTCCTTAGAATTTCTTTACAGTTGAAACTAAAAAGGTCATAACAGTGAAATATCAAGTAAAGCAATTGAGAGGAACCAAAAGATAAATGCTCAGAGCAACTGAATCTCTTCCTCTCGTTTGTGAGAGGAAGGGGTGGTTTCCTTCTTGTTATTTATGTTACAGATAAGTCCCAGAAGTCGCAGAAAGTGTCATTTTGACTAAAATTAAAGCAAGCCAGGTCATATATTTTATTATTAACTCTCTTCCCCCAGCACAGCGGCTACTTGAGTTTATAAACTTGTTGTCATAATTTGTTTCTATTACATTTGTACCCATCTGGCTGCTTCTAGCTCAAGGCACTTCTAATGAAGTGTTGATTAAGTAGGAACAGTGTTTAACTCCTTGCCCCTTGTTTCGGCAGAGCAGGCAGGTGTCCCATGGTGACCAGTTTTGCAAGAGTTAAGGAGCTACTGAAGCCTTAGAGCAGGGTGAGGCCATTTGCTGCGCTTCACCCACACTAGGCAAGAATGTGGTTATTGCTCTGCTGTAGTGTGACAGGAGTGCTGGTATGACAGGATTAGTGAGTGTATTCCTTTGAGGTCCAGATCACTTTCTCAGTGCTTCTGCTGTAACAGATCAGGTGATGTATAAAACAGCTATTGAAGTTGTTTGTGTCTTTGTAGTGCCCGTGTGGGAAGCTTTTTTAGTATGAATTCGCTTGCAGTCGCAGAGTGATCAAACATGTACACATGCATTATAACCATGTACTTGTATTTACACATTGTCCACGGAGAGACCTGCAGTATCTTTGTTTTCTGTCTGTGTGGGACTTGGACTCCTTTTCCCTCAGTGTCCATGTCAACTCTTTAAACAGAAGCATGCAGCCTCAACTGCTTTTTAAGAATAAAGCCGTATTTAGGAAAACCTTCATTTGCAAAGTATTTTTGAACTCTAAATAGCATTGACTTTTTCACTGTATATTTACAAATATGGTGCGATTATATAGGAATACAGTGGAACCTTCTTAAGCAGACTCCAGCTTGTTTGCCTATTGCACGCTGCTGTGCTGTGATGAATGCCAAGGGATGTAACCCTCCACTGTGCTCCCTCCACCCGCTGAGGGCTGCATCTCCATTGCAGGGGAATATGCAGACTTCACTGCAGTTTGGCTCCTACGTCTGGGACACAGCCTAGTGAATGTCTCACTGCTCCAGTGGGGACTGGTTTTCCTGAGCAGAGAAGGCAAGGCCAAGACACAACTCATCTATCTTTGTCTGCAAGATCTACCTGAAAGCTGCGTGACACTTGCAGAAGGTGGACACTGTTAAAAGTTAACTGTAATTCTTGAGCGTCTGCTGTCCACCCCCAAAAGGACATTGGGATGAAATCCTATGGTATCTTAAAATATGAATTAATTATTGGTCTAGTATATGTGTTTTGGCAAATTCAAATTAGTATGTCTCTTTGCAGTTGCGTGGTATATCCTGCCATGCTAGCCACTGGCTTTATGGCTGGCTGTGCTACAGGTCCGGGATGCTGAGTTGCACAGAGAATCATTTCACTTGGTATGAGGGAGAAGAGTGGGTGGAGTCAAACAAATGGTTTTATTTGAGTAGTTTCATACAGAATAGAGACCTTTTTGTTCTTGAGAGGGCTGGGTAGGTGGCATAGTATAGGGAGAAACCCCTTACTCCTAAAAAGCTTTGTCTGTTAAATATGAATTGCTTCTCTGTGAAATGGGGTGGTGTTGCAGATGTGGTCTGAAGTCATGTCAGATGTAATACCTTACATTCTAGTCTTTGTCAAAGAATAATTTTTCTCTTCTTTAGAAATCTATGATAAAGATGGCTATCACCATGGTGCCCGTGGGGCAGTGAAGTGTCCTCAGGTCTGTACAACAGAGAAAGAAAACAGCAGTTTGCATTAGACACTGCTGTATCATCCTCACACCCAAGAGAGAGGGATGTAAGCTGTGAGTGGAACTGAGGAGCTGTGATCCATATACTTCATCATTAATACGTTTTTGTATGAAAACACTTGTTAGGAACAATGTAATTGTACTAAGGTGTGTGGGTGATTTAGCAGATACTTTAGATCTGCTCCTAGGTAGGTCATGCACAAATGTCTTCTGAAATGCTCTTTGCCTCTAGGAATAAATGGGATGTGTGAGCTGTGTAGCTGCTTCCCAGCCATGCTGTCAGGCAGTGCCCTCCTTAGCCACCACGTGTGAGGCACACCTCTGTATCTCTGAGCACTCATCAACATGAATGCAAACAGGTGACACGTAAGCCTCTTGGCTGTGTGCTGAAGAGGTGGTGCTAGAAAAATACTCCTACTGGAAGTACTATCTCTGGTGTGCCCTAACTATTCCTTTAGCAGACTTTGGGGTAAGTGGTGTACTTTTCTTTAAGTTGATCTGCTTGATGACTGTCTGATTAAGAGCATGTTTAGATTTCCCAAATTTTACACTGTGCATATGTGTTTACTTAGCTCAGTGGTTGTTTTTTTGTTTTTTTGCTTGTGTTCTCATTTATTTGTCTCGTTGTGCTTTCTTCATTTTTCCTTCTCCCCTCTGTAAGCTCTCTAGCAGCAGAGGAGTTGCATGTTTTGTGCAAGTCAGAAAACAGACTGCACAGGGGAAGTCCTGCATGCCAAGCCAATTTCCTTGATTTATACAGAAGCAACACTGCCATAGTCTTGACTGTTTTATCACACAATAGGGTTGTGATATTTGTGTCCTGGGGGCAAAAATACAATCCTGTTAATGCTGATGCCTTTTAACGTGAAAGTACCTTGGACTAGGAGATGCACTGAACAAGAGCAGCACTTGCTTTGCAGAGCATCCCTTCTTGGCAAGCCACGATCTCGATGTGCGTGTACGTGGAGGCTCCAGGGTGGCAGCTGAACAGGCACAGCTTAAGTGATGGCTGAGGGGATCCTGCCAGCAATGGAAAAGGCCAGTGGAGTTTTCACAGCACCTGCTCGTAGCCCCTGTCCCTCTGAATGCTAGGCAAAGTGCAAAGCTAAAGCTGAATGAGATCTAAGGAGTGGTTTACAAAAGGCAAAACCCTGGAGGTCTTGATGTGGAGCCTAAAACTGTGTCCCTCAGTGAATTTTTTCAGCCAAGGAGTTCTTGCTCTTAGAAGCAGGATTTGGGAGTGATCATTCTAAAATGAATTCAGATTTTTTTTCTTTTGGTGACCTGATGAATTTTAATTGCATCATCAATTCTGTCTGATTCTTCTTTTCTACCTCCCACTCTCCTGCTACACAAGGTACAGACATGTGGAAGGAAACACTAGAAGGTGTGAAGCTAAAAAACCTAACATAAAAAAATCAAAATTGAAAGGAAAAAATGAGATGGGTTTTTAGTAATGGGGCCATGACTTCTAAAACCTCCACAGCAGTTTTTGCTATGAATATACTTTGCTGTGAATATATTCTTATTGATGCTGTGTGGAGCTGGATGTGTCTGGGCCCTAGCACTGCAGGTCTCGGAAGTAGAGGGTGGAGATAACTTTTTAAATATTTGCACAGGGAGGAGGACAAGGCTCGAAACTGCTATGAAAGTAGCTCTTTGCATGACTCCAAGGATAGGTTAACTGTGCAGGGTTTCACAAGAACCACTCCCTGGAGATACTTGAACAATAGACTGACATTATGGGGTGCAGTGAAAGGTGTGTGCATTTCAAAAGCCTAAGGAGATTTCCTTCTCAAGCAAGTCCTTTAGAAGACATTTTTATGCCCTTCCCATGATGAAGGGCTCCTAGTCCTCCATCGGACATCTGCAAGTTGTATTTGTTACATGTGGAGAATTGAGGGTTAAGTGGTCCGAATGATGTGGCCTGTTTGTCCAAACAGATACTGTACAAATCAGTTATGGCACTGGGAATACCTTTAGGTTTTACTTCCCCAAGGTCTAACCTGCACAAAAAAAAGCACACTGGTAACTATTACTGTGGGTTTTTTCTTGTTTCAATCTTTTACTCTATTGCAAAACTTTGCATTAAAACACAACAGTGGACAGTGAATTGGCAGGCTGTGGTGTGGTAGTGAGTGTGAACTCTGTCACCCAAACCCCCTTTCCTGCAAGGTTCTACTGTCATTGATGGCATAATATAAAATATGCTTTGGCTGGGGAAAGGGGGACTTCAAAACTGGAAACTAAACTGTCAGATGCTTTCCACTCTTCTTCCACTGGAGAGTATCTGGGTGTAAATCTGGCCGTTGTCTGTGTCTGATCATGGTAAATCTGTGACTCATGCCTGAGTCGACCGATCGCAATTCTGTCTTGTAACCAAGAGCAGTACAGACATAAAGTGGAAGCTCTTAAGATAGTTATGGTTTTAGCTTAATGATGGTGTCTGAGGCCCACTTGAGATGCAGAGTTTGTTCCAGACCTCACACTGTGAGTTGATATTCAAGCAATGAATTGGTGTTTTGCCATTGATGCAAACCACTGTGGTGTTTGACTTGGAATTAATAATTTCATCTAGTTCAAGCTACAAATGGTTCCAATAATACTTATTTACAGTTGAAACAGCAGATTTTACTTTTAAAAAAAATTTGTATTTCATCATCTGTCTTATTTTTTGTATTTTGGTACCTATTTTTTTCCTTCATAAGAGGCAATTTAATGCCAGTTTTATGTTGCTTTTAGAATGGTTATGTTAGGCTTATCCTGTCATGTTCATGTCTTTGAGCACAACATAAGGCAGCTCTCTACTGTTTGTTTTGGGGGAAGAGAGGCTTAGTAGCTACTCAACAGGAAAGTACTAGTGTACTTACATCAGTGTTTCTAGTATACGTGAAATTTGCCAGTGATTTTTGTTATACATTCTAGCTGTTACTGGACTTTGGTCAGACTATATCTAATACGGTTATTTTTTCAAAGGCACAAAAAGAATGGAGAGACATTTCATAAATGGGTACGGGCCATTGGAAAACGTGTGTTGTTTAATGGCAATTAAGGATCAAGATTTAGTTTGAATTATTAGCTAGCATAATGTTAAAAACTTTAAAAACTTTGAAAATTGTTCTCAAAACAAAAAAGCCCCAACAAAACCAATAATAACAACAAAATGTTGCTTGGTTATTTTTCCTTCTTGTATGAAAAAACTTTTTCAAGACTTAAAAAGAAGCTATTTATAGAAAGTTATTGTCATTTTTGTTTAAATATAGTGAGCAGTCTAGAAAAGTTTCAGTGAACGTGAGGTCAGAACTACATTGTTAGTTATGTTTAAGTAGCTTTTGCCAGCCTATACGCAGATTGAAAACAGTTCTGCAGTTCATGTTCAGATGTCTTGAATACTTTGATCTTGATTTTCAGTCTTTCCCAAAGAAGTTAAAATTGTTTTGCTTTCTCTTACTAGAAAGAGGAATGTAATAAAATTATCTATGTACTTTTTTCAGTCACAGATTAATTTGATATTGATAATTGGCATAATTGAGAGTTTAAGGTGAAACCAGTGTAAGCAAGTACAGAACTGATCTCACTGCTGGATGCTTTGTAGTTGAAGTAGTGATTTGTAATTTAAACGCTTGTCAAAAGAAGCCTTGGCAGAGTCATTGAATAACTAATCCTTTTTGCTTTGCTTTTTAAGGTGTCTCCTGAATTCTCACTATGTCTGATGGGGACTATGATTACCTCATAAAATTCCTCGCACTCGGTGATTCTGGAGTAGGAAAGACCAGCCTTCTTTACCAATATACGGATGGCAAATTTAATTCCAAATTTATCACAACAGTGGGCATTGACTTTCGGGAAAAGAGAGTGGTGAGTTTTCACAGCGTGTTACTTTAAAATGGTGTCTGTCTTGGTGATGGTTAGAATCTGTTTTTAAGAAGCCTGACCTTCCAATCCTTGTGTGTAGCCTTGCAATCAATAGTTACTGTGTACTTAATCTTGTGACAAGGAAATGATCTCATTTCACCTGGCTATTTTTGTCATTGTTGTGTGTTGTTGTCCCCGCCATCTTCCCCAAAGTTAAAGTAAGAAGAGCTTCTAAGCAACCACTTCATACTGCTCAGCAAATGTTGATGAGTGTATCTACTCTGTGAGCTGTGTGCATAGTACCTGGAGTAGCACTGTTATTGTTGAACTCTCTCCACAAGGAAGGATTGGGCTGTGGTAAAAATGCTTTTGCTGCTTGTGACCTGAAATGGCTAGCTGAACAAAGACTGCAATGATGATTTAAAAGCTGTTTTAAAATGTGAATGAGATGGGATAGCATCATACATGGAGCTGAACTGGCTTCCTAGGCAGTTACCGCTACCAGAGAAGAATTGTGAAAAATAAGGTAGTGGTGTTAGTTTTTTTTTAACCCCTGAATTGTTACTAAACTAGGCAAACGTAGTTTTGATACGAAGCTGAGCACTGCATTATCCTCAACAATTGGATGCTGGTTCTTTCTGCACTGAGAAACTGAGTTGGCACAAGTTTTTTTCATTCTTATGTAGAAGTATTAAATGCCTTTCAGTGTACTCTGATGATTTCCCAAGCGTCCAGAAATCTGATGGTGTGATGGGCATTGTGCAGACTGGCTTTTGATGGGTGACATGCACCACAGTAGTGAGAGGAGGCAATATCTTAGTGAAAGGCATGACTGGTCTCTTGAATAAGTTAGTATTCCATTTGTGGGATAGTAAACATGGTGGGTTTACTTGATAAGCATATTTGATAACTCAGGATAAGATTTAGGTTTCACAGCCTGAATCTTATAATCCACAAATTCAGCAAGTTTGTGAGTCTCTAAGGATGTGTTTGTAACTCTGGTAGTCTTAGGTACAACAACAGTTTAAGGTAAAGAAGATGACCTAACATGAAGTGTTCTAAACAAGTAATCTATTTTTCTGATCCTTCCAAATCTAACATATGCCCTTATTTATATTTTCATGATGCATAAACTCTTCAGCTTTTATTATTCTCATCCAATTTCTGCTTTTTAAGCTCTGATATGATATCTACCCTCAGCTGTTTTTCAGCAATCTCCTGGCAGCTAATAAGAGGCATCGTTATCTTTATGAGTATATTCTGTTTGCTAATAAGGTTCTGTTAGTAGTACAAATGTATTGCCAGATTGCATGATCCTATTGTTGCTTTCTTACATTTTAATTTGAACGTGATACAAACTAATAGCAAAAAATAGAAAATCAAAATACTAAAATTAAGCTTGTGTAATGAAACATAATGGCTGCTCTAAATACCTGTTTGCAGTCCATAGTCTATTGGATACTGTTTTTCCAGTTTCACTTTTACCCTTATTTTTAAATATTCAATTGGATACAAAATTAAAATGTAACCCATTTTACTTTTGTCTTATAAAGCAGAGAGATTGAATTGCAGTTGGGAACTTTGCATCAGCAATGCTAGTTTTGTTGCATCTAATGACTTTAAATGTTAGTTATTTTGTGTTCTATAGAGGCTGGACTGCTAACACTCAGTCTGGCAAATTTACCTTTTACAGGTATATAGACCCAATGGGCCAGATGGCGTTGGTGGCAGGGGACAGAGGATACATCTTCAGCTCTGGGATACTGCAGGGCAGGAAAGGTATGTTCCAGCCCCCACCCAGCAAGTAAGGCAGTTGTCATCAAGCTTGATGCAAATGGAACCAAGCACATGAATTCTTTGTATCGATTGTTACATTTTAGTTGTGTGACTCAAGGTGGGAAAGTGCTTCTACCTTGATTTCCTTCGACCTTGAATAGGCCACAGTAATGTTAGCAATTCTTGTTATGCAGTCCTTGCATCAGCAAAACAATTACTTCGTTCTAGTTAATTCAATCTTGTTACCTCCATATGCAATTATATTTTCAAAGTAACTTTTTAGATGAACCAACTAATTTCATTTTGCTGATCTAGGTTTCGTAGCTTGACAACAGCTTTCTTCAGAGATGCCATGGGCTTTCTTCTACTCTTTGATCTGACAAATGAGCAAAGCTTTCTGAATGTCAGGAACTGGATAAGTATGACATTTCTTTATTTTTTATTTTCCCTTTCTTTGTATGGGCGGGGAGGAGGCTGTGTTTGTGAATAGGGAGCCTCACTGAGAAGCAGAACTGAAAATACAGGTTTTTATAGTTTTCTCAATATGCATTCATAATTGTAGTAGCTGCTAGTGATGGTTTCTAGTGCTTAGCTCAAATTCTGCTTTGCCTGCTGAACTTGAATCTTAACCTATATAAAATCAAGCCGAGAGAACGTCCTGTCCCTGGCTCTGGTGATATTCAGTAATTTAAGTGTGTGGAAAGCCTTTGCAAAACTCTGTTTCAATTCACCTGAAGCTTTGTCAGCAAAACTTAATGGAAGGCAAATGCTATCAGGCTGGTGTATCTAGGCAAAGGAGTTCCCAAACCGCATCGTCCATCAGGAAAGGGAAGTATATCTTCCTGGCAGCTCATTGAAGATACTTGGTAAGCATAACTTCTTAAGCTACAAACACAGCTTCTGTGCTAGCTTTGTCAGGCTCCTGCTCCCCTGGCTTGTTCCCTGGCTTTTTCACTGGGTACATGATAGTGGGTGTCCACCTGTTCTCTGGATTCTCAGTGCAGTAACAGAAGTCCTGTGAGGTAACAGAGGACATACTTGTTTTCTGTCTCTCTAAGAGTTGTTTTTCAGAAGGTCTTTGTGTCCCCTGAAATGCAATAGTGTTTTTAGTGAGCTTTATGCATGACAGTAAGTTGTGACCCCTATTCGTGTTGTCGCTGTTAGGTCAGCTACAAATGCATGCGTATTGTGAAAACCCTGACATTGTATTATGTGGAAACAAGAATGATCTGGAAGACCAAAGAGTGGTGAAAGAAGAAGAGGCTAAGGAACTTGCAGAAAAATATGGGTAAGTAACTTCCTTCCAGTTATTGCTGTGTTTAAAGCAGAGTGAAATATTTTCTGTAATGCCTTTTCTGTATACTGAAAGGTTATTGTGAGAATAAACATTTTCTAATTCCTAACTGGCTGATATGATATCTTTTTTTTCCTGTCAGAGATTAATGTTTTCTGCATTGCCTAAAAATTCGTATTTGGTATTGCAATAAACCTGTACAGGAGATTGGTTAATCTTCCTCTTTCCTTGGTAGTAAACAAAGTAGATTTTCAGAAGTGTTCTGGAAAAGAGAATTTAGCTGGAGAGGCAGGTGAATGATGAGGGTCTAATTCTTTGCTCTGGCCTGTGCTTGAGCATAGCTTTGGGAACTCATACTGACCGGTGACTCTGTAAATTGTGGACTCCATGGTGAAAATTAAAGCTTATCTTTCTGTCCTACCTACAGAGTCAGCCATTTCATTAATTTGTTTTGCATTTCAGACCACTGACCACTTAATGTCTTTCTGTTATGGAGTAACAGGATTTGTGTGATTTTTAAGTGCATGGCAGTAATCATTGTACTGTTTTTTCTCCTGTGAATATAAACTATGTGATGAAAGTTTGTGTTTTTTGTCTTCTGCAGAATACCGTATTTTGAAACCAGTGCAGCTAATGGGAATAATGTAAGCAAAGCCATTGAAACCCTGCTTGACCTCATTATGAAGCGTATGGAACGGTGTGTGGATAAATCCTGGATCCCAGAAGGGGTAGTGCGCTCCAATGGGCACAGCTCTACAGAACAACTGAATGAGGAGCAAGAAAAAGGCAAATGCAGCTGTTAACTCAGTTACAATTAAATTTAGTATATGTGCTAAAGTATAGTACAGTTGCAGCTTAACTGTTTAACTTATGGACAAATGACATTGCGTAGTTATTTAATGAGCTATATTAATTCTTGATATTAATTTTTTGTTTTTTCCTTTCAAACAACGTTGACCTTTGCTTGCAAGGTATGCAGTTTATCAGTGATGGGACAGAGGTCTGATTTGATGTAGCACTGGCTATTCCTCTGATTCTCTACTTTGGAGGGAAGGGGAGGAATTTTCATACTGAATTTAGAAACATCTCTCTGTATGGGCAATGAGAAAGGGTAGACTTCTGAATTGAAGGATTTTCAATTGCCCTTTGAAAGCTCCATTAACTACACAGACTAGGCATTTACATTAGGTATTGTGACAGCTCTTAGTCCCTACCAACAGCAAGCTTACCAACATGGTTCTTGGTTTTGAACAGAAACATTTAATCATTTAAACATTCGATAAACATTAAACAATCGATAACAATCTTAAAGAGCAGATCCTGTGTTTTCCACAAAAGCCTGCAAGTAGCTTTTCCTTGCTCTCTCAGACCATCAGTTCTTAGTCATGAAAACCAAAAGAGAGGTATTCTATATAGAATAAAAAACTGCTACAGAGAGGCACAGGGGTGAATATGTAGAGCACTTTGGCTATGTCATGAAATTGAACATGTAAACTACAACTGTACTATATAAAATATATCCAACATGGCCTTTGAGACCTCCTGAGATCATTTGAATTTCTAGGACATGCATATGCATCTATTTATATGTAAGTGGCACAACTGTACATCCGTTGTTACGTTTCTTTTATGTTACCACTCATGTTTTAACAGGAATGTAGGGCAACCTAGATGTCAGCAAAATTTCATCAGAGCTAGTGCTTTGAACTGAATTTGTGTTACCAAACACAGATTTGGAATGTTTCTTCAAATCTGGATTGAAAAATGAATGGTGATTGTCTTCTGGTGAGATGCAGCTAAGATACCAGTTCTGTCTAGATCAGTATTTCTATAAATTTATAATGCTTATTTTATTCTGCCAACCTTTGTGTCCTGTACATCTTGGTTATCATACATTCATTTATGGCTTGTTCATTTCCTTTAGGTTGTATTTTAAAAAGAATAGAATTTCTTTTTTTCCCCTCTAAGGATCACATCAACATCAATTTTGGTTTCAGTGGATCATCTTACTCTTTGATAATTTTTATTTATTCAGAAAACCTAAGGAGCAATCAGTATTCTTGGGGTCTTTTTTCCAGATTGATTTATAAGATGTGCCTACCAAACTGTTTTCTACCCTGGCAGAGATTGTATAACTGTAAAGTATTGCCAATTGAAGTCCTAACATGCCAAATTGAGTCTTTTTACAGACTTTCCACAGCAGTTTGTTTACAAAACTCCAAAGCTATTACTTCTTTAGAAATTATGTATTTATTTATTTAAATAGTCTAACTACTGCAATTTCAGGCAAACATTGATTCAGTTGTGGACATGAATTGCAGCATAACAATTTTTTTGCAGGACCAAAACTGTTCTAAAACAGGCGCTAATAAAAAAAAAATATTTGATGTAGCTTCTGGTTATATTAATAATGCAAGAATAAGTGTTAAAACTTAGTTCTTAAAATATTTTGCAAAGTAATGCATTGTTCTTTAAGAAACACAACATGTAAATATTAGATTTTTATCAGAGCCTACACAGAATATTTTTAAAGTGCAATACAATTTTACTGCTCTGGGACTAGGGCAGAGATTAAAACAATTTATATTGATTAAATATAGGGGTTTTTTTTACTATATGATACCAAGATTCTAAAATGCTTGTGGACTGGAGTTACTGTAATTTAACTCGGAGTGCCTTTTGAAGTTACCATCATGTTTCTGACCAGTAGAGCATCAAACTCTACTATAGGACACAATACATTTCAATGTACTTCAGTGTCTGAATTTCTTTTAATGTAACTCTTTGCTTTTCAGAGGGTTGCAGTGGAACTTTGTCATGCATTAACTTTAATGGGAGTTTTTGTGCTTATAGCTCCATCCAGTTCCTGAAAACAGTAAGGATTATTGCAACCAACTACTGAGCTAAGTGACTACTGAAATGGTGTAAAAATATTTCCTTTTGAATAGTTATGTTTAGATTGGATATTAAAAATTAGATGCTGAAACTGTCATATTGTTGTCATGCACATTATATGTAACTATTTACTGTATAAAGAGAGTCTACATAAAATTGCTTTGATGTCAGCCTTTGAAATATGCCATAAAGATTTATCTGTTTGAATTATTCTGTGGCAAAACTTTTGTTCCCTTTTTATCTCCCGTGAGAAATCATGGTAAATGTTTCCTGACAGTGAATTTTACTGTTCTTACTAGTCTAGCACTGGTTTTAAAAAACAATCAAACAAGAATTCTCGTGTCATGAGAAACTGTTATTTCAAGAAAAGTTGCTTCCATCCGGTGTCAGACAAAAATGTTGATCTCTAATGGAGTAAAATTTTGGAAAGTATTTTATTATGATGTTTTGTCCCAAGATTTCTTATTAATATAAAATAGTTAAACATTCCTGATCTGAACCCTGTCAACATTTGTTTAAAAGAACTGTAACATTTCTTGTTGTCTCAGTTCAATATCAGTCGGTGTCCTTCTGCACTGTCCATGTGTGTTGTGGTTTTGTTTTGGTTTTTTTTTAGTTCAAATGCATCTAAGTACTTCTTGATGTTCCATTCTTGCACTGACTGAACCAGTTGGATGGGGACCTGGGTGATGCGAGAAGGAGCTCAAACTCATAGAAGAAAATAGAGGCAACACTTCTGTATTCATAAGTCGTACAGAAAGCTGCTAATGTGAGCATGTAGTATGTTCGAAGCAAAGGGAGTCAAGCAATACATTTTGTAAAATCTATATTGCTTCTACAAAGGTAGGGAGCCTGACTTTTCAGAATAGCGGCTTCCATCAGGAGCAGTGTAGATTACCAGGTGGGTTATGATATGCTGGAGGACACAGCTGCTATTCAGAGGTTCCTTGACAGGCAAAAGAAATGAGCTGAACCAACTTGCATTAAGAAGGGCAAGTGTGACTGGGTATTCCAACTGGGTTGGAATAACCCCATGCAATGGCACTGGCTGAAAAATTATTTTGTAGAAAAGGGGATGGGCATCCTATTCATAAGCAGGTTGACCAGGAGCCAGAAGTGTGCCCTTGCGGCAAAGAAGGCCATCTGTATCTGGGGCTGCATTTGTAAAATGAAACCAAGCAGGTTGAGAAAGTAGATCTTCCCTCATATTCAGTAATTGCAAGAGCACATGTGGAGTTGTGTGTCCTGTTTTGGACACCCCAGTACAAGAAATACACTGACACACTGGAGTAAGTCCAGCATGTGCCACCAAGATCAGAGGACTGGAGCACACGGGGTAGGAGGGAGAGAAGGCTAAGGGAGACCTTTCTGCTGCCTTGAACTATCTAATGGGAGGGTATACAGAAGGTGGAGCCAGACCCTTGTCAGAGAGCACAGGGATAGGAAAGAGGCAACAGAGAAAAGTTGGTGTAAAGAAAATTCAGAGTAGACATTAGGAAAAAATGGTCCCCATACAAGCAGGCAGAAATTGGAACAGGAGCTGAGGAAGGTTATAGAATCTCCATTCTTGAAGACACTAAAAACTCAACTGGGTGTGGCCTGGAGCCACCTGGGGTTAATCTGTCTTGCTTTGAGCAAGACTCTGGTCTAGATAACCTCCAGAAGTGTTTGCCAACTGACATGATTAAATGCCTTGTGAACCTGACCCTACAAATGCATGTGCCTGACAGACAGTTGTCGGTTCTTTTATATGACTGTATGTGACAGTTTATATGAACTGTATATTACAGTTCTTTTACTTCTATTAGGAAACTTGGACAAGTATCTAAATATTTGCAGATCAGAGCTTTGCTGCGAGTTTAAGGTATTGAGTTATTTGATTAAAAAATTCTTGCGGTGATAATATGTGTCAAAAATCAAACAGTGTGTTGCAAAACCTCTTCCAGTGAGGCTGTTTTTCATCTGGGTACCTAATTTTGTCTGTGAATAACTGTTAATGGAGTAGAAATACATATTCTTTTGGGTAATTAATCTGGATCCTGGCTCCAGCAAACTTCAATATATATTGCTTTTTAGATCAGGAGTAAGCACTTCAAATCCACAACGTAATGGCTTGTACTTGAAGAGGAGGTTACGCCTTGATATGAAAAACGGAGGAGAGAAATCCAATTGTAAATGCTTGTAGTCTCACTGTGCTTTCACATCCCGTCTGTCTGCTGGAGGTGTTGCTGACAAGTCTGTAAGCCACAGTGTTTAAATTGTAGTAGCCACCAAAGACTACAGAATACAGTACTCTGCCAGGAAGAAGTTGTCTTCAGTGAAATAAATACATCGCATGGGGAAAACAAGTCACATGGGCAGGAAACTCAAAGTAATTGAACTGAAAAAGAGGGATTGCAATTGCACATGCCAAAGCACAGCAGCCCTAGGTCTAAGCAAACTTGTTTACTATTTGGTTTTGCCTCTAGTTGTAAACTTGCTGTTTTCATAGCTTCCCTCATGAAGTTGCTTTGTATATGTGTCTCTACTATTTTCTCTTACCAGCAGGGTTGCCATCTTCTGTCACAGCCGCAGAGCCTTCCCTCCGGCGTGCAGCATGACACTAATCTCCTGTACAGTCCTATCTTGCTCTCTCTCTGAGTCAGTTAGGTGCTGTTGTTCCTTAGGGCTGGGGGTGAGTAGTAGTCACTCGTCATATGCTCTAGCC
Source organism: Aegotheles bennettii (assembly GCA_013398125.1). Classification (NCBI taxonomy): domain Eukaryota; kingdom Metazoa; phylum Chordata; class Aves; order Caprimulgiformes; family Aegothelidae; genus Aegotheles; species Aegotheles bennettii. The sequence goes on along the minus strand of VZRW01007119.1, from coordinate 148,510 downwards.
TGTGTCTCCTGCAATAGGATGTGGCTGAGGTCTGATTTGCAGAAAGATTGGAGACAAGTTCTGTGCTGATGTTAGTGACTCTACTGTGCTAAAGTAAATTTTTTTTCTTTCTTCCATCTTTCTTTATAGCCCAGGCTGACTGCCTTTTTTCTTGTTCTAGAAACCAGAAAGCAAAAACTGCCCTCAAGGCATGTGCAATTCAACACATGGATTTTTCACCAAACACCCTGATAGTTAATTTCTTTTAAATGGAAAAGCAGGAGTTCTGATGGTAAAGCCTTAAGTGATGAGGAAGATTTCAGACTCTGAGCTGGGACAGCATCCTGAGATTCAAGAACACAGAGAAGACTCTCCTGTTCCAAACAATTTAGGAAGGTACAGGGCCTAGCACTTAAGTCCTTTCACAATGAACAGCTAACTCTGTAGGAGGGGGAGCAGGAGTAATAGGTTCCTTAGAGTAATGCATGCAGAGCCATTGGTTTTGGACAGTACTTAAAATTTTGCTTTAAAAATTAATTCACCTGTAGCAGATTTGGATTTTACAAATACGGAAATGGAGCAGAAGGTGATTTGCCTTAATTCTAGAGTACATCCATGGTAGATTTAAAAATCTATGTCTGACTCCCTTTCCTTTCCTTGGGTTACTGTCTCTGTCCTTACATTAATACTGAACCATTTCAGCCTCATTCGTTTTTCACACTTAGAACAAAATTTTGCATTTATAATGAAAAGCCAGGGGGGATCAAACACAAACTTGTCATGAAATCTTTCAATTTGTATTTAATTTCCATACCAAGATACGAGTATGTTTCAGGGAAGTAGTAAGTCATTTGGGAAGGATAAAAGCTTACTTTTGAAGGTGCAGTATTGTCTAATAGTTCATCCCAGCTTTGTTTCTGTGTACGGGTTGGGGTTTTTCTGGTTTGTGGGTTTTTTAGCGTTTTTTAATGCTTTCATGAGCGTGAGCATCTGAGCTTTCAACAGGCCTGTCTCTGGTGGAATCCAAGGCCAAGCCATGGTTTCGATGTGAGGGGTTGCCGTTGGCAGGCAGGGGGTTGGTGTGTGCATGCAGTGGGTGGGTGCAGTGTTTGTGGGGGTTGGTGTATCACTGCTTGTGTAGGTACTCTTCTTACCCGGCCCCCAGCACCCTGTCTGGGGAATGACTGAGACCTTGTGGCTCAGGGCAGCCAAGAACCCGGGCTGTTACCGCTGTGAGGGAGCACAGTGGTGAGAACAAGCACTGTGCCTGTGGTGGCCTCGTGGCCCAGTTTCTCGTTTTTGGGGCAGTAACCTTATCCGCACTGTGTGTGTGACTGCACGTGTTTATCTTTATGGCGATCTTGCTCAGTAACAGTCAGGCTCACGGTCCCGCGGTGCGGACGCGGCTCTGTTCAGGGGCCGCAGTCAAAGCCCCGCTCCGCCAGCCCCTGAGGGCGCGGGGAGGCGGCGGGGCCGGGCCCGCTCCGGAGCGAGAGGGAGGGACCCGGGGAAGGGCCCGAGGGGGCGGAGAGGGACCCCGGGTCTGGGTGGAGAGCGGCCTCCGAGGAGGAAGGGGGCGGCGAGGGGTCCCTCGGCCCCACTGAGGAGAGACTGAGGTGTCCCCACCCCATGGAGGAGATGCGGGTCTGCCAGGAGGAGGTGGCGGTGAGGGGCTGGCCCGGTGGGGGATGCCCCAACCCATAGAGGGCCTGAGGGCATGGCGAGGCACAGCCTCTGTAGAAGGTGGCCTTGAGGACCTCCCCAGACCACCTGAGTGGACGGTGAAGGGCCACTGACCTGAAGGTGGTTGTGGTGGGTGAGGGACCCTCACCTGATGGAGAGCCCGAGGTGGCAGTGACAGATGTGGCCAAGCACTGGATCCATCTCAACATCGACAAGGAGTGTCCTCACCTTCCTGGGCCCACTGCCATCTGCAACTGAGAAAGGGGATGATGTTTGGCAGGGCTGGAGCTGCTCCCTCTGAGGGAACCATGTCTGGGGAAGAAGCATGAGGTCCTTGTCCCAGGATGCTCCTCCAGCGAGCTGTCCCCCATGGTCATTGTCCTCCATGCCTGCATGTCAACACTCATGTTCAACTAGTGACCCTTAAGTTGTTTCCAAAAGATAAATGAGAAGAGCAGACTCTCATCAGTGGGCTAGAACTTGCTATACCCAGGACTTGTCTTCCCTGGAAAAGAGCTGGTGGAAAAAGTTGGAAGACCGCTTCATCAGAATGTTTATTTTAGGGTCGTTCCTGGTGTCTCTTTGGAGCATCAGAAAAAAAAAGGAGTTGGGCCAGGCCAGGGGTGAGGTTGCTCACTAGAACCCCAGGAGAGCAGATGTCCGAGAGGTCTCTTTGCTCCTTGAGGAAGGGGAGAGTGCTGCAGAAGGGTTTTCTATGCTGCGTTTTAGGTAAACCCTCTTGCAGGAAGAAGAATGAAGTTGATGTTGATCTATTTCTTCTCCTGAAAACGTTTATGGTTGCTGAGCACTGTCCAGGACTGCAGTGCGTCACCCCAGGGGCAGCAGCGTGGTGATGGGTGATGTAATTCCTGTGTGTGTCTCCTCAGGTTGTACCAGACAGGCTGTGTCTAATGCCATCTCTGAGTGAAAACACACTGTGGAGGCAGGAGATCAGGTTTTTATGGTCTTCCACTAGGCTTTTTGTTGTTTGTACAAAACATCTGTTTTCATCTGGCGTTTTTTGGCTTCGGTACCATTCACCTCCAGCACAAGGGTCCTGGAGTTATCCCTGTCTTGCCAGCCTGTTGCTCAGGGGAGGGTTTTTTAATTACTCATTTCCTCTGCAGGCTGCTTCATTTTGTACTTAGTAATTTAGTTATAACTCCCTAGCTGCTTGCTCTCTGAGGCATTTTGGTTTGTAGCGTGTTTCATTTTCTGAGAGAGATGTCCTTTAGTGTCTGCTTAATTAATCTTGCTTTGTAAAACAAGACCACCCGAAGCCCAGGGCACTTCTCTTGTCACTCCCTCTGGCTCTGGGTTTATCTGTGCAAGCCCTCCCCTCCCCGTATTCTGTTTCAGTAGTTGGTTAATCATAAGCATTGTGCTCAAACTCTCTCCAACAGCAACTTGGTTGCTTATTTCTCTCCGCTTCCGTTTGCTCGTGACTCCTGGAGTGGGAATGGCAATTTTCCTTCTTCATTGCTTCAAAGGGAGGAGTTTAACATACAGTTATAAACCCTGCACAATAAGGCATCCTTTCTGCTTGGCCGCTGTTTGAGCTACATAAATAAACTTCATGCTCCTCCCTTTCTGCCTTCTGCAGTAGGAAAATGTTATGCCTCAATCTAAAGGAATTTGCCCCCTTGCTTCAAACAGGTAAACAACTCCTCGCCTTCTTGCTGCCCACTCAAGGCTTTGTAACCCAGACCAGGAAAAAAAAAACCCCTGTTGAAGCTTGGTATACACAGTCTTGATTGAGGCTTAAAACTGTTTTCCTGTCCACTTTCTTCTCCACTCTTGAAATACAGACAGTTACCTCCCGGTCACCCCCACATACACACATTCCCATTCCACTAAACAAAACAAAGCGCTGGTTGGTGCCTTTTTTTTTTCCTGTGTGCTTACTGCTGGCCAGCCAATATCATCAAAAATAGGACAGAGTGAAGATAAGTCAGTATGCAGGCTTTACAGTACAAACCATGTTTTTTTTCTGAATAATAGTTTCTGGTAACACCACTGGCCTGTTAGATACAGCCACACCTACTCCGTGTACCAGCAGAATGTACAGCTTATGTTAAATTTCAGGAATTAATGGCAGTTTCATTCAATCATTTAGATAGGAGGCCCTTGTGATGTGGGGAGCTCTTGCTGGTAATCTTCTAAGAACTAGCTGTTTGGTTGGTTGTTCCCTTTCTTTTCTTTTTCCCCCATCTAAAGGACAGCAGGAATATGCCAAGTCCTATTTCTTTTGGACCAGTGCAGTCACTGCTGCTGTTGCATTACAAGCAAAGGAGATGCTTGTGTGTCATGAGATCATGAATGAAACTAAAGAGTTCCGGGGGAAAAAAAGTGTATTTCAGATGTAATTCATAGTGTTTGTTAGAAAAAGAGATCCTGGACTCATAGATTCTGTTTCTGAGGTTTGTCTTCACTTCAATTTTTTTGTATGAAACTTCTCTGTTACAAGCCCTCTTCTAAGTTTAGAAGCAATTATTCTTAAAATCTACAAAGACTTGGTCAGAAGGGGTAGGGAAGGGCAGAAAGAGTTTCTGAGGCCTTTCTTGAAGACTCTGTGTGCCTCCTGACACAACAGACCCATTCAAACCAAGGACCTCTGAGAAGTTCTGTACCGCTTCCTGCATCGACATCGTGTGTATGTATAATCTGCTGTAACCAGAACTTCACTGCTGGGCAGGAGTATCGTGTTTCACAGCTGTGTTGTTATGGAAGATTATATTTCACAGTTGTGATGACATACAATTAAACAATAATGACCAACAAGGGGAGCGTTTCCTAGAGGTTAATGACAGTTAGAAATGGAGTGGGTGGAAGAGTGGAGGGCCCGCGGTACAGCTGAAGACCCCTTAAACTATTTAATTAACAGGAATGCCACACCACAGCAGGCATTACAAATATAAATCAAGATGAACTTGTGGAAGTACTTGCATCAAAAATAAGGGCTTTAAATCAAATTAAGGATTGCTTGAAACTTGTTTTTTAGCTGTGCTAGTGGAAGCTGGGAATCTGTGAGTAAGTATCTGGGTATTTTTCTATTAAAAAAAGAGCAATTCAAGATTATCAGTAGGATATGCACTGGATTTTTAAAAATTGTGATACAAGCAAAATGTAAGGTACAGCAGGAGCTATTTGCTGCAATACTTTTTCCTGCTGAAGACAGTAATTTTTTCAAATTTACCGTGTAATCGAGTGTTTAGAGGATCAGGTTAATGCTGAATTGTTAAAACCTGAGTCAATTTTTAATATAAAGTTAAAAGAAGTGACAACAGCAAGTTAGAGACTTGCAGTAACTAAAATAAGCATTATTTATGCCCGCCCCCTGCCATCAAACCGAAGGAACCGAAACAGTTGAAAGTTAAGCTTGCTAACCTGAATTTTAAGCAGCTATGGGTCAGGTTTTCAAATGCTCCTAAGTACAAAAGTCCTATTGACTAAAAACTGCAAATGTTGATTGAGCATAGCCTGATAATAGCACTTGAGTTTTCTGAACTGGGAGCTCAATAGATCGGAAAATGGTGCTTGTCTGTGAATATTTCATGGGATGTTTGCTTATTGCTTCTGTGACCATTCTGTATTTTTGCAGTAGTGCTGTTAATGGAGCCTGCAGTTTCTGGCTTTCAGAACAAGATCCTTAAGGGTAAAAAAATAGGGTTTTAAACTTGTTCTTTTAGCACTTAGGAAATGGAAGAAATGAATGGGAAAGTCTTTTAGTTTGGGTGTAAAATACAAGGGAAGTAAGCATGTGGATGTATGAAATGAAATTTAAACATGAAGTTAAAAAAACTATTTTGTGTGTAAGCCCCCACTATAAATGGAAAACTTGCTGTGTATGTGAAGTTTTATTAGAGCATGCTGCTTTACTTATAATGGGATTTTTCCTAGGTACTCCATAAACTTGACAAAAATAAATAGGCCAATACTTGGAGCATATATCAAGGTGCTGGCCCCACGAAATTTTATGCGTGCATTCATCTTTCTGTAGTATGAGTACACAAGTTCAATTCAGCATTTGGGTAGTGGAGGTGTCTCTGCAATTGGGGATTAGTAACCAAGGAGAAAACTGAGAGCTAGATCCAACAGTCTTTTCATTTCCCTTTCTAAGGGAGATTGCACAGTCTGTTAGCCAGTAAATCGAGGCACTAATTAAAGTAAAAAAAAAATGGTCATAATATAGAAAGACAGATAAATACAGTGATGACCTCTCCAACCACTCGGGCTCCATTCTTGTGGTTAGAATGATGCCATCGTGGGGTGTGTGAGTGCGGGTATCCTTACATCTCGGAGCGAGCTGCAAGCCGTACGTACACACACAAAGGAAACGCTTTGACCACATAACCACGACTACAGAACTGGTTGTTTCTGAAAAGCTGCATCTCTATGTTGACTCTGATAATGTCTCATGTAGTTTTACTTCTTAAATATTGCGTCATCTACATTTGAAACAATTTATTTTGTTCCTTGTTTGCATTGCTTTGCTGCAGTTTGTGGATGGTGGTTTTCCTCTCGCTAGGAAGATCTGCTCCCTTAGTCTTGTATTTTTCATGTTATTTGATTTCAAAGACTTGTCTGAGAACAAGATTTTGTTGCACAGTGAGATGGTGATAAAGGATTACTTGATTTTAATTACGGAGTTCGTGTCAAGTAGTAATTTTGGGCTAAGCAGCTCAATTTGTCATGGGTTACATTAAAACATTTAAGGAAAGTTTCCCTCGTTATGTGAAACAACTGCTCAATTTGTTGACTCAAAAATAGCTGTGCTATAAGTTGGGTTGTGAATATAAACTAATCCTATGCAAAACTGGCTGTATGTTCTCTTATGTATTCTTTTAAACTAAGCTTGGTTCAGTTCAGCAGATGTGTTGATTACAAAAAGATTAATCTAACCAGAACGTGCCACACTTGTCTTGTACATGCTTGTGTGGAGTCTCGCCTGTAAAGCCTTAAAGGTCAGTTCAAGTTGTGCTGGAGTAATTTCTTTATGTTAACAAACCCTGAACCATGACACGGATGCTTAGCTGACTGTAGGACTCTTCCAGTCAGTACTGTTGAGTTTTTATATAAATCCAGGGGATGCCTGAGTGTGAGAGTCTCTGCGTTTATGAAAACAGGAATAAAAATGATGAAACCTGTAGTAATTCATATCTTAGTTATTTTGGTGTCAGCTGTGTGAGCATCCTCGCTGCAGAGCGTCTGTTTGGACTTCTGGTAACAAATCAAAATAATACTTTCTTGCTTTTTTTCCCCCATCTCCAGAAAACAGGACAGTGTCTTACACCAAATAACTGAAAGCATAAATGGCAACCAGATCAATGTGGCTGGTTTCTTTGTAAGCAAGCTCCTAGTTCTGCGAGATGCCAGATTCTCTTGCTCGGTGTTGCAGTTTCCTGGAGGAGTAGATGTGGCAACAGGATGTTGGTAAAGAACAGGAAACTACTTGAATTTGCTACTTAGAGCAGTAGTAAGGCTTTATTTGCATGGCATATGTGTAGTAATTAGTGTCTGCTATTGACAGAAGTTTTGTGGAGCTTGGCAAGTGTGTGCTTTGGGGGGCTGCACTGCTGTGGGGTAACAAAAGGAGTAGGGACTGGTTAGGTGCTTGTTAAACCACTGAGGTTTGACAGTTACCTCCTGCTGGCTCTCTTATTCAGAGCAGATCTCCACTAGCACTCAGCTCCATCTCAATTCTTCTGACGTGCTAATTTACTTTGAGCTCCTTCTAGCTCTAATAAGTGTCTGAGCAGGCAGTGTCTGGGTGTTCTGTAGTCAGAGCCAAGGGGCACCGTAACCAGAAATGCTTAACAGACCAAGATTCACCTTCCTGCTGGTTAATGTGGATGAGCCAGCTTTCCCTTCCCAATCCAAATGGAAATGTGGTTTTAAAAATCGTGTGCTTTTGAGCTGGTGCTGTTAATGAAAAGGGAGAGGAATTCTCTCATTTGCTTTCTGTACAGATTCTTTCCTCTCCTTTTTCTTAATAGCAGTCCAGAGCACAGAAGCCCCTCATGTAGCCATATCTAACACCAACTTTTTTTGATGTGTCTTTGGTTCAGTCCCCTTTGTGTGTAGGAGTTTCCTGAGGCTGCAGCCTCATGATTGGGATATCCACTTCAGGATTCCTACTTTAAAGAGAAGTATGAAAGCTAAATATGCTGTAGAGCTTAGTCCATAGTGGATCAGGTAGTCAAGCTCTTTGTTGCATGTGTCTAGGACAGGCAGCAAATGCCTAAGAAATACACTGAGGTTGTGTGGTGCTTTCTGACTGGTAAAGTTAGGTAGCTTTTAGATGTTGGTTTATGTGTCTGAGGTGGCTGGTGAGACCTGATCGACACCAAGAAACGTGGGGAGCCAGAGGTGTGGGTGGCATTTTGCAGTGCTATTTATTTTTTCTTTAAATCTATAAGATGAAAAAGTTGAAGCATTTTTTTTTTGTCTCCTGAATGTGGGCTATGAAAAGACGTCTTAATGTACTTCCAGACTTGGTTAATTGCCTAATTGTGAGTACAAATTACTGCATGGCCTTAATGCATTCATTTCAGTCAATAATTCAGTATTAATCACTGAATAATTTTTTCAAGTGTTTATAAGTCTCCCTATTTCAGTTGACTGCAGGCTCCTTATAAAAGCAGATTGAGATGCTCATAGAGCAGATGACTCTCTCTCACTTAGGTAAAGTGTGAGTGAAAATTTCCATCCAATAGTGTATGCTTTGTTTTCATAGTACAGATCCAATTTTACTAATGTCTAGTCACTCTTGTCCACAAATGGTTTTTGCTAGTAATTCACATCTTCAGCTTCAACAGCTCAATAAAATGCATGTGTGCATTCCTCCTGCATGCCACTTAATTTTTATGAAATACATATTTTATTGGACAGTAAAACATTTAAGGCTCTTAATGGCCTAATTAATACTCTCTACCCACTTCTGTCTTGTGTATTTTGCTCTTCATTATCCTACTGCTCCTTTTTTCATGTCCTCGTGCATTTTTTTATCATAAAAATTTCAAGCAGTCTTGAGAGAGCACTCTATTAGAAGCCTGTTCTTTGAATATTCAGCAACTCTCTAAGATTTGATTGATAGTCCCTTCCCTCCCTACCCAATCTATTTTTAGTAATTTAAAAGCAAGTTTAATTTCTGGGGTTGTCGTTTGTTGTGTATGTGCAATTTACTGTGGTGGTTTTCCTCCCTCCTTTAAATACAGCAGATGTGTAATTTTCTTGTTGAGGACATCTTGACAGGTTGGGTGAAATAATGCAGAAATCAGTTGGGAGCTCTGCCTTAGCTGAGGGAGGAAAGATGGACAGTCTTTGTCTGGTTCTGTTAATATATACTGTGTGATTAGGGTAGGAGGATAAGTGGAATGAAACTTTAAGCACGTTGTTAACACTTACTATCCTGTTTCAATAACCTCCTAGCATGAGAGACTTTTTTTTATGTCCAAGTACAATCCACTCCATCTTTCCAAACAGAATGAGGAGACAAAAACCCTTGCAAGAGGTCGTCTAAGCACTGGAAAAGGACATCCCTCAGCTTCGCCCTGAAACATAACGTTATAGCTGTACCCCTTTTTTCTGCTTCGTGCACTTTAAAGAGAGCCTTGGGAAGTCTTCCCACACAAACTGTTTTAATCTTCTATCTCCCTTAAGGCCACATACGGAAGCCACGCAACGTTTTGACTAAGCAGGACTGGACTCCCTGCAGAGCCAGTTTGTGCACTTGCTAAAGGAATTGTTCTTGAGCAACTTCAGGCCTTTCCTTTCTCCAGGGCATAAGAACTCTGGACTCTTAAACACTTAAAATCCCGATCGCGTGGGAGGAGAAAAGGCCTAGACACAGAAAGCAAATTTTGCTTCCACCTGATGGGTAGCCCAAAAATGTTTTTGCTTTTCATATTCAGTTTGAGGTATAGCTCAAGCTAGTAAGGGTAGACTCTTGGTGTGGGAGATGTGCCAACTGCTATTTGTTTATTGATCTTTTTCTTTAATTGTTTCATGGCTTGCATAACATGGTGTACCTTGGGTTGGCTGCCAGCCCACCATGTGTAAAGGGGTGTTGACTGTCAACAAGCCTGGCAATTGGGTGTCTTTGCCTCTTTCTGTCTCATCCATTCAGCTGTATAATAACCATCTCTCTTCTTCTACTGTATTTCCCTCAGACCCTATCTAATGAGACGAGCCATAATGAAACTGTTCTAGCACTGCAAAGACCTGCAAGGGAAGTCAAAGGCTGTGCTTTGCTGCTAATGGCATTCTTTATGGAATATTAAGGCAAGTTTTCCTCAGGCATAGGAATTCTTAGGAGAAAATTCCTGATGTGTAGTGGTCCAATAAAAGTGTTGCTAGCATTTTTTGTATTTTGTGTAAACAAGGCATATGCAAACCGGCTGTTAGAAATGGGGGCAATCAAGTAGTTTAGACTTGCACATGATGTGTTTACAATTGTGTGTCCCAGATCAGTGTTTCACTGCAAACAGAGCCACAGAATGAGCTTGGGAAACAAAATTGCCTTGCTGGACAGTGATTCCAAATCTGAGGTCTCTTGGTGACAAGTGGGTGCGTCCTTCTCAAAATGGGTCACAGTTTCTTCTCACTTTCATCCTGCTTTGTGCTTCACCAGAAAGTATTGCAAGTATGAGAATTCTTATTAAAAAAAAATAACCCTGTAGCAGAGAAGAGCTAGAATTTTACTCCACAAAAAGCTGATATTACAAACTGTGATGTTTGTATGAAGCTTTCAGGCAAGGTACATCTACTAAAGTAAAATGTTTCCCTAATTCTGTGCCCTACATTGAGCAAAGGAAGGGGAGTGTTAGAATATACCAGCAATATGACGAGTTAACTCTCTAAAATTTCCTGATTTTAAAAATAGTGAAACCACTGTGACAGCAACTTACACGTGTACTGTCATTTTGCAAGAGTCATTGTCACTTTTAGTTGATTATACTCCTTTCAAGGAAGAAACCCCTCAGCACAGCTGTTTGTGCTGGCAGGATTCAAAATACCATCATGATCTTGCAATTGTTTTACGTTGTTTGCTGTCTTAGCCACATCTTCTTCTTAGAACTGAATCACTGTAAAATGATTTTTCACTTCTTCTTTATAGTAGGCAGGGTTTATCTTACCAAGTTGTGCTTGGGCTTCTGTTCCAACCATCACTTTCAGTGTCAGTGTTTTGGAAGCTGTAGGTGGACGTCAGTTTGTAGACGTGTGTGAGAGATGCTCTGTGTTGCCCCAAATGCTTATTTGGCTCCGAGTCTAGAAGATGTCAGCTTTTAAAACATTTAAATTACCCTCGGAGCCACTTTTAAAACAGTAATCCTGGCTTCCTCTACTGGGTATTGAATAGATTGTGAAATGTCTTCAGAGGGAGTGGAATGGACTTGAGTGAACATTTTGCAAAGCCTGGCTCCATATGGATCGCTTTTTATAATGTACATAAATAGTACATTAGCTCTTTCAAATCACTTTCTAAATGAACTGAACCAGCCTCAAAGGAAAATACATCACAGTCATGCTCTGTGTGTTAGAGCCCTCTTAGAGGCTGAATTCAAAGGTTAGTAACATCCCACATGCAAGCTTTTTCTGGCATATGAATGTGGGAATTAGGACCTCTTCCTGAGCTTTACAGAGGTTATTTTGTTTTGCACAACCTTTGCTAATGTGTTTATAGGTAGTTCCTTAGATTTGGAAGGGAAAGTCTTCTAGGTGGCTTGGGAGACCTTTCCGGGAGATGGGCTGTCTCTTTGAAAGCAAACCCTACAGTGATGAATGGCTCATTAGAAGAAAGTTGACGGCATTGCAAATGAGATTTACAGGAGAATTAAACTGCTGTAGTGTATCCAGCACAGATGCTGGAACAAGTGCCCCTCTCTGATGGTTATTAGGAGTTTTTGAGCTGATCTTTTCAAACTGTTCTCCTTCTCCAGAGTAGAAAAATTTCCCAGGTATCTGCGTACTTGTAGTAATACAGGAAGAGTCTCCCCAAGAAGATGGGAGGTAGGATGAAAATAGGGGTTTCAAAGCTGCATGTTGCCTGTGGCAGTTGTGGTCAGATTTCTGTGGCCAAAGGGGCAGGATCTGTGGCCAGCTGGAAATTCCCCGGCAGTTGAGCAAAGTTTGAAAATGCTTGGTGTTGAGTTAGGTATGGAAATGAATAACCAGTGCTACTTGTACAGGCCAACTGTGGCACTGTGTTTAGTTCCATGCTGTCACTATGTATTTAATTCTCCGTGTACTGCTTAATTTCTTATTGAAAACAGAAGTCTTTGTAGAAGCTGTTACAGGGAAGTTCCCCGGAGCGTGGGTGCAGGTGGGGCTTTTTTTGGCACTGAGGTAGGTGTTAATTGTGGTTTATGATTGAGGGAGAAACATACTTAGTTGGGTGTTTTTGCCAAGATGAGCAAAGAAGGAAAATAGTTAATATCAACCTTTTTAGTTTTAACCAAGATCTGTGTGAGCAACAGAGGCTTGGAAAGCCTTTCTGTAGGGCTCTTGAATTTCACAGAAGTGGGGAAGGAGTGAGAGATGCTGATGGTGGCCGTGCCCTGCTGATTCATTTCTTGTGGTCTCTGCTGTGGTAGAATGGAAACCAGGTTTAGGCTCTTATCTTAAGGTTTGTCTTGGGGGTGGTATAGGTGGGGAAACTCAGCACATCATGGATGGGGGCTAGGCAGCCTTTTCTGGTGCAGAGACACTTTGGGCAAATGTGTGTGTTACAGAGCTACTGCTGGCTATTTCTGTGACATCTCTGGAAAACAAAGTGGATGTCAGACTGACTACTCACTGCCTGGTGCTGCCAGCAAAGCCATGGTCATGGGGTCCTGAAGCAGCCAGGGGCTACATGTCCACATTGGGGCTGGGAGCTGTGGTTTGGCAGCACTCCCCTGGGACACTGGGGAAAGTGGAATGTGAGAAGTCCTACAGAAAGGAGAGATGCATCCTACCTCTGAGCCTTTGGCAAGGGCTGAGCAAAACTTACTCCTGATCTGGGACTTTAGACAGTGTTTCCCTTTGCCACCTTATGGTGGAGAGTTTGCCACCACCTCTTGAAACCTAGGGGCAGGACAAGGGTGGTGAATATAGAAATAAGCAGAATATAGAAATAAATATTATCCTGCTTTGCTTCATACAAATTGCCTTTTGTTATGCACTTGAATTAACTTGGTAGGACAGTAAGTTAGCATCCATTCCATGGATGGAATAACCTTGTTTGTCACTGGTGTGTACTGTATTTTTTTAATAGCATAAAACCTTGGCTGCTGTCAGGCACACACTCCAAGAATATCTATCTCCACGCAGTGCTTTTTTTTATTTTAAGTTTCTGTTCCATTCCATAGTTCTGCCAATTTAATCTGTACTTAACTTTGTTTAATGGATATCGTCTGGTAGAGTTGGGATTTTGTTTTGATTTGGTTTTTTTTTCCTTTGAAACATCACATTAGGATCTAAAATGGAGCTGCTTTAAAACCAAACACGTAGATATGGTATGTTGGGGGGTTTTTGACAATGTTGTTAGTGTCAATGATAGAAAACGAATTTTTGTGTCCTCTGAATATGCCCCAAACTTAACTATAAGTGCCATGCCAAGGAAGAGTCCCCCAGGGCTCTGTGGAGATGCTGGCTTAAGGGGACTGAAATCCCCACTTCCGTGCAGCCCATTTCAGAGGTCCACAGAGGCCAGTAATGACTAGAAAGTGTTTTGAACTAGGTTTGTAAGAGCTACTTACTCTTGCCCAGTCTAAACAGCTTTCCAGCCCCATGATGAATGTGGTTAAAATCCCACGAGAGGTCCTGTAGGTCCTAAATCTCCATTTACCATGTGAGCAAGGTGGGCTGTCTTGTCTCTCCTCAATGGGTCCTGCCCCAGGGTTGGTTTCTGTGGTGCTAGCATGTGCAGTGAGCAGGAGGAGAGGAGTTAATTTTAGCTTGATTAGCAAGACAGAAGGGAATCAAGATGACTGCATTGTAAATGGCAGTGGGCTGAGATCAATGAGGGTAGTTTATTTCCATGCATCCAAGTGGGTGTTCTCAGCGATTTAATTTTTCTTTTTTTGTTTGTTTTTAAGAGAACCAAGAATGTTAATGCATTTAGTCCTTGAAATCCTTCTGTGGTAGCAATTCTAGATACTTTAATGTTGTTGCATGGTGGTTGTTTTAAATGAACACCAGGTGCTTGTTTTCTGTTGCTTAGCAGTTCTTTGTTTCTTTGCTCTCTGTTACCTGGTTCAGCAGCAAGTGGCGAGTAATTCTTTGTGTTGGACTCTTAGTTCTTCTCCTACTCACCTTTGTTTATATTCTGGAGCATGTTCAAAACTGTTTATGATTAAACATTGCTCAAACAGCTGGGTTAAGATTTATTGACATAAAGGAGGCTGGGAGGAGGGAGTGGCTGACTGGTCATCTGTGTCTACTTCCAGCTGATAGTGATGTTACTGGAGTTGCACACGTGTCTGCAAGGGCTGTGGTGTCTCGGGCTGCTCTTCAGAAGCACAGTGGAAATGGACTGATACCCATCAAGCACCCTCTCTTTTCCGTTGGATGGTACAGTAAAAGCTCAAGCTTGGGCTTCTGGAAACACCCCACAGCTCTTGAGCAGGGACCTACTATTTCTGTCTCAGTGGGAGAGGCTTGCACACCTCTGAGGAGAGAGATCAGGCTTTAAAACATGCTAAGGGGTTATGACCTACAGGAGGTTTAAGCAGGGATCCTTTTAAAAAACAGTGGTGTTATGTGGAAGGCAAGGAGGTTCAAAATGGCAGATTGGAAGCTGAGTACTATTTAGAAAAATAAATTCCAATTAAAATAGAGAAATATCAGAGTTAAAGGGTATGTTCATAAAGAAGTCCTCATCTTTTCTGAAGCAAAAATAAATTCTTTCCTGGCCCCTTAGCTACATACAAACCAGAGATGTTGAACAGCTATTTAGCTTTTGAAGGAGTCTGTATGTAGCATGTTGGGTCTTGTGTGTTTGTTTTAAAGTCAAATATTGATAATTTTCAGGCTTTTGAAAAAAAATGCAATACTGACAATATACTAAAAAAAAATTAACAGTTTGATCAGCCTAACGTGGAAAGGCATTTTGCAGCTGTAAGACTTGATGACAAAAGTGAGATACACACTCACATCCCAAGTGTTGCACATAATTTACATTTTCTCTAAAGATCAAATATTTATTGGCTGGTGAAGAAATGGTTGAGATATGATCTAGAGCTCTACAGGCTCAAATACCTGATTAGAGCAGCAGTGGCATACAGGCTGCTGTGTGTTAGTCTCTTAACTATCATTATTTTTATGTATACAACCACACACACAACAAAATAACGTAATAGGCTTGCTGTGTGTTACAGATGATATCAGGCATCTGCAGTGCTGATAGGGAAACTTTCTGGAGCTGGCAGCCAACCTCGTTTAAATGAAAGCATCATCTGCTCTTTGTGCCAGCTCACTTCTTCGGTGGCAAACTTTGATATCAAAGTTTTTGGTGTCAGGCCACTCACTCTGACACTTAAAACACCTCCCTATTCCCAAGCTTCAAACAAAACAGCAGTTTTATGTTTAATTTTAGACCTTAAAGACAGCTTACTAAATGTTCTCAGCAGGTAGCTAGCTGTTGGCGCCCCTGGGAATGCAACTGCAAAGTGTTTCTCCACTGTCACTATACTGAGAGGCATAATAAATGAGACTTCAATTGACTGGCAGAGACATGAAGTTGGTTGTAGCAGGGGTCAGGCAGGGGAACAGGGCAGCTTCTGCAATGGTGCGGTAGAAGTGGGGCCAGAATTTGCCTTCAAGAGTCTTTAATAATAAAAAAAAAAAGAAAGAAAGCCCCAAAGTAATATTAGTAAAAATACAGATGTCACTGTTGATGCTGCAGTTTAATTTACATTGATGTAAAATCACATGTGATTTTTATGGGTGTAGGTAAGACCACCTGGGCTCATACATCTAGCATGTTGGGAGGCTTGAGTTAGATCTTGCAGTGCTTCAGACTGGCTGCACTCCATGTAACCTGCCCCGTGTGCTGCTGAACTGCAGCTTGGTTGTTTTTAAAGCAATAAGAGCTCTCGGGAGGAGAAGAGGAATTTATCTTCTGATAGCAATCCCTCTGCCCAGCACCCCTGGGTTGGAGTGAATGGCATATGCTGAAGCTGACTCCGATGTTTTGAAATGTGAAGCTAAGTGAGGTACAATTACAGCACCACCTCTTTGTTTCTCTGTGCCTGGAGAATAGGCACCATGCAATTACCATGTGTGTTTGAAAGGTGAGCTTTGTGGTGGGCTCTAACAGAGTCCCCAGTCAAAGTATCAAAACTCTGCCTCAGTGTTATAAAAGGCTGTTAATGATATTCTTTTGTTTATACCACGGCTTGGTTTCTGAGATCATCTTACATATTTATAATCCATCTGGAAATAATTGTCAGGATTTATCAGGATTAATTTTAACACAAGTGTTTATAGTTGGGGTTTTCTATGTTTTAAAGAGGTAAGTGAATTAATCCTTAGTCAGGTGTGGATTGACTGGTGTTCCACTGAGTTTGTAAATAAGTGATGATAATGATGGTACTTCAAGAATATCCTTCAGCTTTTTGGTTTTTTGCAGGCATCAATGTGAATGAAAAGGCACTGCTAGCTGGCTTGTAGTGGTTTCTGCTGGAAAAGTTTTAGAAAGGTCACTGCACATTCCTGGCCCTGTGCACTCTAGTTTTCTGGAGGAGGTTGGAGCAGCTTCTGGCAGGGTTGTTTGGGGGTTTTTTTTGTATTGGACTGAGCAGGATTACTGTGAGACCCATCCTGCAAAGCTGAGGGTATTAGGATCTGGAGAAGACCTGTCCTAATGTGAATTTCCCAGGCAGGGTGGTGAGTCTGGAGGGAACCTCCTACCATTCCTGCTGCTTCTCCGTTAGCTGATTGAAGTACCCTTCTCAGCAGTTTCAGGGATATTTTTTCCTGTTCTTCTACGGGATGCTATTTTAATACTCATTAATTTATTCCCTGGCATTATTGTGGTATTTCATTACACAGAAAAAATGGCAATTACGGTATCTTATGTGGGTTGGGGTTTTTTTCCCTTTCCTGCATCTCCTCAAAGGGGAGAATCTGGAAGTGAAGCCATGCTTGATGTCTCAAATAACTTTCAAAGAGTAGAATCGGAACATTATTACAGAGATGTAAGGGATGTAAAAATAAAAATATAGCTCTTGGTTCTTCACTGCTAATTCTCCAGTGTGAAACGGCCTCGAATGTTCTTGCTTGAATGAAAAATGTTTCTGTCAGTGGTGTTGCTCAATTTATCAGTTTGCTCTGTGACAGCAATTAAAGGGTTTGCTAGGTCAGAAATCGTAGGGAGGCTGTGTAGAATAAAATGATTGTTGAAGTTTCACAACGTGGTATCATAGTGCAAACTCTCCTGAAGGTTTTGCTTTTAGCCTATACTTGTTGGAGCCTTAAAACAAGAAAAAAAGTGTTCATTTTCTCCTGTGCCCTTTTAAAGAAGATATAGATGAACCAAACCAGCATTTTGATGTTCCTTTGGGCTGGGCTTCTGGTATCTCTCTTCCTTTTTAGCCTTTCTGATCAGCCTGGGGGTGTTTATACTCTTCCCCCTCCACCACCTGCTTGGCTCAGTTTCACTGCTGCCTTTGGCTGTTGGGCAGTGGCTCAGACCTGGCCATCAGCACTGGGAGGTGGGATGTCTGCAGACACTGGAGGGACAAAGAAATACAACTGATTTTTGTGTCTGTGCATGATGCTGGCAGGGAGAGGAATCCCAGAGCTTGCCCAAACTTCCCTGTGAACATTGCTGTCTTCAAAGGAGTTTGCTAAAATACCTATTTGAAAATCTGCCCGTGTGTGGAAGTGTTTCTCAGTGTGTTTGAACCTCAACGAAATGGCAGAAAGGGAAGCCCTGTGCAGCTGAGCTCAATAGAAACATTCATTACAGCTAATTTACTGGGTGCTTTTAAGAGACATAGCTATTCGTAAGTTGTGGTTTTGCCTGATGCTGCTGGTAGTATTTGTTTTAAATAGATACACTTGCCTGCACACGCTCTTTGCCCATCTGAAACGTTGCCTGGCTATGTTGGAAACCTCATTTTAAACATGGTAATATGCAGTGTTAGGCAAATCCCAGTGTCACCTGTGGTGCCTCCTCATTAAGTGAAAAAGTCCTTTACATGTGTACGGTTCTGGTTAAACGGTAGCAAGGAGCATAAGGAAAAGGTCTTGAGTGTGGCCAAGAAATAGGAATTTTTATTTATTTTTTTTCTGAAGCCTTGTGTTCAGCCATCTTGCTGTGCTTGCTTTCCTCAAGGACTTTGGAAGCATGAAGGTACTAAACAGCACTTACTTTGCAGCACGCATGGCCTGCATATCCCATCTGAGACAACCACAAACCTGCTCCTGCAGATGTGACCTGCTGGTTGCTATGGCAGAATTACCATGGGTACGGGGCTGTGGGAAGCACTTGTTGGAATGCAGAAAACATTTTCAGTCTTTGTTTGGTCCTCTTGTGTACAGCTGAGTGACTTCGGGTTCGAAATTATTAAACTGAATAAAAAAAATTCTGACTTGTCTGTTTCAAGAACTTTTGAAAATTTTCAGCCTTAAAGCATCAGCATGGTGGCTGCTGGCTTTAACCTGATCAAGAAATTACATTTCATTTTCTGAAAGGAGAAGGCAATATTTGGATCATGTGATGCCTAAATCTCAGTCTGTTTTTATAAACTTATAAATCTGCAACACTTTTCCTGGTACCTCCCCCTTTCCTTCCTCCTCTTGCTCCTTGTGCCCTTCACCACCTCTGTGTTGGTGCTGGTGCTTAGGTTGCCATGTGGAAGGCAAGATAAGGGATCTGATCTGCCTGACAACTTACTCCCAACAAAAACAAATGAATTATTATTTCAGCTACCTGGTTTGCCTTGCTGTGCAGTGGTTTGGACAGCACTATGGGCACGAGTGACATGGAGGGGAAATGGCTGGGGGAAGGAATGGAGGTGGGGGTAAATGAAATACCTCTTACAGCAGAGAAACAGGTTGTGCTAAAATAAATCTGCATGAGATTGAGTGGCATAATTGACGTCTCTTTGGGGAGAAGGTTATTTTTAAGGCAGAGGAAACAGTAGGCCATCCACGTGAGCTGCAGAATTTTACCCAGTTGTCCAGTTACTCGTCCTAGCGAGTCCAAGGTGACCATGGGAAGAGGAGGATTTCCAGCTAACCCCAATGCAATTGAGGAGAAAGAAAGAAAGAAAATCCTTCCAGTAATCTGGAGCTACAAGTTAATACCACTGGATCAGGTATGAGGAATTCTCTATTACATCAGTGTGAGTTTGCCTTCACTAAACCCAGGTTTACATTAGCTGTAGTCCAGCAACTGTTCCTAAGAAGTGGTTACTGCCAGGGACCCCAGTGCACTGAAGCTGAGCTGCTGGCGCATCTGGTGTAACAGGGCGATGGAAATCATTGCTGGCACTTTTTCTGGGAAAAGTTCCCAACAGAAGAAAATTAAAATTCATGAAGTAGAAGTATGACTGCTCTCTCTTGAATTTATCTAATTACCTCAAACCTAAGCTCACTCACATATGCACACAGGCAATTTTAGTTCAGTCTCAGCTGATATATGTACTTCTTTGTATATCTAAAATGTTAAGCATGACAGTATATTAAATAAAGTGATTGTGTTACAAAGCATGCAAGGCAAGCGATTTGTGAGCTCAGGGTAACTGTGAGGTTAGAAACCAGTCTTCCTGACCTAAACTCATGTTGTGACTTACAGAATAATTATGACCAAACATTTCAATGGGCTGCCCTGTCTTTCCAGCAGTAATGGAGGTCACTAAACTCCTTTATTTGCAGGTAATTTGCAAATATTACAAAATTACAAATACAAAACCTGTATTTGCAGTACTTCCTAAATCTAGCTTTCCTGCAGTTGTGTTAAGAACACTTAACTTTTTATAGCTTTTCCTCTAATTAAACAATAGTGGATAATACCAGAGGGGTTTTTGCAGGGAGCTCTGCAGTTTACTTCCTTGTCCTGCTGCTGTCTGGTAACGTGCTTGTCTTGCTTGTCTTCAGATTGAGTTGATTCATTACAGGAAGGACAATCTCAGCTTCACCATTTACTTGCAGACCCTTTGCTTATCTCTTCATGAACACAACAAATGATTTATCACGTTACAGTTGTTTCTCTGATGTGTTTTTAATACAGGACTTTATGGGTAGGCCTTCAGTAGGATTTCTGTGTTAAATCTGGTCAGATCAGTAGAGCAATTGAAAGGGAAACAGCAAATGCTGAGAACTCATTACTTTATGTCTGCGGTAACCACCAAAATAAACCAAGCACTCTTATAAACCTGGCAGTTATGCTGCCTGTGTCCCCTAGCCTAAAGAGATGTGTAAAGAAAAGAATTTTAATGACTCTTAAATTGCCATGGTGATAGGTACATGCTTGATTTGTAATGTGTGTTTAGACTTCACAGAATAAAATGTATTTGTCTCCGTTCCTACAGAACTCTTTCTGTAGTCTCAGTGCAATTAACTTTTTCATTTGGAATGCAGATAGCACTAGCCAAGTGGATGCTACAACTGGTTTCTTATTGGTATTGCTTACAAGGTGTTATTTAGGGGGGAAAAATTCTAGGGGTAGGGAACAGAACAGGAAATGTTGGATGATTTTATTATGATGATTTTATTATAAAGGAGAGGTGAATAGTACCTCATCTCCTGTGACAGCTCAGACAGCTTTCAGAGCTTGTTGTGTGGTTTTATGACATTCATTCAAATGAATGTTCAATTTAATTCACTTGTGATTGAAAGGTGGGTTTGTTACTCATGTTTTTGCCCACCTTACTGCTTCAGACATCCTTAGTTCCAGCAAAATAATAATTTTGGGCACAATTCTGGTGATTATTCCCATTGAGGAGGTCTAGTTTATTTTTGTGAAGGTGGAGAAAATTTGGTTATTTCAGTTAGTAAAATGGGGGGAAACCCTTCTAAATACTTTGAAGTGTTTTGTGCTGGGTAAGGCAGTGAGGCTTGGTGCAGAAAAGCTGAAGTTCCAAGGAGCTTTGTGCAGGGTGCAGTATCACAAAGCAGCAAATCTTTGTCAATAAGTGTTCCCAGCTCAGCTGTTTTGCACTGGTCACAGCAATTATCACAGCCTTGGTTTTGAAGAAATGTGAATCTGAGGTGGTAGTTCTTGTCTCAGTGTGCTTATCTCTCCGTAGGCAGACCTTCAGGGCTTAGGTACATGTTTAGTTAAGTGAAGCAAACTCTTATCTTTTTCTAACCAAATTTAGTTTGATATTGGGTGTGCTGGTGCCTAAACTTTCCCAGTGAGCCTTTTATGTTGTCCAAGGCACTTCCTTTCAGACGGCTTCAAAGTATTATGGGAATAGGGAGTGGATTTATGACTTAATGGGAGTTTTATTTTCATAGATGCAGGCATGTGGTTCTTCCCTTAGCTGATTACAGAAGATGAAGAAAATGAGTTACAGGAGGTGATTGGGGCACTTCTCTAACTGCTGCTACATACAGTACCTGCACATTGATCGTGGGATGAAACTTTGGTATTTATACTACACACTGACTGAAACAGTAAGAAGTATCTACCTTGCCCTCCAGTACAGTCATGTCAGGTACCTTGAAATAACTGGTAATAGCCTGGCAAAGATGCTGATGGCAAAGCCTCACTTGTGCTGAGAAACCCAACGTAATTTTGGAGCTTTGTGTGTGGGAATAATAATTACTGTGTTCTTCTGGGTGAACTGTATGCAAATGACACAGAGCAAATGGTTTCAGAGAAGTTACAGGGGGCAG
The DNA here is from genome assembly GCA_013398125.1 of Aegotheles bennettii. Lineage (NCBI taxonomy): Eukaryota > Metazoa > Chordata > Aves > Caprimulgiformes > Aegothelidae > Aegotheles > Aegotheles bennettii. The sequence continues at coordinate 127,015 of VZRW01007119.1, read as the reverse complement.
AAACAGCTGTTGTGTAAGGCTTGTGTGGGATTTTTTTCTCTTACGAGGGTTTTTGTGGGCATCCTTGGTCAAATTTCAGCTAGTAATGACATGGTTCTGTTTCATCGTGACCTGTGGTGCTGTAATTAGAGCCCTGGCTGCCCGCCTTTGCTGAATTCAAGGTATTCACTGATTGTAGAGATGACTGTCTTCATCCTTAAGAGTTGGGCTACTGTCCCCTTGCATCATAGAATCACAGAATCATTTAGGTTGGAAAAGACCTAAGATCATGAAGTTCAACTGTCAGCCTAGAACTCTGCCAAGCCCATCACCAAGCCATGTCCCTAAGCACCACATGTCTTTTAAATACCTCCAGGGATGGTGACTCAACCATTTCCCCCGACAGCCTGTTCCAACGCTTGACACCTCTTTCAGTGAAGAAATTTTTCCTAATATCCAATCTAAACCTCTGCTGGTTCAACTGGAGCTTATTTCCTTCCACCCTATCTCTTGCTACTTGGGCGAAGAGACCGATATCCCCTTGCCCCAATCTCCTTTCAGGGAGTTGTAGAGCGTGAGAAAGTCTCCCCTCAGCCTTCTTTTCTCCAGTCTGAACACCCTCAGATCCCTCAGCTGCTCCTTGTAAGTTGTGCTCCAGACCCTTCACCAGCTTCACTTCTCTTCTTTGGATGCACTCCAGCACCTCGGTGTCCTTCTGGTAGTGAGGGGCCCAAAACTGAACCCAGGATTTGAGGTGTAGCCTTGCCAGTGCCACCTACAAGGGCATGATCCCTTCTCTAGTTCTGCTGGCCGTGCTATTTCTGATACGAAGTCAGAGTGGCAAAGATTTAGATACTGAGCCTTAGTGGTGTGGTAACAGCATCTGCAAGTTTAAAAAGTGGCTGTTGCAGCAAAGGGAGACAATCATGCTTAACCACGGCTTTTTGAATGAAACCTCTGATTCAGATTGCAGAAAGTGCTATTTTTAACAAAGGACTTCCTATGGTGATCAACCTGCATCTTGGCACTGTTGAACACAGATGCCACTGGTGCATTTATACCCACAACTTTCAGGAATAACAGGATTTCATAAATTATTGCAAGATAAATTAAGCAGAGATGGTACCAACCTGCTGATGGCAGCACATGTGTAACAGTCTTCCAACTTACTTTTCTGGTTACTCCCTTTTGTATAATAAACTGGAATGATGTTTATATGTAGCATAACATATATTATCTATTATGCTTATATATATCACATAATATATAAAAATATTCCGTGTTTTTTATATATACATTTTTGTATCTATATATATTATGTATGTTTCACCTTGGCTTTTTCATTATTTGTCTTCTCCATTTTGTCACCGTGCTCTTCTGCGGTGTGAATGTCAAACCATAAATCCAGCACAGCTTCCTGTCTCCTTTTAAAATCTTTAAATAGCCTTTTCTTGTTCTTGTGCAGCAGATCTTAGCAGACATCGTTGGGTGTTGAACAGCACTCGGGTGCTTTAACAAAGAAAGGGGTGACTGTAATAGCTTCTGCTGAACCTGGTGCTGTGTTTTGACAAGTGCATCTCCGTTTCCTTTGCATCTGTGCATAAAAGGTGCTTTGATTGAGGGGGCCAATGTCTGCTTTTTATGGAGTAATTTTGTGGGGTTTTTTTACCTAACCATTTTTCCTGCTTTAGGGGTGACTGTTTATGTAAAGCCTGATGTTTCCTAGAACTGCATTTTCAGACCTTACGTAGATGAGATGCTTGTGGTCACTGTCGCTGGTTCACCACATGAAGGCTGTCTAATAGCATGGGTGCTGTGTTGTCAGGGCAAGGAGCTGGTCCAGGAAGCTTTTGGAAAAACTGTCTTGTTAGAATTCTGTTTATTTGTTTTAAACAACATCTTTCATGTCACTGTAACCATGTGTGGCATGTGCACTCCTTCTGTCCCCCTTGGTCTCCAATGTATATATAGCATGCATTCAGCGGGTGCTATGGAGCCTGTGAACTCAGGCATGCAGCAGGGAGACAGCAATCCATTTCCTTGGACTTTCTCCTGCTTTGTAATCTAATAAGGCAAGAATTGTTTCTGAGCAGTTATGGAGGTTGGAGGGGGGTGTGCTTGTGTGTTTTTAGTTTTAACACAAACTAAAAAAAGCTTTCTATTCTCACTGTCTTGCAAGGCATCCCAGAGAAGTGGGAATCATTTCCCACAAGGAATTTAAGTATGCAACACATTGTAACTATGAGTACAATATGTATGTTTATATGGCCAGGGACTGCAGGATATCCCTCTCTATAGCAGATTGTTGAGTAAAACTCAGCAGTTCTGAAACTGAAGCAGGTTGCTTCCTGCCTGTACCAGGACTGAGCGATCTTGCAGACCATTTATTTACCCCTCTAATCAGCTGGAAACTTCAGAGGTGCTTAAAACACTTGTCTCTTGGGCACCCTGGGAAATACCAGTTAAGTTCAGCATGCTTTTTGTTGAGTCTAATCTGTGCTTTCGGATGGATCTTTTTCTCATGGTGGCAATGTTAAGCAGCAGTAGTGATTGCTGTGTATCTTTGATAGGAATCATGCAGCATGGCTTAAATAGTATAACCCAGTTAAAATAGCTTGAAATACATACAGTAATGTGGAGGGAAGCATGCCCAGTTCTGCATGGGCTGTCGGTCTTGTCCTCCTTATCTTCTGTAGAAGTATAATTCTCATAGGTTTAAATCATGCACTGACATGCCTCGCTCCTAAACAGGAATACCTGATATCATTTGAGTGTATCCTCCTTTGGTTGGAAGAGGTTAATTAAGGGGACAATTAGAAAAGCTCATTAAAACTGCATCCATGTTCAGTGTAATGAGAAGTGAGCTTCCTGTGATGATTCAGAAATCACACTGTTCCAATGCCTCATTGACACAGTTCCCAGTGTCAGTGCCTGTGCTGAGGCAGTGTCCCAGGCTGTGCTCTTGTCACTGTTTGCATTGCTGTGGTGGTTGTGTTGGAGACTGGAACAATAATGTCAATCCCAGGCACCTTCTCACCCCTGAGGGAGGGGAGGAGTTCGTCAGGAATTTACACTCTATTTTGCATTGCATTTCCATTTCTTGGGTCCCAGGTTTTCACAGCAGTTAGAAGCATACACACTCTTTGGGTAAATGACTCCCACCTTGGCTTTGCAGACAGTGTCAATACTGGAAGCCAGCACAGACCAGGCTGCAGAAGCCTCCTAAAGCTGTGAGCACCCTTGCATTTATCCACTCTGCTATTTCTGGGACTGGTTCCTTACAAAATGGCCACGTAGATGCTAGCTAGCATAATGTGTGAGAGCTTGTTGTGTGCCCTGGGTTATCACAGCAGCCAACAAACTGCTTGTGCAGTCAGCCCAGCCCAGCCTCTCTGGTTCTCTTCCCTCCTTCCAGTGTGAGATTGCTGGGAAGTCACGTGGCTGAATCGGATAGCTCTGGGGAGGCTCTCAGGGAAAAAATAACGTTAGACAGACCTTTTCAGCATGTTTACTGGGTTAGTTTAGACTTCATATTTCAGGTTGACTCATGATGTTGGAAAAGGAACAGCTCTTGTTAAGAATGCCCATGCTCAGACTGATGGGACTGCCTCGGTGTTTTGGGTGCAGGTATCAACTTCTTATCTAACATTGCTACAGCACCGTAAGTGTAGTGTTGAGGAGATAGTTGCACCCTCACCTGGAAGCAGTAACACATAGGAGATGCGGATCTTCGTTCTGAAAAGGAAGACTTAAGTAGCAGTGGGATAGAGCTCCTTACCTTGTATGGAGCTGTGGTGGGGATCTTCTGGCCTCAACGGTGCTGCAAAACTGCCCTAGGGCTCTGCACAGTCAGACATGTCGAGATCAGCAGCAGGTTGGGATTGCACTGAACACTGTTAAACAAGGACTGGTTTGTCCTTGACTCGGGTGTTGAAAAGTGCTGGGCACCTGGTGTTACAGCAGAGAATTCAATTGCTCTGTGAAAGAAAGCTCAGCTTTTTCCTGGTAAGGACTTCAGCCATGGTGAAGCTTCGCTTGTACTGGTATTGAGCCTTAGTCCATGTGATGCTCATTGGAAATTTATGTATTCTCTTCTTTTTCCATAAGCAAATCCACGTAGCAGTACAAAAGCTTGGAATCCAGAATAGTGGTTCCACAGCCTTGTTTCAGGTTCACCTCAGTAAGCTGTGTGCCTGCTGCTGGCACATCCTGCAAGGCACGGACACTGCTGTTTCGAATCGAGTCTGCAGGGAGCCCTGTTTAGAGGGTTAGATAAACACAATTAGGCTGCATTGCCAGCAATGATGTTCTTATTTAATGCATTAATGAGTGCAGGTGGCAGGACCTCTGAAGTCAATCGAATGCAATGCAAACTCCTGCTGGATGTAGCAGAGCCATTTTGAGTCCAAGCCGCTGAATGCTGAGCCAGCTCATTTGGGAGATGAGGTGGGAGATGGGAATGAGCTTTCCATGCCTGAATGATAATTTTGCACTCTTCACGGCAGGTTTCTGAACATCACCTTACAGCAGAACTAGCTTGTGCAGAAGAACAAAAAGCAAGAGAGTGTTTTCAGAGCTGTAATAGGATGTTTCTCTGCATTTCTATTGATAGCAGCATCAACGTGAGGTGGTCACAAATGCAGATTTATTTGCCTGCCACCTTGTTCTGCTACCTGGCAGGATTCAATAATGCACTGCTTAAAAGAATTACGTTCAGCCTACACCAGCACTGTAAGTGCTGGAACAACACTGCCAGAGTCCCTTCATTTCCTTCTATAGGCAAGATGCTGGAAGCCAGCACAATTACTGGGTTCTGCTGGCCTTTCCCACACTAAAACCTGGTTTTTATTTCCTGTGTCTTTAACCTTAGTATCAGTGAAATGATCCCTGGAAAGCTTGTATTGATTGCACATTATTGTCTAATTAAAGTGCAATAAGAATTGCAGAACACTGGCTCTTACAGCCCCGTGCCTACTGCAGAGACTATAAATTAAAGAGCTTTCTGTTCAAATATGGAAAATGTCAGGGCTTATTTCCTTTTGAATTTCCCAGCATCTCCTGAAGGCTGCACTTGTAGATGTGTGATTATTTTTTTTCCCCTAAATAACAATTGGAAAGAAGTGTTATTTAGAGAAGAAACGAGACCCTGTAGGCTTGCCCTGTTAGCTGTAACCTGTGCTGTCTGAAGGGAGGCACTTCTAAATGAATGTATTTTAATCTGAAACCTGCTAGATGATCCTTTAGCATTATGTGCAGAGATATAAATGGGTATTAGCTATACAATAGAGACCGGGCTTTAAATAGCACTGTCTGGTCTTACCTGGAGGCTGTTTCTCTGTCTGGATTTTATGGCTCTTTTGTTCAATGTTGCTGGTGGTTTGATACTTTCTAATAACTTGTGCCTTCCTGAGTTCTGTGCAAGCAGCTAATAAAAGATAAATCCTAGTCTTTGATATAGCAGGAACTCAAGAGTATGTCATCGTAGTTCTGCATCTTACCTAGTCACTGATTGAATACAAGGCCTGGGGGAAATCACTTCATTTACCCAAACCTTCAGCTTGCATCTAATCACCAGGTGATACACTGATCCATGCACAGAGATTTGTGGGCGATCAGTAATGCTGCCCAGGATTCTGTGCAGAGGATGCTATAAAGAATGGTGGACTCTTAGGCTATGAATGAGTTACTGATTCACCAGTTGCATACAAAAACACTGAAATATGTTTAGTATCATGTGTGAAACTGACTTTTCCCTTTTTTTTTTCCCCCTACAGATGTACTTTCCGATTCCCTAGCACGGTTATAAAGATCCAGTTCACATCTTTATACCATAAAGAGGAAGCAAAAGAGGAAGCCTCATCACCTCCCCTTCGGCCACTTTATCCTCAAATATCACCTCTGAAGATCCACATCCCGGAGCCGGATCTCCGGAGCGTGGTCAGTCCCCTCCCATCCCCCACAGGCACTATCAGGTAAGATGTTGACTATGCAAAGTGTGCTCTCTGGAGAAGCTATTCCAATCTGTCAGCCTCGTGCTGTTTGTCTGGTGTACTTGGTGCATTAAATACCTCATTTAAAAAAGAAATCAAAACTTGATGAATATCTGCTGTTCAAAATCATGGAAGACTTTTAAAAACTGTGTTACAGTAGCTGGAAGTAGGGCACAAGGGTTTTGGTTAAGAGCTCAAAGGGTTTGGGGGGGGGGAACTTGAGTCTCAGTTTTACACTATAGAGTTACTAGTCTATCTTTGGCAGTGGAATTAGAAATATCTATCTAGAGCCACCTGTATGTATGGAGGAAAGAAAGCAGGCAAGTATTTCCTATGTTAGGACTGCCTGTTTTATTTTTATCTCAATAGTATTCTGTTGTTGCTGGGTGGTGCCAGTGTTATCTGAAGTTAGGGACAAGGGTGGCCATTGGCACGTGGTTTCCGGGGAATAGAAGGAAATGGGGGTAGGATGCTGACCATGTACTGAGGGGCTGTAGCAATCTGAATGTACATCTGTGTGAGTATCCTGTTTTGTAAACTATCTGATCATGAATGTGCAATAGAAATAACCTGGACATCGAGTTACTGTCTGGAACATTTTCCTTAGCAGGGTTGACATTAGAGTTGCAGTTCTTTTTTAACATTATGAAATTTACTATATAAATAGTAACTTTAAAGTAGACTCACGGTAAAGGATTATGTGTTAGAGTTTTTAAAAGTGCAGACCTTTAGAACAGCAAAGTGTACCTGGTAATAGTAATAGCCTTCGGTTTGTATTCTTGTCTACATTTGAAAAAAGTGCCATACAAAACATCTCCTGACATTAGCACTAATTCAGTGAGTAGTATTCAAATTTACATGGCTGAGAATGACTTCAGTGTCACAACGAAGCCAGTTTGGTTTTGCATAGATCTGGAGGCACTTGCTTGTTTGGGTTTTTCCCCTGGTCTTGCAGGGCTGCGCAGATGTGCAGTGCAGATCTTCTAGAAAGAGGGGGCTGGAGGTAGCTGTGGTTTTAGTCCTGTGTTCAGGCACTGCTTTTAGTTTATATTTAACCTTCTCTTTTTAGATGAAGCTTGTTGCTGGGAGGGGAGGGGGATGGTTTCTTTGCCAACATATGGTAGTTAGTTTCCATTCAGTCATCTTGCGCAAAGCAGCACAGTGTGGTTTGTGTTACTAACAGAGGCTGGATCTTTTGACTCTGGCATATGCCTGCAACTGATATTTGACTCCCCGAGAATGTTTCTTTTGCATAAGGGGAAAGTGGAAATAGTAGTGTTGAATTGTGCTCAGCCCCTAACGGAGTGTTTACTAAGGGTGATTAATGATTGCATCCGTTTGTCTTGAGCAGAAGCTTATCCAGCCAAGTCTTCAGAAAACCTCAAAAGACATCTGAGGTTTCACTTGCCAAACCCCTTTCGTTTCCGAGTTCCTCTTGCAGAGGAGGGGCTGACACGTTTGTAAACATCCCTGCTCAGCCCCTTCAGCCTTCCGCTCTCCCCTGGCAGGGTCTTGCAGCTCTCATACCCTGTGGGCCACGCTTTGGGAAGGGGTTTGGGCGTTTCTGCCTGAGAAAGGGAATGCTTTTCAGGGAGCATGCAGCCATGCATTCTGGCCATCTGGCTTTTCAGGCAGCTCTCTGTTATCTTGGTGGCTTCGCAGTCGTGGATGACGCTGGCACAGTGTCCTCTGCCCCTTCCCAAGGGCAGGTCTGGGACGGCTGCTGGGGGCTTGGTGTGTTGGACCCACACCCTTGTCCCATTGCTGGCTTTGGGAGGTGGTTGCATGAGCTGGGCTCTCCTCCTCCTCACTCTCCCCCTTCCAGTATTTACTTTCCTAATTTGGTGCGTTTGCCTCGCTCCTCCCTGATTGGACCATGGAAAATTATTGCAGTTTGGAAATCCTGGGCAGGGTGAAATTTCCTTTTTGGAAAGTGGTTCCTGGCCCTCTTTTCCTGCCTCCACCCGGGTGCAGGGCAGAGGCTGTACCTGCACTCCCACAGCCAGACCCAGCCCTGCCCTCCTGACCCCCAGCCTTGCTCTGCCTCCCTGTTTACATTGCAGCCTGCTTCCCTGCAGGTTCCCCCCTGCAAGCTTCTGGGTTTTATCCAGCCTATTTATTTTCCCTCTGCGAAGTTCACCACCTAGAGAGGGAATGAGTTTTAGTTAAACAAAACCGAACCTGCCACCCTCAGCAGCTTTGCAAAGCAAGATTCCTGCTTATTCCTAGGGAGAAATGTCTCCACTGTTTTCTTAGCTAGGTGATTTGTCTCCAGGAGGGGCCGTTTGTAGATGTTCTGAATGCTGTTGTACAGCTTTAAGGGAAAATGTTGGTTGGCAGCATGCTGTGAGGCTTACACACAGCCATGGCTTATTTCTTCCTGCTTTGAGTTCAAAATTCCTTTTAAAAAAAAAAAAAGTCAGGCTTGCATGCTCGAAAAAGGAGAAGGCCACTGTGGTGGTAAGAAATTGGTAGAAGCAATGTGTCTGTTTTATACAACATAAAAAAGAGGAGAGCAGCACCAAATCTCTTCTCAGTAGATTCAAGGCATTGAAAAGCTGTGTGAGAGCTGTGTAGTTGGGTTAAATTCAGCTCTGCCTGTTGGGAGATAGAACTGATGCCCAATTCCAGGAGTTATGGGGCAATCTTTCAGTACATGGCTTTGGGGTCCTGCAGCTTGCACTTGGAGGATCCTCTTTGGATGCCACCCTTACCGGTGACATGGTGTTCCTCACCTGTGCTGTAAACATTGGCTTTGCCTGGTTTTGCTTTGAGTCCATATCTACATGAATGTGACTCCATGTATGTGTTGTAATCTAGTCCCCAGAGTGGCTTGTGCTTGGATTATAAACAGATCCACAGAGACAAGGTGTGATGTAGGAGCCTATTCCTGGTCTCAACGTCATGCTGAGTTGGAGTTTTACATTTACAGTGTTTAGTTTCTGTTTTAGTGTCTTTCATCCGTCGTTAATGACCCTGTAGTAGTAACTTAGGAATGGGGTTTTTTAGTATTTGTGAAAATGAAATTATTTCTCTGTACAAGCTATTCTAAACAGCAATTATGTTCTCACTGTTACATATTTTTAAAAAGCTACAATAAATACTAAGTGCTGTACTGTGGAGGTCAGTATCATTACTCATATTTTACAGTTGCTACTTCTGGCTTATCTCTGCACCAGAATGATTGTGGGCTTGAACACTTTGTCTTGTACTTGTTTGTTTTCTCACTGGAAGGGCATGGGTGCTTAGCTCACATACTCAGTGTTTACCATTAAAAGAAGATAAAATTCTTGGACATGTAGGAGGAAGAGCCCTTAGAGCCCCGTGAGAACCAGTGCTTGGAAAGTCTTGTGAGGTTCTGTGCTAAACTGGCACATATTGGTGTGTGGACCCAAATTTGTATTTTAGAAAATTGTTAGTACAATGTTCAACAATCTCAAAGGGTCAATACCCTAACTTACAATGAAACTCATAAAAAATCAGCGGCTATTTCTGCATCCTTGATGAGTAAACCAGGAGGTGTGAGCTGAATTGCCATGATTTCAGAAGGTTTTTTTGTTGTTGTTTGTTGTTGTCTCTTTTTAAAACCTTATTTCCTTTTTTCCTATTTTCACTAGGCAAAATCAGCTCAGTGACATGCTGCATGCTCTGATTAGCGGATTACTCAGAGGCTGCACTCCAGGAACTGCTGTTATCTTGGCTTAGCCACCAGCTTGTTTTGTGGCCTTTAACAGGTCACTTAAATTCATTGTCTGATTTTTATGCATGTATAGTGTAATTACTACTTTCCAGGAGTGTGTAGTTGATAAATTATGTATTGAGATTTTATTCCATGAAGCATGACTGAGGAGTGTGTGTGCACGAGCCATGTTATAGCAGACATGCAAATGCTGGCTCTGCTTTGATTCAGACCTGGCTTGGAAAAAGGGAGTGCTTTTTAATAGGTTCTAGGACAGCCACGCAACACTGCAGAACACTTGAGGTTTAATTTGAACTTGCGTGTTTCCTCTAAAGGCATGAATGAACCCAGCTTTTAGTGGATGCATTCGCTGCTGGAACAGGATGCATAGCAGGATGCTTGGTTTCATTCAGGCTTTCCTTCTTCCTATAGCACTATTTAGCCATTTAACTGAAAAGCCACTGAAGAGCTCCAAGGCAGGTTTTTCACAGGCTCTTTTGCATTGTCTGGGTTATCCATTACTTCCTGCATTCGGGCAGAATATACAGCTCAGGTAACTCCCACAATAGTACAGACTGGTGATTAAAAATAATCATGCTTGTCTCCAAACCACAAGCCAGCTAGCATGATGCATCTGCACCATAGGAGAAAAGCAACGATCTGTACCAGGCTTGGGAGTTCCTGCACATCTTTATGTCAGGTAATGGACCATGTGCTGGAGGAGAGGTTGCAGATGGCACCAGCTACACGAGCACTTCCTCTTCCAGTATAAAATGTTTGCTGTCAGTGAGCTCACTTCCTTTCAAAGAGCGGAACCACTGGAGCACAGAGAAGTAATAAAAATTTCACCTTTTGTGGACAGTTGACTTTCTCTCACTGTGGCTTGCTCGACAGCTTTGGTTTTCGTCAGCATTAAGCAGGCAAGGTAGCTCTCAGATTTCTCCTTTCACATCAAAATCCAGCCTGGTTTGGCAGTCTCACCACTTGTGATTGTTTCTGAAACCTGTCTGAAACATGCAACGTGCAAGGACTTGCCTGCCTTTGAGTTACAATTTCGGGGCTAGGCTGGGGAAGGAAAGAGCAGCAGAGGATTCTCACCCATTTTTGCTGATTGGTGTGTCGTGGAAATGCTCGTTTCGCAAGCCAAAGTGCTGTACTTTGACCTGATTCTTGCTTGTTGCATGTGAAAAGTGTCCCTGTATCTTTTGGTGCCCCTTTTTGCAGGCCCATGAGTGGAATATGGGGGTAGTCTGAGGTTTGGCTTTGCTGTAACCGCAGTCCTTGTGTGCAGGGCAGCACACCTCCAGTCCGCATTCGAGGAGGGGATTGGGGAAGATTTTAAGGAGCAGGGATTCTCCCTTTGTGTACTCAATAGGGGCTAAAAAAATTGCCTTTCAGACAGGAATCTGTATATTGGCAGTGTTGCCAAGGCTGTAACTCATATTGCTGCTGTGTCTCCCATGCCTGCTTCACAAATGTGCACTTAGGTGTTTGTCAAAGGCACTGCCCATGTGGATGCCCTATCCTAAACCATGAAGTTTGAAGAGATGGGGTTTTTCATCTTTAATCCAGATTCCAAGTGAAGTGAACAATTTTATGTGGGATCCCAGGTAATCTTTCCTCTTTGTCATGGAGAGGATAGGTGCTTTATCAATATACCTGGCTCAGATTAAGCCTCTATAGCTTGATCCCTACAGATACCTTTCTTGCAGAAAATAATGAAGTTAAGTAATAGGGCAACTTCCCTGCTTTCACTCACTGCTTCGCCCTCTGGGGAAATTGGCACTGGAGTTCGGGAGTGTTTCTGTTCCCAGCTTGTTCATAGACTTGTAATATGTCCATAAATATATCATTTAACCACTTGTTGCTTCACTGTTGTTCTTCCCCCCAGTCTGTAGAACATGACTGGTATTGAGAGAGCCTGGAGATTTTTGCGTAAGAATCTTTATATGTGCTGAGGCAACAAATCCCAGTGTTCTGCCACAGATGGGTGTGTTTGGAGTAATATAAGAACAAAGAAAATATACAGTAATGCTAACTTACGTGCTGTCTGCCTCCCATTTTTTTGGAGCAGGGACTTCCTGACCATCTGCCTAATAAAGCCCCTGATGGATTCCCTGTCTCCTCCTTTCCCCAAGGACTCGTAAAACGGCCTCTTGCATTCATGTAGACTTTCAGCATCAGCCCTGTCTTACAGCCTGTCATTCCACAGTGTGACTACAAACACAGAAGCACTCTTTTCTTGTTTTGGACACGCTGCTTAGTTTCATTTTGTGTTTGCCATCTCTGCTGGAAGAGGCCAGGAGCTGAGAACTTCCTCGTCACTTTGTTTTTATAGGCTCTGTCACCTTGCACCTCGGCTTCTCTTTAAACTACTTGTTTCCTGTATGGAATCCGTTCCATATCTCTGATCATCCTAGTTATCCCTGCCAGTACCTTTCTGGCTCTTCTGCATCCTTCTTTTTTTGAAATGAGAGGAGACAAGCAACACACAGCATCCTGGGTGTGGACACAGCATGCATGCAGTGGTACATCCTATTTTTGCACTCTGATTTTTCAGTTAAAGCAAACTGATTTTGGACGTTCCAGTAAGTTGTAGGTATTCTCCAGTAGCTGGTGTTTAAAGACTTAATTGCTGCTAGAAAGTGCTGTGAACTTAAGAAGCTGGATTCGTGTTGGCAGTAGTTGAAAGCGAATCGTGATGCTGCAAGACCTGTTATGTTCTCGATAGCCAGAAGTTGAGCACTGTGTTTAAAAGGCATCCTGCCCCGTACACAGGGGAATCTATTGCAGATGCTGTGTTCAGCCCTCACCTTTCTGGCCTTCCAGCTGAAGGAGGGTTAAGTATTAAATGGAAAACATGCTGCAAAGGACCAGTGTGATTCAGCACGTGGTTGTAGTCTGACTCTGAAGCTGAGTTTCAGCGTGGTATTTGGGGAACTGCAGCTCAATGGCTGCCTGCCATCAGCGTTTCCAGTTGAGATGCTGAATCCTCAGTGGATATTCAAGATCTCTGGGACTATTAACCATGGTGCTGCAGGATTAAGACTGTGGGTAACTGCAGCTGGTTTGCTTACATGTACTGTGTGTCTTTCGATGGTGTAAAACACTCGCTTCCTCTCCAGAATGCTCTCTCCTGTAACAGACCAGTTTAGCTGAAACTAGCTTGGATTGCTTGTAAGCTAAGATTGCCTGCATGGATGGTGGGTGTGGATCACAGCAGCAAGTTAGGGTGTCCGAGAGCTGGGTGAAACTGCAAACCTAGCTGTGCTTTCCTCAGTAAAAGGTTATGGTATCAAAACGAATCAAGTTGTCTCCAAGTTTTGATGCAGTGTTAATATCCAACAAATCGTAATCACTGTCCCCACACTTGATTTTTCTTTTAGAGCACAAATAGGTGTTTGTAGGGAAAAGTCTTTGTTCTGTTATATTTTTAAAGGGGGTGTGAGTGCATGCGAGCATCCCCAGCCAGTCCTGGGTCTGGGTGGCAAGGAGAATTCCAGGAACTCCAGGAAACTGATGTCAGTGCATTGTGTTTGCTTGTTTTCTTTTGACTGCACTGATGTTTAATTTTAACTTAACCCTCGGAGGGGTATTTTTAGTAAAACTGTTTCTTCGTTCCTTCTGTCCCATGTTGCAGTGGGGGGAACAGATTGTGTCTCCTTGTTTTTTCCAGTCGTTGATGCTTATCACTTCACTCTGAAGAGCTCTCTGATGATTGACTGAGATCTTGAACACTCAGCAGCATGTGTTACTCTGTCTCTTTGAATGGACTGGCTAAAAGTCCAAGTTGTTTTGTACCTGTCTCTTGATTTGATTGATCCAGGCTGAAAGGAGCCAGGTCTACCTGGGCAGAAGTGCTCCTAAATTCTTCACTTACTGCTGCTTTGGGAAATATCATGTTCTTCAATGAGTATCTACTGGGGCAGGCTGGCTTTCTAAAAGTTAACACCGCTTCAGGTTGGAGGGGCTTTGTCAGCAGTCAAGAGATCACAACCCTGCAGGGTAAGGGTTTCTCCCTTCGTTTTTACCAAAAAAAGTGCAAGAAATCATACTTAAAACTCATTATCAGCCTCAGAAACTAAAATTTGAGCAGCAAAAACTGGGCTGCTTGCTCTGCTGATCTTGAATCAATTCTTGTGTCTGAACTGCATGGGACAGTTTTTGAAGTTGTACTAGTTTTAATTTAAAAAAAAATAAATCAAGAAATACAGCACTCTGACTTACTGGAGACCTCTTTTTTCCACATCCTTGGCCTGAGTTTTGGCTGATCTCTGGTTTGCTGTTCGTATATTTCTGCAAAGAACAAAATCAGAAAGCTCTGTTTCATCCTATTCCATTCCTAGCCTGTGTTATGATAATTGCTCAGGTGCCAAACAAAAAGATAAAAAGAACTGCTGCGTTCTTGGTTTGTCATTGTTTCATGTATGAAAATGGCTTTCATTGTTAATTATCTACACATTATAAGAAGTGTGTGTGTGGGGAAGCTATTGAAAAATGACAGTGGAATAATTAAATTCACACCAGCTGCCCCTGGGAATACTAAGACATCAAGAGTGCCTTCTGTGGTTTAGCATTATCCACTTCCAAAGCGGGCTCAAAGCATGGAATAGCAAACTTTGATTCATTTTCCTGCACAGTCTCTGCTTTTTAAAAGACAAAGCAAAGCAATGCCTTTATTTCCCTGACAAAGGGAGATTTATATGTGTGCTATATTCCTTGCACATCCTGAAAGCTTCACCTCCTGCATTTCTGAACAGCATCACCTATGATGCCAAGTAGTGTCAGTGGTGCTGGGAGGGTTGCCCAGCACTGTACAACACTTTGCAGGGCTGCTATATGGGAAATGGGGGAGCTTGGGTCTCCAATTGCAAAGGTTTGTTGTGGCTGGGTAGCTCTGTTGCCTTTCCCCTCTTCCCCAGACCCCCCCATCCTATAATTCACTTTTAAAAGAAGCCAGTCTCGCTTGTGCTGAGCTCAGCACTGCAGCTATTTGCAAAGGCGCCGCGAGGAGAAGCAGCACTTCTCAGTTTACAGGCTGGACTGCAGCAGAAAACGGTCCTTCCTTCCCCTGGCAGATTGCTTATGCACCCAATGTATTGCCCATTGAGCAAACAAGGGTTGTCTCACTGTTTCCTCTTCGTGTGCGTGTGGGGGAAGCCATTTAGACCGTCACCTTTTGGAGGATGGGACTCTGCTCTCTGTGTTCTCATGAAGCGTTCAGCACGGTGCTGTGCTGAGTGTCAGTTACTGCATTTATTTGTGTCGGGGTTAGCATTGCTGTTGGGCACTGGACTGCTAAAGGGACTGTTTATGCCACTCTTACTGAATCTGGGTCCCAGCTGTGGGCTTCCATTTACATCTATCCATACAATCTGAACTGCTTGTTTGGCTGTGTAAGTCTTCTGCATATTGTTTTGCTTTCTTGTTCCCTGTTTCTGTGATCCTGGGATTTGGCTGTGCCTCATGCCACTTTGGCATTGCACCCCTCAGGAGGAGACCCAGAAAAAGGGGACTTTGGATTCCCAGACTCATCCCTTTCCTGTCATCCTCCCAACCCCACAAATAAAGGATGTGTGATCCATAGACAAGCTTTTTTGATTAGTTCTCATCTTGTAGCGCTCACTCCTGTGTGCCTGAGTGGTGCTGCAAATTATAGCGACCTTTTATTTGTTTGTAGCTTTTAATCAGCTGTAGCGTGGCTTCTCAGCTCAGATAGTTGTTCCTGCAATGCCATCGTGTGGTGGCCCTGGGACTCTGAATGTGTCTTTTCCCCCTTCTAGCCAAAGGTGATGAGGGTGCTGTCTTCTGTCTTATATATTAGTGATTGTGGCTCCATTTTTTAGCTGCATTTGTGTGCTGGTGAATCCAGGAAATCCCTGTCCTTGTGTGACACTGATCAGGATATGATCTTCAGAATCATAGGATTATTGAGGTTGGAAGAGACCTTCGAGATCATCCAGTCCAGCCCCTACCTACATCAACACTAACCCACATCACCCAGCGTCACATCCAGATGCATCTTGAACACCTCCAGGGACAGTGACTCCACCACCTCCCTGGGCAGCCTATTCCAACACCCAATCACCCTCATAGTAAAAAATTTTTCCTGATTTTCAATCTGAATCTTCCCTGCTGCAAAGCTCGTGTGCTGTTAGACAAGGCCCTTCACAGCAGATGCCTGCACTGGGTGCTTTAGCTATGATACTGTAAAAGAACATTATCTGTTAAAAGGATTCATTAAATATTACCTGTGTTACAAGGAGAGTGATGCATTGTTCATTCACAAGTTTTATAATAAGCTTTTTATTTAGTTAAGTATTCATCCCTGTTCTGGTGTGTGTTGCTTTAAGTCCCACATTGTTTTAAAGTGCTTCTCGAAACACAGAGGGGCTGTTTAATGCTTTGAGACTCCAACGTGTTGAGATTGCAGAAAGTGGGTGGAGTGGGAGTGTCAGGATTCTGTAGAAATTCCAATTTTATCAGTGACTTTTTTTTTCCTCAGTCTGTCTTGGCTTATGATAAGCCACAGTGCTTATCTGCTTCTCGGTGACCTGGGAGCTTTACTGTACCTTAGAGAGTAAGAACTGTGTGTCTTGTTAATAATAACTGAAGTAACAAATAACTTTATATCCTTTTTTTTGCTTCTCCAGTGTCCCCAACTCTTGCCCGGCCAGTCCACGTGGTGCTGGATCCTCAGGATATCGTTTTGTTCACAACATTACCTCGGATCTGCAGCTGGCAGCAGAGTATGCCGCAAAAGCAGCGTCGGAACAGCAGGCAGATGCATCTGGCGGGGACAGCCCAAAGGTTCAGAGAAACATCACTTACCCAGCAGTGCTCATTGGGAGGCTTATTTAAGACCTGGCATTTATTGCCAGTGCTGCATATAGTTAAAAGGGATCTAAGAATACCCTGGCCATAAGGGTGCTGTACAGTGTCCTCCAGGGTTTTGAGACCATGCCTTCAAACCAGCATCTTATTGGTGGCAGAGGATGAATCAGCTTGCTTAGCTGCCCAAAATGCATTCAAGTCATTCACTGAAAGGGTTAAGCAAGAATAATCTTTTTGCTTGGTTGGTAAATCAAGAATCCATAAAGAAGAGGTGCATTAAAATTCAGAGTCTTATTTTCTCCTGCTTAATGGTATTTTGCAAAACACAGTTGGAGAAAAGGGAAGCAGGGAAAGAAATCAGATCCTTGCCATGAGAAATCTGTCGACTGACTTTGAAACAAACACAAAGGCCTGTCAGGCAAGCATTAAATGAGGAGAGTAGCAACTGGAATTTAGATTAAAAAATCACTTAGCTATAATGATAAAATTTAATTTTGGTGAGCTGATCTTCAGATCAAAGTTAAAGTTCTAGATCCAAAACCACTTGATTTGGGACTGGGTGGAGGAGCACAATACTAGATGGCTTTTTTGCAGATTGAATTCTCCCTTAAGACAAGAAGGGCTGTTCTTGATGGAGTAATATGAAGAGCTGGGAATATGAGATCTGGCAAACAAATTAAAGTTCCTAGAATGAAACAAATCCTGCTGGAGAAGGGAAGGGACAGGATCGAGTTTCATGTTGGGCTTGTTGCTGGGAGGAGAGGTGATAGCACACTTGCATATGAAACCTTTCTAGCACAGTTTAGTTGTAGCTGGGCAGATCTGAAGGCTTTAGTTTATGAACAGTGAAAGCAGTGAATAAACCCTACGCCCTCTAACTCTTTGCTTCCAATTGCTTATCCTGATCCTGTTCCTTGTGTTGGTGTAAGCATGTGTGTTAAATTCAGTGGGAAATGGAATCGGATTAAATTCAGCTTTTTGTGTGTGTTTGAGGAGAGGGAGGGAGATGCTTTAATCTGGTTCAGGCATATGGTCCTGCTTGCACACAAATGCTTGTGCTGCATTGGGAGGTGGCAGTATAAAACAGGAGTGAAAGGGAAGAGAGTGATACTGCTCTCAGTTGCCCTTGATGCTCTATGAGCATCTGTGAACACTACAGCACAATGTGCTTTTTTAGTTTGGGTTGTTGGTACATGTCAGTGTGGGAATTCTTTGTTAGTGACTAAATTTGTTTTTTTTTCTCCTTAGGATGAATCCAAGCCACCCTATTCTTACGCTCAGCTAATTGTGCAGGCTATATCTTCAGCACAGGACAGGCAATTAACACTAAGTGGGATCTATGCCCATATTACCAAGCATTATCCATATTACAGAACTGCTGACAAAGGCTGGCAGGTGAGTTCTTGACACTGACAAGCTTTTAAACTACTTTGACAGGGCTTATCTGCTTCGAAATCTATTTATTTAAGATTTGGGGCACTGGGAATAGAGCTGCTTTGACTATTCCCAGAGTGAATTTGTTTAATGCAAGCTAACTAGTTTGTGGGTGATTTACTTTTTTAAAAATACTTTCTAGGGCAATGTAGTCTGTTACTATCGGGCTCTCTGGTTTCTGAAACCCTTCTCATGCTGTAGTCATGTCTTTAATTTTTGTTTTTTATTCTTCCACATCCTTGCTATCAGTCCCTCCTCTGCCCAGATACTTGCCTGAATCGTGCGTAATCTTTCACCTTGTATTTGTTTGGCATGATCTGTCCAAGCAGCAGATATCCAGGCTAAAACTAAGGTCCTGGTTTTTAATCATACCTTAAATCTTCACAGATGATTTGTTTTCCCAGTGTATCAACTGTATCACATCGCCTGTGTCAGTTTGCAAGTTTTGAATCTCAGAATGGGAACTTGGGGATCTTTGAGTCTGTGCCTTCCTTGTGGTATTAAAGGAAATCTGACTGGCTTCATAGGAGACTTTGGATGTAGTTAACACATGCTGAATCACGCTTAAATGTTCACTTGAGGGCTGCTTTCAAAGTTCCAGAAACCTCAGCTCCACCTGCTTTCAGACTTTCTTGGCATTGCACCTCTGAAATGGGTGTTGCCATTTGAATATAATACACTAATGCAGCTGGAAAGGCTCTTGCAGCTACTGATTTCATTATGTTCCACTGGCAAGAGCAGTACTGCTTGGTGCACTTTGAGTACAGTTGGAATAAATACCTTTCTGCGTCCCTGGCTTTTCCCTGCAGTTGTAATTAATTGTGGAATTCACTTCCTGCCTTAACCTGCTCGGCGGAGTCGTGCTTTGCAAACCAGTTGCTGTGTCCTGCTTCAAAGAGAGCCGCGTTTCGGTGGAGGGTGAAGTTGTCTCTTTCCCCTCCCAGCAGCAGTGCAAGGCTTCTTGTGAAGAGCTCATCTAGAGCTGCTACAGAAGCTCTTGTTTTGTTTTCAAAGGGGAAGAGGAATGAGCTTGTGCACACCTGGGCTTACTGAGTCTTTCCCCTAGCCCAAAAGACAGGGCTGCACACAGTTGGAGGTGGCCCTTGGCAATTAAAAGGATAAATAGTCTTGGCAGCATCTAGAGCCATACAGTGCCAGACTAGTGCCACATAAATATTGGATTCTTCTTGGAGAGAGCTGTCTGAGGGCATGTTGGCTGCTTTTGTATTACTAGCAGGAGATGCAGTGTCCTTTAGGGCATGTTTGGGCTCATCAGTGATCCCTTGCCAGGTAAACAGCTAGCACAGGCTCAGGCAATTTTTTCCACTTGCCTAGAATAAGGCCTGGCTTTTGAGAGGGTTCTGATGTGGTTTACAGTGATTTCCCACTGCATCAGCAAAAGCTCTGCTTTCATGGCTTTCCACAGAAAAGTCACTGCACTGCCCAGCTCCAGATGTATTTAGGCGATGGTGTAATACCAAGCAAACCCATCTTTCAGCAGGGTTAGTAAAAACTGCCTGACACATTTCCCCAGGTTTTCTCCTGCAGTTCTCCCATGACTTTGGAACTGTGTGAGTTAAGTGACTTGTTTCTGTCTTCAACACTGATTCTGGCGGTGTGAATTTTATTTTCCCAAGCTATGTTGTGAAATCCATTCGTCTTTGTTACACACTTCCTCGTGGCAAAATAATCATCTCATTCCTCTGCTTCCTGCAGAATTCCATTCGGCACAACCTCTCCTTGAACCGTTACTTTATTAAAGTCCCACGCTCCCAGGAGGAGCCTGGAAAGGGGTCCTTTTGGCGAATTGACCCTGCCTCTGAAGCCAAACTAGTAGAGCAAGCATTCAGAAAACGAAGGCAAAGAGGAGTGTCCTGCTTCCGAACACCTTTTGGGCCTCTCTCCTCCAGGTAACTTCAACTTCCTCTAATCTCTGTGCCAAACTCAGTACAAAGCAAACAAACAAAAACTTGTACAGTGAGCAAACTTCACTCTTGTTTATAATTTAAGAGGTAATACAGTTAGATAGTCCTGGGGCATAGCTTGAAAATTGTTCCAATTTTTTAAGTGTTTACCAAAAAAAAAAAAAAAATCAGCACCAAACTACAGAAATGCATCAAATAACATACCTGTTTGGGCATAGTTTCAAAGAAATTCAAAGCAGTTATCACTTGGAGTGAATGTTTTCAGATGCCAATCTCTCATTTCAGGAAATCTGTGTTTAGATGTGGATTAGATCATGGTGGGAATAACTTTTGTGGTATTTAAAGCACTCTCCTATAGGGAAAATCATGTTGATTGTGATTGTCAGCAGTGAAGCAATGGGGGGGAGTTGTTCTGTGTAGCAGCTCCAAAAGTAGCTGCAAAAGAGGAGCTGAATGCAGTACAGCTTTCCCTGAGCCCTACAGATGCTGGGATAAGATCTGCAATGTAAGGCTAGCTGAAGTAGTCTCATGTAGAATTCTTCCCACAGCTTCCTTCCTTTCTGTCTCTTGAAAAGGGGGGAAACAGGAGGAGAATTGTAGAATCATACAAGTTTTCAGCTGATCAGCTTTTCAGTCCTGTTTGTCATTAAAGAAATGTTATGATTCCTCGTGTGCTTGGTGGCCATGTGGGACCAGAGGTGGGAACCGCATGGTTGGGGAGGGACAGGGGGCAACTGCTCTGGAAGCAGATGAGGAGCCAGACACTTGCATTGTTTTTGCCTCTTCCTTTCTCTTCCTTTCCCCTCTCACTCCAAAACACTGACAAAGAGCCTTTGAGAATGGCCTAAAAATACAAAACTGATGTGAACAGGAGGCACTTCCAGCTTCTCTCTCAGCAGTGGGTCTTAAAATGAAATGTTAAGCATGCTCTGAAGGGTCCAGTTTCCTTCAGCAAGGAATAATAGGACAGTATTTGGTGCTAGAGTGTTTGAGGTTACTGTGTTCTTTTCAGCTCTTGCCAGCAAGACTTCAGTGGGTAGTGTGGAAGAAAGGCTGTCCTTTTGCTAGAGAATTCTGTAATGGAGATAACATTTGGTCTCTGCTGCTGTCTTGTGGTCAAAACGCATCTACACTTGCCAACACTATGTTCTGGTGTTTCAGGAGTGCTCCTGCCTCCCCTACTCACCCTGGCCTGCTGTCCCCTCACTCTAGTGGCCTACAGACTCCAGAGTGCCTGTCACGGGAGGGCTCACCCATTCCACATGATCACGACTTTGGGTCAAAGTTAGCCTCAGTTCCAGAGTACCGGTATTCCCAGAGTGCACCTGGTGAGTAGCTCTTGTTTCACAGAGGGTGACTGTTCAGTTGCATCAAGTGCCATGCTGAGGACACCAGGGGAATGCTTCTGCCAGTGTGTTACAGGAGAATCTAGGTCTGTCTGCTTCATTTTAGAGACTGATGATGCATGTGCAGCCCCAGACAATTTTTCCTACTGGTCTTTGGATGAGGGGGCAGGAGATAAAGGAGTGTGTAGAAACACATGAGCTCATCTTAAACTAGGTGGCTCTAAAGAACTGACAGCAGAGTAGCCATGGCAGTACGTAGCTCACTCACTAATTTACCAGCCATCTGAATAAGATCAGCTTGGCTACACAGAGCTCTGAGCTGCTGTGGCCAGGGCCTTGGTAATTTGTGAATCACTGGTAAGTATCTGGTTGTCAGCTGTGCTGTAACTGGCCTGATGTATAGGGTGTTCCTGGTGAAGCTGGGAGGCAAAGCTCATTAGGTAAAGCTGCTTTTTTTGTGCTCATTTGTGAATTTTGTTCACAGAAATGTGCTCAGGTGGCAAGTAAGGTTTTTGTAAGTTAAGAAAGAGAAGATTGGGGGGTATTTCTGAAGCCCCTTATTTTGTTCCCTAACCCCACTCTTGCCAATGCTGAAGGACTGAGTATGGCAGATTAGAAATGCATAGATGAAATGAATGGAGGCCTTTTTGCCTCTCCTATTAATGTATGCTTCTCTTTTCTGTTTAGGATCTCCAGTCAGTGCCCAGCCAGTGATTATGGCTGTTCCTCCCCGACCATCTACTCTGGTGGCAAAACCAGTTGCGTACATGCCAGCATCAATAGTGACTTCTCAGCAGCCTTCATGTCATGCAATTCACGTAGTTCAACAAGCTCCCACTGTTACAATGGTCCGAGTTGTGACCTCCTCTGCAAACTCTGCTAATGGATACATCCTCACAAATCAGGGCACAGCAGGAGGAGCTCATGAAGCTGCAGGAGCAGTGTTGGACTTAGCTGGTGACCACCGAGGTAGCTTTTCACCTCCCTTGCTACTCCACTACTAACTCTTGAGCAGGCTGGGGGGTGGGTAGTCAAACACTGTTTCACTGGGTGCTTAGCCCTTAATAAAAGATGTTTCTCCAGGTAAAACGTAAACCAAGTAAGAGCTCATCCATTTGATGTCTCTACCAGTGAGCTGGACAGCTGTACTCCCTTGTCTCCTGTGGGGAACAAACCTAACAAACTTTGGAGGCTGAAGAAACATGCAGTGCTTAAATATTTATATTATCTCCAGTATCAATATTACACCTTTGTATTGGTCAGCTGGATGTGCTATGGAAATGTATGCTTTTTCTAGCCAAAAGAGATGGCCTGGGAAAAGCTGAAGCTCTCTGCTTCAGGATGGCCTTGTAAATAAATGATTGAGCCCTTCTTTTCTGCAGGCCTGGATTCCTAGAGGAAAGCGTGTGCTTCTGGAAGTGCAGGCAGTACCCTGTTAAAGCAATCTTCAAAAACCAGTTACAACAAAGGCCTCTCTCTTCCAAAGCTGGAAATTCCAGCCTTGGGGGATTTAGTGAGTTAAATGTTCTCTTGCTGTGATCTAGACAATACCTTGTCTGCTTGCCATTCCAGGAGGGCTTATTGCTGCAAGATAGATGTGTGTTGTACCAGCAGCAAGACTTAGTTTCTCTGATTGCTTTCATGTGGGCAGTGGAGCAATGGTTCTTCTCTAAGAGAAACAAAATAATGACAAAGACCTTCCCCTACAGCAATAGCAGGACCACTGGCATTTTTAGTTCAGCACTGGTTATCCTGCTTGAGTTTCACTTGCATTCTTCAGAAATTCCTGTCTGGATCCCATACATGTTCCTGAAGTGCTAACAGTTGCAACTCCCTATCTCTCACCTGCTCCCTTCTTTCATGCAATAGCTCTTGCTGTCACTTGTTCTTTCCCTACTTGTCCCTCTCTTATTTTCATTCATGTCCTCTTTCAGTCTCCACCTTCTGTTTGTTTTTCCTGGTTGCTCGGTTTTCCTTCCTGATCTCCCTTCTTTCCTTGCTTTTTCTCTCCCCACTTCCCATCAGCCTGACTGCAGGTCTCAGCTGAATGTTTGTGTCCCATCTAACTCCACTCTTGTTGTCTCCTGATGTTAAAATGGGAGAAGTTGTCTTTTCATTCAAGACTAATGAGTTTGTGCTTCCTGTCTGCCTTCTCTGCTTTGAGACCCACAGAGCCCTGGAAGAGTGGCTCCCCTCTCCTGCATGCCCAGCAGGAGACTGTCCTAAATCTGTTATATACCTGCTGAATCAACCCCTTACTTGTCCTGGGAAGTGAGATGAGTGGCTGAGTGCTCTCAGTTATCTCTATCCAGGAACTCAGCCCTCCTTTTTTTTTATTATTTTATTTTTTTCCTCCCTCCTGGTTTCTTCCCATCCTTCCATAGCTGGCAAAAGCTTACAGTTGTGGGAAGACCTTATGTGCATGCCTGACAGCAAGCTGTTGCAGACTTTTGGCTCCAGGCAATGTTTAAGATCTTAATGCCTTCTCCCGCTGTGTGGCATTGAGAGTCAGGGTTATTTGCCTGTAATTACAAAGTAAGCTGTGAGATTTGCAGTGACTGCTGTCCATATCACAGCTGTAATGTGCCAATAAAGGAGATGATGCCTTTTTAGGACAAAGGGTCAGGTTTATAATCTTGATTTTATTTTAATTTTTTTCAGCTGGGTGGCTTATGCTATAAGAAAAATGTTCTTAATGTTGATAGAGTGTATGTACAACAGAGAATAATTTTGTTTTTGAATATTCATCCCTGACCTTCTGATACGCTTCAAGATAAGCGTTTCAGAGGGACTAATCTTCCTATTCTTATGTCCCTGATTGCAGTGTTCTTCCCCTAATGAGCAGAGTGAATGAACCATTACCTTCTCAGAGCTGACTACACTATGAATCAGCCTGCAGAAAGTGTGTGTGTGGGTAGAGCCTGATACTGCCTAAAGAGTTCTGGGCACTTCTCATAGCATTCCCTCTAGGAACACATTTGGGCTCCAAGGTGCTGAGTGTTATTTCTGTGACTAAGCTGCCTCAATCCAAGAAGCAATACTTTCCATTCCTGCTCTTGTAGGACATGTCAAAGGCTTTTTGTGGTGCTGAGGTATTTCACATTTGTAAGCCTGGGGTATGAATCACTGCTAAAATGTTAATGAGAAAAGCCTGCTCCTGAGCCAGGGTGGTAAATGATTGTTGTCTGTTCCACTCCTAAGCAGGCATGGATGAAAAGCCAACGATCGCGTTCGCCACGATCCCTACAGCCAGCCGAGTTATCCAGACAGTGGCCAGTCAGATGGCCCAGGGGGTTCCAGGACAGACAGTCACGATCCTTCAGCCAGCAGCTCCAGTGGCCATTGGACAGCACCAGCTCCCCGTGCGGGCGGTCACTCAGAACGGGAAACACGCCGTGCCCACCAACAGCATCACTGGCAGTGCTTACGGTAGGCTCCGTTTCCATTGCTGTCTCTGGTTTTTGATTGCTCTCTGAGCTTAGCAGTTAGCTTGTAAAGCTGTAAGGGTTTTCTGAGTTAGATATCATTATTCTCTGCGTCCAATTCCAAAGGTATTCCAGCTCTTCAGCATCCCTGGCTGTAAATGTCAGTGGTAGATACCCTTCTGTCCACATCTGTTTGCTCCCTTCTAGTGGAGAAGTTTTGCTGTCTGCTATTGCTTCTGAATAGTCCAGTGTCCTTCCCTTGTCCTTGGCTATGCATTTATTACTACTTACACTCTCTACCTTTTGAGGGTTACTTGTTGAAAGTGTTAGTGATTCTTCTGTAGAGCCTGTTTTCATTTGTTTTCCTGACAAACAGCCTTTGCTTGCAGCATGCTAAATGATAGAATTTCCACGGTGCTCTTTAGATCTTGTGAAATATGACTCCATAGAGTATTAAGAAAATAACATACTTTCCCATCTTAAGGGCTTAGAGCCTGAGAGAAAGAAGATCTATTTCATCAGGTGAATGACTGCAGGATTTTTTTTATATACAGGATGTGTTCTAGTTATTTGTCAAGCCAGATTTTCAAAATCCCACACCAGCTATATCTTGGCAGCCTTCTCTTATTGCTGGTTCAGCACCTTGGGTTTTGTCCAGTTAAGGATGATGACGAGGTGGTAATATCCAGATTTCTTACAGTCCTTTTGAATGAGATGCTAAGCACCTCTGCTGGCCCAGGCTGGTGCTTGTGGGGAGTTCGAAATGAGGGGCACTGGTGGGGTTTTAATGGCTTTCATGGAGTGGAATAGGAATGTTTCTACAGGATTTTCTGCCACGTCTATTCGCAGCATCACCTGGTTTGCAATTGAATTGCAAGGATCTTATTGGAGCAATGAAAAAATTATAGCAATAAGG
Source organism: Aegotheles bennettii (assembly GCA_013398125.1). Lineage (NCBI taxonomy): Eukaryota > Metazoa > Chordata > Aves > Caprimulgiformes > Aegothelidae > Aegotheles > Aegotheles bennettii. Next base: position 101,487 of record VZRW01007119.1, on the reverse strand, counting down.
TTTCTATGCAACTAGGTTATTAAGGTATTAAATAGATCTGATGGATGGACTTGCAGTAGTGTTTGTCTAATGGAGAATCAGACAGGCTTTTATTTAACATTTTTATGTTAAGATACTCTAATCTCAAAGCTTTTCTAGCACTCTCATCAAACTGGAAAGTATTCCAGTTGCATCTGAGTGGTTTCTGTAAGTGGTAGTGAATTTTCTGGCTGACAAGAGAGCCTGAGACCCTTGACTCTTGTCTCTGTGAAGTTAATTTCTCTTCAACTACATGGTTTGGGTTCTCTGTTGTAATTGGTGACTGTCCTCGTCCTTGCCTTATTTTTTTCCTTTATCCTCTTGACACTCTGCAGCCTCCTTCCCATGCCTTGGTAGAAGTTTCTGAGCTTTGAGGACCTTTGGTTCTGTTTGCTTTGTTTATTTATCCTAGGGCTCCTTTTTTGATGCACTTAGCAGTGAACACACTACTAATGTTCTGTCATTCCATCCTTTGCAAATCAGCCTGGAGGGCAGAGGATGCGCTGTCTCCCGAGTCCCCTTTGGCTGCCTCTGCGATTGATGCAGAGTCCAAAAACTGCATGTGTTTTGTTTTCCAAGCAGTGTTGTGTGCCAAAGCCAGTATGTAAGCACATTCTCTGTCTGGAACTAGGAATTGTAGGCATTTTTACAGAGGGTTGCTACTTAAATCTTCTTTTTTCTCACCGCTTTTATTAGTGGGAGGGTGAGAGCTTTTGTCAGTACTGGAATACAAGACTGGGAGCCTGAAATTCCTGCGTTCTGATGGGAACACGTTTGGTTGTCTGGGCTAAGCTCTCTCCTGCCTCTTTTACAAGTGAGATGTCAGTACACACAATATTTGGATTGTAATCTAGTTTCCCAACAGCCTGGCTGTTCTTAGTGTGCAAGCAGGACTAAAGAGGGCCCTCTAAACTGAAGGCAAAACACACAGCTTATGGAGCTTCCAAGCAGTTCTGATTGTAGGTGGCCAGAGAATGACCTCTCTAAGAGGAGCTGTGCTGTAATCTAAGAGGGGATGGATCCTCCCCTTCTGGAGATGAATGCTTAGCTGGCAATGCCTTGTTTGACAGCGGATAGGATAGGAAGAAGGAAACTCTCCCATGAAAGGGGTTATTACCAGTTCAGTGAGCATGCTAGCCTTGTCTCTCCCTCTTCCCCCACAATCTCAGCTTTGTGCAAGTCTGACAAAATGGACTTGCAAACAACACTGGAATGTGAGCCAGCTATCACACTGACTGTGCTGGTTTGTTTTCTTGTACTCTGGAATAGCAAACGCTTGTGCTACTTCATCACATTAACTCTCTTTCTCTCTCTTGTCCTGCTTCCCAGCTCTTACAAATCCATTGCAGCTTCTTGCAGCCCAGGCCAGCTCGTCCACTCCTGTTGTAGTCAGCCGGGTGTGTGAGACAGGGACTGAAGAGACAGCAGCAGACTCTTCCAGTGAACCTGAAGTCAAAAGACCCCGGATAGAAGAGCCCAGTGGAGCAGCCTCAGCCCAAACTGGAGTCATCACATCTACAATGCCACAAGGACAGGCAACCAGTGAATGAAGAAGCAGTGGGAGGAGCTGGAGTTGATGCAGGGTGGGCATGGGATGGAAGGAGCCCTGATGCAGCTTTCAAAGAAAACAAACCACAACTGTAACAGCTCAAAACATAGTGGATAAAGAGCTCTTTTTAAAGTCAGATTTTTAAAGGGGAGGTCAACAGCTGTTAGAATCACAAGGTGCCAAAAAGAATGGAAAACCCCTCCCAAGAACATGTATCTGGAACTCTGTTCTGTCTTTACCTATGGGATATTTTTGCCTTTTTTTGTTTTTAAAAAAAAAGATTCAAAAAAAAAAATACAGACAACTGATTGTATGACTGCTGGGATATTTTTAACTGTCTTTTCCCCTTTTGGCTCCAAGGGGATGGGATTTGCAGTTCAGCATCTAAAGGAATGTAACACAAATACAGTCTGCTCCCTGGAAAGAAAACTCCTCATTTTCTATGCCTTAATACTGTGCTTCTCAGAGCTTTGAACCATAGGACCATTTTAAAAAGACCACCTAAGGCAATGAAATGCTGAAAGATGGGTGCAGTATCTCACAACAGCAGCATTAAAGAAACATGGTACCAAGCTTAAAGAAAAAGGCAAATTATTTTGTTTTTTAAACCAGAAAAATTCTGAATATGAATGAATGTTTATTTATGTGGGGATTCAGGAGGAAGAGTTAAAGGGCTCAGCCACCTGGATTTCCAGATGCAATTTCTCTCCGTTCCCTCTGAGGGAAAATAAGATGACAGAGGGACTGTATTCATTTGGTTCCTGTAAAAGATATTAAAAAACAAAGGGGTTTGTACTTTCAGTGATTTCTTACAATTATTCATCACTTGCTCTGGACAACAGCCAAAGTATCTTGATGACTGAGGATCACATGGGGAAGGGTGTCTCCAAAAGGTTCTGTGTGCATTTGATTGATCACATCCTGTGCTGGAGCAGCAGGTTTTGTTCAAAACAGCACTAGGTGAAGGCATTGCCACTGTCTCTGTGAACTGGAAAAAGTACTGTTTGGTCTGCACTAGAGCTGTCTGCCTTCACCTCCTGTTGGCAGCGTGGTCCTTAACTGGGGCAGGAGGCTGGGGCTGGGTGGGAGTCTGTCACTGGCCCTCTGCCATGGCTAACAGCAAAGCTCCTGTGTTGTTCTTCTGAGAGGGAGGTGGAGAGCTGGGGTGAGAGGCAGCAGAGTTTATATAGTATTTGATAGAAATTCTGTAAGGGTGTAGAGAGACCTACTTTTTTTTTTTCCATGTGGCAAAAGTCACTGGAGGTCTTCAAAGGCTTTTCCAAAAGGAATACGGAGGTTTCCTTTTATTGCCTGGCTCCCTCCCTCTCTCATCTCTCCTCCCTTGAGGCCCCTGGGTTGGCCAGTAGGAGGAGGCTTTTATTCAAACTATATTCCAGGCTCTTCGTTTACTACAAGTACATCTTATGAGTAAAGCAGATTTCAGTTGCTTCAGCCGGGTGAAGCGAAGGGGGTGTGTGATGCCTTGTGACTGGCAAGGAAATCAACCCCTGCATCACCTCCAGCTGTAGCCCCCTTTGGTTTTATGCTTGGCTAGCATGTCTTCTGGCAGCACAGCAGAGATACTTTAATTTAGAAAATGTTATGGCTTGGCTAATGGCAAAAGAGACTTAAGAGGGAGTGGCTGTGCCTTTGGTGGATTATGCCCCTGCCTGCACTGATTTGTTGTCAGGCTGCTGTCTCGTACAGCCTGACAGTGCTATCACAAAGCAGAGAGGCAAGCCCACTGCACAAACATGCTGCAAAAAGATTTCCCCAGTGTGCAGCAAATGATACTGTCAGTATGTCCGTGGGGATTAGGGAGTGAGGCACAGCCACACAATGTCTGCTGGAATTTGGGAAGGGGGAGGAAATCTGCTCGGTAACAGCTGGCATCACTTGTTCCCTTCTAGGGTTTTTTCTCTTTGCCAAATCCTATTCAATAGTCAAGTCCCATAACCTGAATAAAACCCAGCCACGTTTTATTCTCAAGCCAATTGTTGCATGAGAAATATTTCTTAAAGAAGGGAAGAATTTCTTGGTCTCGTGATTTGTGGTCATGTTCTGCAGCGAGAGGCACACAGAGTATTCAGGACAAGGACAGTTCATTCATCTGCAGCTCGGCTGTCATAATTTAGGTGTATGCCTTCAGTGACAAGTTATTAGATTGGATTTTAGTACTTTGAAATGATTTTGTGAAGGAGGATTGTTACAGACCACAAAGTAATTGAAGCAGGCTGGCCTCCAGCTGTCACTGTGCCTGCTCGGAAGGCGAGGTGCAGTGTACTGGAGAGGCACACAGACCAGCTCTGTTTTCTGTAGCCTTTTCAAAGCCAGAATTCAATAAACTGGACTTCAAGGAAGAGCACACAAGTGAATGCAGCATAGTTTAGCTGTGATTAATCATTACTTTCAGGTGACTGCTGGTTTAGATAGGGGCATGCCTCTGAAAGAGCCCTGAGGCCAGGGAGCTCTCCTGAAGCAGAGGAGTCTTTAGGTTTCCAGTACGTTGAGTGAGTCAGCACAAGATGAGCAACCACCAGGATACTGCTCAGGATGCAAAGCTGCTTTATTTTGTTTCATTTGAAAGTTTTGTGGATTTTTCTTTACTGCTGCTTTTCTTTTGTGAAAGTCTAAATGATCTGGCTCTAAACTTCTGTAAACTGGTCCAGTACCATGGAAATACATCAGCTGAATGCCAGTGTTTTCACACACCAGCTGCTGTTCTATAGATACCTTTTGAAAGTCCATCCTCAGGTTGCATGTACAGATCTGCCTCCTCAGTATTTAGAACAGAAAAACACATTCTCACTCTTCCTTTTATGGCTCCTGATGCCTGCTGGTTAAAATGTGAGTAGAGGATAAGCAAATATCTTTGATCTGCTTGAGGTATCTGGAGCTTGTCAGTTCATCCTATCAGAGGATTTTTGCATTATCAGTCTGCTGCATCCCCCTGCTACGTAGGAAGCAGCTATGCCACTTGCAAACCTACAAAAAATATACATTTTTGTATACACTGCCTATATCATCGCCTGATACCAGGTAAAATAACAGCTCTTACTAAATTTTGTTGAGGGCTGTGGAAAAAGGTGATCTTCATCTGGAACACACGAGATGGGGACATCTTGTTTCAGGCCTCCAGATGAATTCTTTTAATGCACTGCTCAGTCTGCAAGACAGCACCACTTTTTTACATACCAGTCGTGATTCCTCAGGCTTTCAGTTTTGAGCACTGCAGAGGAATGAAAATTTATCTGATGGCAGAATTAGGCCTTCAGCTGGAAAGGAAGTGTTACTCTAATGGTTATATGCAGTACCCAGATTATTTTAAATTGACTGTCTAGCCTGAGTTTGTCTGAAAAGTTGCATCTCATGTCTTAATTATATTAACTGAGAGGTTTGAGGTGGAGAGGAGTGGGAGGCTTTACTGTATCTTCTGCTGTCTCTAACAAAAATCAAGTCATGTTGAATATTTCCCAAGGACAGGTTAAAACTAAAACTGAGTTCTTAATGTGTGTGAATTCACTTTTCACCATTCCCTATGGATTATTTTTTTTCATCTTAGGCAATGATGAAGACTGATTTTACTTAAATTGCAGTCAGTTTATAGCAGTTTTTGTTTCCTCAGTTTGCAAGAGCTGAATGCGGTTGTTCTTGGGTTTTTTTCCACTGGAATTCCTTAATTATTGTTTTGTCTTAACCTTGGCTCTTGTAAGACAGGAAGCTTTTTACAGTGAGATCAATTTAATCTGATTTAGTGATAACATAACACAGTGCTGAGCACCCTGAAGTTCACGATTAGCTCATATATTCTTTTCAACTCCTTTTTCTTCCCATATTCCTCCTTCCCCCATACCATTAGTGCTGTCCCCTGTAGCATATCGAGTCATTTTTATCCACTGATGGGAGCAGCACCTTGCATTAAGCTCTGCCCAAGGACTCAAGGATGAAAATACCTGTGGGATACATGGAGCTCCAGAGGAGGTTGAGGAAGGTCAATCTGGTCACCCTATATTTAATTTTCATGCTCAGTTTTAGACATGTTATTTGTTGGGCACAGCTTGTTCAGGAGTGTGTTTTCAGAGACATGTTAAAGCTTTGAAAGGAACCTTAAATAACAGATGAAGCCTTTACAGTGCTTCGGCAATCAGTGTCATTGTCTGGCTTCTCATTCTGGGGGGGAGTAAACTTGGTTTTGCATGCTTTAGACATCTGTCTTGTGTCCTGACTTAGAACTGTCATTCAGAGTTAACTTCCACATTCTTTCCCCTTTTTCAGTAGGGAAATGCCAGCAGTAAAATAAAATTTGAAGCACGGAAGGCATATGTAAGCAAGTGAGTGTGTCTGACCTGAGCTTTCCTACAGTGTGGTGTGGAACACTTTCACTGACCACTGGGGATGTTAAATTGATGATAGAGGTTTTCATCTGTGTGAGCAAGGGGGGTTGTCCAGTGAGGTATTTGGTTATCACTCTGAGTGCTAGTGTGTAAATGAATGTCAAAATGTAGGGTGAAAGGAGAACCTCTTCCCTGCTACACAGCTAGTTTCGGGCATCTCGGGTGACAAGGATTTAATCTAGCAATAGTTCTGTACCTTTCCATAGAGGATCAAAATCTGTTTCACAGAATCACAGAATTCTTCAAGCTTATTGTATCTGCAGATTGAATTCCACCTGGTTGGTTGTTCCATCTTTGTTTCTGAGATATCACTGTGATAAACCTAGATCACATAAAGCTTCAGTACTGGGAAAGATCAAATCTTGATTTGTCTCCACCATTGACCAGTTGTAGCTGTGTAGAAATACACAGTTGGAAGAAACCTATGTTGTTTCATCACCAGGGCATCAGGTGGAGTTGCTGTGGAAGGTCTATCTTGTGTTTTACTCTGGAGCCCAAAACTGGGCATGGTACTACATGTATGATCTGACAGAAACTGGATGGAGTGGAAGAATCACTTCCCTTGGCCTGCTAGCTTCACTTCTGCACGTACAGCCCAGTACCTCTTTGCACTCTCACTGCAAGAAAAGTGTAAGTGTAGGAAACAAGAGTTTCAAACTGGAAATTCTCTGAATTGCATTCGTACGTGTGCAACCACTGTGTCCCTCTCTTCCAAGGAAGAGTGCCAGATTGGATCTTGGGGCTTTTTGAACACAGGGCACCAGTGAAGGATCCTGATCACTTTTAAAATTATCTGTGCTTTACCTTACCAAATGATAGTTCCAGTCCAGCGTGGAATTTACCTTGAGTTTCTACCCTGATGCAAAAGCTTTCAGGTTTTTTTCATCCTGATGCTGCTAAACTGGACTAGGGCATTAAGGAAGAACCTCTGAAGGAACATGACTAGCTTTGTAATTTTGCCCTTGCTGCACACTGAGCTTTTGAGTTTACGGATGCCATCCTGCAGCAAATGATTTGTCTTCCCTTGCCAGCCGATCTCTTGGGAAGCTCCTCTTTCTGCTCCCCATCACGGTTTTCCCCCTCCATTTGTAGTTTTCTCTGTCAACTCCAGAGCCCTTTAATCCAGCTCCTAGTTTAATGCCATTGCTTGAAGGTCTGCATCTGGTGAGAATCTGTCTGTTAGGTTGCAGTCACACAACAGATTGTTCTGTCATGTAACTCTTTGTTTCTTTCTGAGTGAAAAATTATGCCAAAGCTGCTATTACTATAGCATACACTACTGTCATAAAGTGTAGCTTACAATGGAGCCAGCTGTGCCACAGAAAACAGTTACACTACAAGGTCATCTGGATTGCTGGAAGTGATGCTGCCTTGCATCTTGATCTGGACCTGATCAAAACATGAGCTGTGACTTCATGCTGGAGCATGTCTCTGCAGCTGCCCATCGGCTGTTTGGCTGTGATTAGTTAGATCAGCATCTCTGTTTGCTAGGTGAGGTTTTTGCAGGACAGCACACGTGTTTGTGCACATGTGTGTGGATATACACACATAATCAGTGGAAAATACCTAGCTGTGGTGGTGGGCTTTCTGTTAGGTTGTCTTCCACAGGGCAGTAATACAGCAATGAGCATTTTACTTTGGACTGAGCAAGACGGTTTGAAAAATACTTAATTTTCCTGGAGCACTATATTTAAATTCCAAATTTTTCAATCGACTTTTAACCTTCGTATTTATATGTTTAGAAAACTCATACCTTTTCAATTTACCAACACTGAATTAAAACCCTTCAGAATGTATGGCTGGTCCTTTCCTTATGTGTCACTTTAAGTTTCAGAGCTTGAGGGTAGTTGTTCTCGAGGTAGAAGAAACCAATGACAATTCATGAGTGGCAGCTAAGGAAGAAAGCCTTTAAATATTTTTTTTTTCAGAGAATATTAAATTAGATCTGTGTAAACATAAAATTTATATTTATTAATGTGTGTGTGTGTGAGAGTGTGTGTGTAAATATAGATATATAAATGGTCCATGACTATTTCTTTCTCTTAAATGGTACTTTACACGGCTTTTATACAGTTAATGTTGGTAAATTCCTGCACCAGGCACTGATCCTAAAAGAACAATGTACCTGTTCTTGTAACAATGTGGGTAGCCAGTAGAAGCAGCTTTATTTCAACGATTGCTTTCGTTCCTCTTGCAGAGCAGAAGAGATGTCTTGGTACTTGCATCTTCCTTGTGTAGGAGCCCTGCTTCTGGCTTTGTCACGCTTTCAGCAACCCCAGTCTGTGCTGCTTTTCTGGCAAGAAAATCCCCCAAATGGCACTAATGGAAGCTGGAATCCTTTCTCGCCTCAAATTATCTCTAGATGTGATATCAGGGAGTTCTTTACAGATTCTGCTCTGTAAGTAATGGGGCCTCATTTCTAACAGAGGAAATTAATGGAGGGTCCGTGAGGATGCTGTAAGGTTGAGGAATTCCTGTCTGTCAGGTGGCTGAGCTAACACCAGGGCACTAAGAAATAGTTTCTTTTCCTCTGTGGTGAGATTATTCTCCTTTTTATGATGCTTCTGTCTCTTCATTGGGCACAAGATGTGTATATCCCCTTAAAAACAAATGCCTAAATGTTTTTCTAATGCTCCCATTCACAGGGAGTAAATTTTACCTAACTGGCCAAATTTCAGTCATGGTTTAACTTAAGGATCACTGAATCCTGTGCTCTGACCCACTTGAGCCTTTTGAGAATTAATCATAAAAGCAGGTGATACTTGGCTTCCTGACCCTGATTGCTCTTCCAGAAGTAGAAGTTCCTTTCTCTCTTAAGGACCTGAGTGAATGCTTCACTGTGGTTTCTGCTTACTGTCCAGTGGTTGGGCTTTGATACCTAAGGGAGGACAGGATTGGTGGTAAGAAGAGTAACCAGAAAAGGAGCAGTGAAAGGAAACAGCTTTCCTCCTCAGCAGAAAACAGCCCTCGTGAAAACCAGGCTTCCCCTAGGATTTGGTTACTGCTTCGTGTCTGCTGCTGAGTTAAGTAATGCACCCAGTATCCCAGACCCTGGCACCTTTGCCACGATCTGGACCTTTCAATCCTGCTTCTACCCCACCTCAGTTTGGAACAGTGTAGAACAGAGCCTTCCTTAAAGCTAAGGGCAACGTTGAGAAGAAATGTCTCTTCGCTGAAGAAAAATGAGATTTAAATGGAGCAGAAAAAGTGAGATTTCATTCTTTTTCACTGCCTTGCTGCTAAAAGTCTGGTGCAGAACATCCTAATCTGCTGATTTATGTGCTGCTCTTCGGGGGTGGACAGGCTGCTAAGTAGGCAAGTTGGCTCTAGCAAACGAATGGCTGTAAACCTAAACTCACTTTATCTTTTCTTTTTCCTCCCCCAAATGGGCTTGGAGTGGAGGGGGTGGTTGGTTGTAAGATAGTTTTGTTTTAATTGAAAAGAAAACAATGTAAAAAAAACAAACCTCATTGAAATATACTGATATGGAAAACAGAATGGTTTTAAAATACAAAAATCTTACGAGACCTTATATTGTCTTGGATTCTGGACATGCTGTTTGTGCCACGAGTCTGGCCTCGTCCAGCCTGCCAGCCAACCTCTGCGTAGCCAAAAAGGGCATTTAGGGTTCTGTAGCTATCCAAAGGACTGTTAGAAACTAGGGATAAATCAAGACGTATGTGAGCAATGGATGGTCAAGCTGGAAATTCAGATCAGAGTCTGAATATTTGCTTTAAAAAAAAAAAATAAATAAATCAGAGAAATCTGAATCTCGCCCTGTTCTGCAGATCCACATTCCCACTGAGTCCTTAGGGAAAGGCTGCAGCGAGCCGAGGACCTGAAATACCTCAATGGCTTGAGAGAAGCATTTTGCTACAAAGATCTGGGAGAACCTTACCCCTTTCACCTAGATTTGGCACTTAAAGATGGGGATGGATGGGAAGAACTAAAGCCATGCTTGCATTTCAGTTCCTCGTGTTGCCTGTCCAAGACACCTCCGGCCAGATGTTCTGGGTTTTGTAGGTTTTTTACAGTTGGTATCAAAAGTATTTTTTGTGACTTGTTTTCATTATCAGTGCTTTTTAAAAAGCAGGTGTGTATCCCAAGGGGGGACACTCCCTCTGGGACAGTGGATGTGAAGTCCATCATCTTTACCTGCAGCATTGCTCCTCTGGGATGCTGAACTGGCTCCCACGAGGGGTGGGAGTGTGTCCTGGTCACGCTGAGGAGGCTGCTGCTCGCCAGAGGAGACGGCAAACACGAGCATCCGAGGAGCAGGACCTGCATTTCCACATCAAATGGGATACAGTGGTTTGGTTTTGTTTTTTAATATGGAGCCATACATTTTTTTAAGTAATTTGAGATCTGAATGTGATTTCTAATGTATCAAGAACGTTAATATTTTAAAGCTATAACAAAGTTTTAAATTTCTACTATTTTTTTTTTCATTTATTTTAACTGTCCTGTTTTGTTACCTTAATTTGATGTATGTGGTTGGGGAATGTTGCTTCTCCTCTTAGTATTTGTTTCTATAACCAGAAATAAAATTATATATGAAAGAGAAAGTGCCTTGAAGTTGCTTGCTGCCTTTGAGTGCCAGACTTCTTGCATCCTTCCAGTTTAGTATTGGGGTTTGGGGGGGATGATGTTGATTCCTGCAGCAGTTTGTATTGTACAGTCTCCTTCTCCTCACAGTGGGAGGGGACATGTTTTAGCATTTATTTTTCCTTTTGTTATTTTCATTAAATGTAGGAAGGAAGTATATGTCTGGACACCTTGTGCTGTTTTAGAGTTCAAATACCCTACTTTTGATCCCTTGTCAGTTATTTTGGGAAGCTGTTAACTCACAGCAGGGTGGGTGTGGGTGGGTGAGAGATCCATAATATTTTCCCTGGGGATTATAAACTATTCCTCCAGCTCTAGCTTTCATTTTGTCATGAGGTGAAACATATTTTTTTGAAAGATAACCTATTTCAGTGTATTTCCCTGTGGCTTATAATAATTGTATCATTTAAGCACATGAGAACAAAAAATATTTATTTATCTACTTAATTTATCCTCCCTCATCCTCTTAATGGAGGTACAATTGAAGTTGTTCTGCATTTATTTTGACTAAAACTCATTCTGAGCTCCAAAATTGAATAGGAATAGCTTTTAAGATCCCAGTTGATACAAACCAGCTGTATTTGACTAATTAATATTTAAAAAAAAATAAATTTACACAGTGTAGCAGAGAGATGAGTCAGATTATTATTTTTTTTTTCATTTTTATAGTTGCCATATCTTTGGCTGCCCAGGTGCCTCGGGCATGTTTTCTGATGCAGCCAGAGGAGGGAAATACGTTAACAGCTGGCATGATGGATGCTGCTGTCTTGTGCGGGCGGGAGGGTGCTGCTGCTCTGGCTAATTACCAAGGCCCACTGTTAATGAACTTATGTGCAGAGGGAGCACAGGGCACGGTGGTGCCAAAGGGCAAAGCGCCAGGCCCCCTCCTGTGACTTGTTAGAATCATAGAATCATTCTGGTTGGAAGGGACCTCCAGGGTCATCAAGTCCAACCTTTATCCCATCATATTCCTGACCATCAGACCATCAGACCATGGCCTCAAGTGCCTCATCAACCCCTTTTTTTAACACCCCCAGGGATGGTGACTCCACCACCTCCCTGGGCAGCCCATTCCAGTGCCCAACCACCCTCTCAGGAAAGAACTTCTTCCTAATCTCCAACCTAAACTTCCCCTGATGGAACTTGAGGCCATTTCCTCTCGTCCTGTCCTCAGCAATTGGGGAGAATTGACCAGCACCAGGACAATGAGGTCTCCTCTTAGCAGTCAGGAGGTGTTTGATGGGGAAATGTTGATGTGTTGGGAGCTGTGAGCCCACCCCTGAGCAGCTGTGGGCAACACCTTGTGTCCTCCTTGGAAAGCCTGGGTTTGGGGCAGGTCCCGGGGAAGGCTGACGGCACCTTCTGCTCTGGGGCTCTCAAAACCCAGACTCTGCAGTGTTTCCCCCAGGGTTCAGGCCCCAGAGCTGCTCTCCTCCACCTCCTGTGCGGTGCCCACAGGGCCAAGCTGCGCCCCGGCCCCCTGAGGTGCGCAGTGGCGTCTCGGAATAACCCGTGAGCAGCCCCCAGTGAGGATTTTGCCCTCGTCCCGTCTGCTCGGGGTCTGCGCAGCCACCCGTGGGCGGGATCGGGCCCCCAGAACCTCCCCGGGACCCGGAACCTTCGCGCAGCAGCAGCCGCGTCCGCCCGGAACCCGCCCGGCTGCATGGGGGGGGCCGCTTTGGCCGCGCACCGGGGCGGGGGGGGCGGCGGAGCTGCCGGGATGTTCGCGGCGGCGGGGGAGAGCTTCCTCCGGC
>VZRW01007119.1:66838-89067 GCA_013398125.1 Aegotheles bennettii | reverse complement strand
GGGGCTGAGGGACCCCGGGACGGGGCTGAGGGACCCCGGGGACGGGGCTGAGGGACCGGGAGCTGACGGACCCCGGGAGCCGAGCTGAGGGACCGGGAGCGGGGCTGAGGGACCGGGACCGGGGGCTGCAGGAGCGGGAGCTGAGGAACCCCGGGAGCGGGGGCTGAGGGACCGGGATGGGGGCTGAGGGAGCGGGAGCTGGGGCTGAGGGACCGGGGGCTGAGGGACCGGGACCGGGGGCTAAGGGACCCCGGTACCGGGAGCTGGGGCTGAGGGCCCAGGGAAGGGCGACAGGGCTCCCGCAGGCCGGGCCGGGGTCCTGTCGGGGGTCCCGGGCCTGAGGGCCGGGGCAGAGGGGGCAGCGGGGCCACGAGCGCTGCCTCAGATGGACGGAGGGGGTTCGGAGGGGCTGGGGGTGCGCTCCTTCAGCCCCGGGAGCCGGCCCCGAGCGGCCTGGCCGTGTGCGGGGTCCCAGCCGCTGCCCCCGCAGGGAGGTGCAGCCGGAGGAGCTGCGCAGGTTCGCGTCCCGCGTCGCCGCCCTCCTGCAGGGCCCGGAGCCGGGCCCCGAGGCCGTGGACTGCCTGCAGAGGCTGCACCTCACCATCGCCGCCACCAAGTACCCCCGCAGGTGAGTGCCCGGGGCGGCTGCTGTGTGCAGGGAGCACAGCCTGACCTCTCGACCAAAAAAAAAAGGGGGGCTTAGTGCTTCTAGAAAAATGATGTCCTGTTGTGAAAGAGTCCAACACAGAGCCACAAAGGTGATGAAGGGAGTGGAACATCTCCCTTGTGAAGAGAGGCTGAGGGAGCTCTTTAGCTTGGAGAAGAGGAGACTGAGGGGTGACCTCATTGATGTTTGTAGATCTGTAAAGGGTGAGGGTCAGGAGGATGGAGCCAGGCTCTGCTCAGGGATGGCCAGCGATAGGACAAGGGGAACGGGTGTGAGTTGGAACACAGGAGGTTCTGGGTGAACATAAGGAAGAACTTTGTCACTGTAAGGTGACAGAGCACTGGGCCAGGCTGCCCAGAGAGGCTGTGGAGTCTCCTTCTCTGGAGACATTCAAACCCCGACTGGATGCATCCCTGTGTGCCCTGCTCTGGGTGGTACTGCTCTGGCAGGGGGGTTGGACCTTTTGATGTCCCTTCCAACCCCTGACATTCTGTGACTCTGTGAAAACACTGAGCTCAATACAGATATAAAGCCCCTCTTTGCCTTTTTTCTACCCATTGCTAAGCAGAAAGTGCCTACCTCCTTTTGCAGTGAGAGCAACTAGTGTTGGTGTCACTGAGCACTGAGCTGTGCTAAGGAAAAACATTCAGAAGTAGAGATGATAAAATGGCATTAGTCAGGATTAGTGTCAGGGGTGATCAGCCCAAGATGAAGAATATGCAGGAAAAGAAATCTCTGAACCTTTTCTTGCCTTGCAGTGATGCTTTACTGTGACTCTTGCAGGCTAGATGGCCAGTTTGTGGAACTGCTGCAGAGAGTGCTGTGTTCATCCAAGTGCCCTGAGCAGATTCAGGTGCTATGTGCTGCCATCCTGAGAGAGATGTCGCCGTGCAATGATCTGGTTCTCTCCTGTGAGGAGATTCAAGACACAAAGCTCTTGAGCCTGGTGTCCTCCGTCCTTTTGGCTCAGGTAAATGACATGTCGCTTGCCTTGTTGATGTGGATTGATTTTCTGATTGTTCCCTGTTTGCTGAGCTCGAGGAGAGTGAAAATCAATTCAAAGTATCTGGGAAAAAAACAGGTTTTCTATGTTCCATCAAGGAACCTAATTATTCTGCTTTGTGTAGGGTGTTTAGTAGTTAATAACAAAGACTGCTTAAAATTGTGCTGTGTGCAGACTGAGAGCCTTAAGCAGGCTTGTAACTGTGAGCAGAAAGGAACGTTTTAGTGCTAGCTGCTTTAATAGACTTCAGATTAGAGCTGCTTGAACCTGTAGAGCAAAATACTTGAGAGTGAATTTATTAATACTGCTTTTTATTGTACCAGCTTTCATGTTGGAATGTAAAGGGGTTTGACAGCATCTCGGAGTCACAGCTGTAACAGCCTCCCAAAGAGGAAGCTGCTTTATTTCCCACATGGACTAACCAGAAGGTCCTAGAATGTGTTACAACAGTCCATTTTCTGGTCATAAATCTTTAATTTAACAATTGAGCTAGCAAACTGACTGCATGGGGAGTGGTTAGTGCTGGTACTCTCTCCTCTGGAATTGGTGGATCATAGCATTTAGTTTGAAGACATCAATAGCAGTGGATAATTTCCACTTCAGGTGATGGTTGTCCACAAACCTGTTGCTCCATCAAAGTACATCAAAATCGTGGGATCTGTGAATTCACATTGCAGGAGATCTCTGTAAAATGTGGAAAAATAGCCAGTGCTGTGAGTTCTTTTATGGTTGACATTGGTATTGATGCCTGATGGAAGAGTCTGTATGGTATTGGTCTCTGGCACTGGTAGAAGATTTATCTGCCTAGCTTTACCTCTGCTTTATTTTTAAGGAAAACAAAAAGGCTGAAGTGTCTGCTGTGGGGCAGCGTATTGTGAAAATCCTTGAAAGAAAACTGCCTGAGGGTGAGAGTGCTCGGTACCTCCTTCCTATCCTGTCAAATGTCATCAGTCTTGCACCAGAATCTCTGACTGAAGGTGAGTATATAGGAATACTGAGACTGCCACCTGGCTGTGATCTGTATAGTAGTCAGAAGACTCTTGGAAGGCTTTGGCTAGGAGTAGGACTTGGAAACTGATGTGGGAAGTGACATCTTTGCCACAAGGAAAATGAACTTACTGGGCAAGATGTATTCCACCACTCAGAAATGGAACTGGACCTTGGTGGATCAGAGAGACAGTGATCCAGCCTGAATAACAATCACAGCAATTGAGGGGTAGCAAGGCTGTGTTGCAGAGGCTGCTTCTCTGCCTGGTCTAGCAATAACCCTGTGATTTTTCTTGTACAGAGCAGACCAATGTAGTCAGTAAAAAGATGGCTGACTGGCTGAGGCATGCAAGTATTCAGCAAGGAGTTGCTCGACCCTCTGGACGCTTCTTCTCCAGTCCCAGAACCAGGCAGGTGAGTGCCGAGTTTCTGTGGTCATCTCACAGAGGTAGTCAGGTTCTTGCTGTTTTGGGTTCCCAGAATCAGCCTTTTTGAGGAAATGGTAACCTAGAAGGGCGGCTGTTCTTTGTCACTTTGTGTGGAGTAAGTGATCAAGACACATTGGAAAACAAAGTAGGGGGATTTACAGCTCCGAGACTTGGGAGTTCTGCTGTAGAGCTTTGGTCCTTGAAGTAGTTTTGAGGGAAGAGTCTTTTGGTGACCATGTACCTTGGAGTAAAAGCTGATTGCAAATGAGGCCTGTGTCAGGGAGAGAGGGAGAGTTTGGAATGTTTCAGCTGGGGAAGTGGATCCAACACAGCTGGCTTTTCTCTCTCTGGATAACTGCCTTCCTGCAGGCCCCACAGCACATAGAAAGGAGGGCTCCCTGTTTCCATGGGCTCAGAGGAGTTTTCCTTGCCATCTCCCTGTGCATCTGACCTGCTGCATCTTTTCTCACAGCCTGGTCCTGTCACAGAGGTGGATGGTGCTGTTGCCACAGACTTCTTCACAGTGCTCTCAGTAGGTCAGTACTACACACAGGACCAGTGGCTCAACATGCAAACTTTCTCCATGCTGCGAAATTGGCTGCTGTGCTATGGGGATGAGGGATTGAAGACCCCAGATTCAGGTATGAACTGAAGGGCTGCACTCCTGAGGGGCTGGGGGGTGTTCTGAGACGATTGCAGCAACCCAGCAAGTGGCAAGAGTATGGACAAGAGTTCAGAGCTCTTGGGCTAGGAGCAGGGAAACTTTGGGATGGAATAGCACAAAAGCTCCCGACTGATCCTTATTGACACTTCTATGAGGATTGTTTGTTCAGTGGGTCCCCTGGTTTCAGACAAATCCCCATGGCTCCCTGAGAAAAAAGGCTTGAGTGGTGGGAGACAGCAACTCCTTCGTGTTCTTGTAGCACTCCTTCCCCAGCCTCCTTTTCTTTGCAGTGCACCCAGGGACAGACACCTCCCTTGTGTGAGTTACACTGCCCATGAGATGAGCTGATATGTGTGAACCTTTATTCTGCAGATGGCCAACCAGAAATGGACAAGTCTCTTGTGTCCATGGTCTCAACTACATCCACGTCTAGTTGCCTGCTTCCCCCAAAGGACCATCTGCGGGAGAAAGCCTTCGAGTACTGCCAGAGACTTATTGAGCAGAGCAATCGGCGTGAGTCTTGCCAAGAACCCTCCTCGGAGCCCTCCTGGTAGTGTTCTTGAAAACCTTTCTGGTGCACTGCCTGTCTGAGCTGGGATCTCGCTCCCTAGAGTCCACAGTCAGGCTCTAGGCATTGGATTGGTTGCAGCTACTGGTGCAAACCATTGACCAGCCCTGAACTGGGGTGTTGGGAGGGTCTTGGAGGAAATGTCCTCCCTCTTTGATTTGCAGGGGGAGCTGTAGAACTTGGTTCTTGTTAGCCTGGAATCAGGATCAGTAAATCCTGTCCGGAAATCTGGACTCGTGCTCAAACTGACAGCCTGATCTGGATTCCTGTTTGGAATCAAAGTTTAACTTGGACTCCTTTGTCTGGCAGGACCTCTGAAGAAAGAGGATGGAGACCTGCAGAAAGCTGTAAGTACACAGAGATGGGCCTGAAGCTTTGGGAGTTGTGGCTTCCCTCACTCTGATCTGGCTCTCTGCTCTCCTGCAGTGTGTCATTGAGGCGGTGAAAATCATGGACATCATCTGCAAACAGGACTCTTCCTACGTGTACAGCACAGTCCCCCTCCTGAAAATCCTGCATGGCAGGATCAGTGGGGATGCCACTTATGCCCGGGCACTGCTGCCCATTGCCCAGTTCTTCCTGAACCACAGTAAGTCATCAGCTCTCACCCCCTCCTCCTGTTATCTAATCTTGCATTCTTTCAGCACAGCTATTTGTTCTGGCAGTTTGCTGCCTGCCAGAGTGGGTAATTCAGCCTTGCCTGTACTCTGGGGTGGGCAATCCCACTCCAGGAGGCCCAGGAGTTGGGCTGTCCTGTGCTCTTTAGAAAAACATAACCCAGATTTAGCCTAGTCCCTGAAGCCCTGGTTAGCAGGGCTGCTGGGTGGGCCTTGCTCAGCTACGTGCTGTGTCCTCCCAGGCAAAATGGGAGCTGTGGACTCTGATGCAATCTACAAACACCTATTCACTGATATCCCGGCTCAGCTCTTCCACAACCCATCACTGGCCTTCGAATTTGTCCAGTTCTGCAAAGACAACAGCCAGCTCTTCACTGAGGCCTCCAGCATATTCAGGCAGAGCTTCCCAAATCTCTTCAAGGTACAGCTTGGTGGAGCAGCAGAGGAGAGAGCCTGCTGCACATTCCTTTCTGTGCCCCAGAACCTTCTGATGGCCTTTCAGAGCACCCTAGAGCCCTCCATGTCTCTCCATGGTAGTGCTAGGAAGAGCACGGGCAAGAAGGGTGGGCAAAGAAGGACTGTTATGAAAACAAGTTTGTTTGAAGAGGGAGGAGGGTTCTGGGTGTGGTAGGCACTGCCTGTAGAGGAGGATCTGCACTGGTACTGCCCGAGGGTTGGGAAGCAGGGAGCACGGTTAGGACACCACTTTGTTTCTGAAAACTTTAATAAGTTGCAGCTTGTCAGCCACTGAAACAGCTGCCTGATGCCTGTGTTGAGCTTCCAGCAGCCTCCCAGGTTTTGACCAAAACCTCAGACTTCTTGGGTTTTGTTTTCCAGAAGTGACTTTCCCTTCCCCACCTCTTTTGGTCACTGTGTGAGAATCATCTGGGTGTGTGGTGCAGTAGAAAGGATAGTGCAGCAGTTTGTGCTTGTTTCTTGCAGTTCCTGGCATGGAACAGCCCACCCCTTATCTCGGAGTTTGTGGACCTTCTCCCATTTCTGCTGGATTCAGGCACAGCCACCGAGATCTTCCACTTGCTGCTCGACTTGCCCTGTTTAACTGCAGCTCTGAACATCCAGCTGAGGTAACACTACCTTCCCTTTCTCTTGCTGGCTAATTAGGCTCTTGACATTGACCATAGCCCAGTACATGCTTCTCTGAGCCTCAGCTGCCCTCTGGCTTCTGCTGTCATAGTGTGAGAGGCATCTGCTACAGTCAGGTTAACACAAAGCTGCACAGATGTCAGCCCGATTTTCCTAGTAATGTGCTCTGCATGGGAAGAGAAGATGACAGGCTTCTGTTGTCATTCCCCTCTCTATATCCAGCTCCAAATTGTTGCCACGTGCTATGTCTGCCATGAGCCACCACCTCAACACAGGGCTGTGGGCTACCTGGTCTTTCCTCTCTGCTCTTACTCCTCTTGTCTGGCTTTGTTCTCCTGGAGGCATGCAGAGGTTCCTTTCTGAGGTCATTAGGAACTATGGGTCTCCAGGAAGATGGGATAGGACAGGAACTGGCTCTCACTGCTCTATCTCTGCTCTTTCTTGTCTCCCTGATACTAGCAGCTCTTTCTGGAGTGCTTAGAAAAGGAAGTCATCCTAGAGGCAAGATTTTGGTGGGTTTGGTGATTGAGGGATACAGAGCACCGTTTTTCCCTTTCCCAGGAGTGATACAGAAGCAATTCTGGAATTATTGCCTGAGCCTAAGGGGTCTGAGCTTATCATTTCTGTCCTCCTGGTTCTCTGGCTTTCAGAGGGCCTGGATTAGACCAACTTGCTGTCCCTGATTCAGTGGAAAGGGAGTTATTCCATTGTTCAGAATTCCAGCTGCACCCTGGCCCATTCTCATGATGCAGCACATTCTGTGTGTGCCTCCTGCCAGGTCAGCTGCTCTGCCTACCTCCGAGAAGGCTGCCTGTGACCCAGCTGTGAAGCCAGCCACCTGTCTGGAAGCCTTTCGCCATCCCCTCTACAAGAACATGTTCCAGTATCTTCTCCGCACCAAGTCTGCTCCCGAGGATGCCCCAGAGAGGTTGGAGGCTGCTGCAGGAGGCTGCCACAGGGGTTTGGTTCAGCTATCCAGCTGTGGGAGGTGGCACTGGGATTGTGGGGAAAGGCGTAGCTTGAGTGAGGTGGATTTGATCTTCCCTCTGTTAGCTTTACCAAGCACTCAAAGGCCTTCTGGTGCAGGGATAGGGAAGGGCAGCCAGGAGATCAGCTGGGAACAAGCCTTCAGCAGCAACTTTTCTCTTGCCCCACAGGCTGATTCCACTTCGGCAGCTGCTGGGATCCTTGGCCAGCAGCCCAAGGGTGGTGCAGTGTGCAGAGACTGTCCCTGTCTTACTGGAGCTCTTTTTCAGGGTGGTGGCAGAGGTAGGCCTTCTTGGGGGAGTTTGGCTCCCAGTCATGCCTTGGGGATCTCTTGTTATGTGAAGAGCAGTCATAGAAGCAAAAGTGTTACAACACTGCAGCTTCAACAGAGGAGTGCATGAAGGGGGAGGGTGGGGTGGTCTAATCCTGGCATGAGCCAGCACTGAGCTTGCTTCTTCATCTGGAGAAACAGAAAAGCTCCATGGTGCAATGTCAGGCTTCACCCTGTTCTCTGAGCCAGCTGTAAAGCAGGTGGGTGAGAGTAGAACGAATGCCTGATACCTGCTTTGTGCACTGCTCCCCTGCTGCCAGATCAGGCTGTTTCTGTGCCAGCTGTTTTATCTGGCTTCTTAGTTTGGGGTTTGGCTGCTGGAAGTCCCTGGTGTTGCTGAAACAAGGGCTGTTGCTCAGTTTGCAGATGGACCGCTGATAAACCAGCTGGTGGTGCTGCTGCTGCAGAGGAGCGACCAGCTCTATGAGATCCCAGCGTTTAAAGATGAAGTGTACAGGTGAGGTGGGACAGGAGGCCCAGCCAAGCTCCCAACCCTTCAGCTGGCTGCAGCCTGGCATCCCAGGGCAGCCCAGGAGCCTTGTCAGTTGTGGCCCAGTCCCTGCTGCGACACGTTTTTGGAGGGTACAAAATGGGAACTGCACTTTCAGCCCTGCTGGAAACATCCCGAGTGCTGCCAGCACTTCCTCAGTTTGGTGATGACCACCTTGCCCATGGTCTGAGCTCTGCCCATCTCTCCTTCAGGGTGCTGAGCTTGCAGCTGGTGATGCTCTGCAAGCTGCACCCTGCACTCATAGTGGAACTGTCCACGGAGATTCTGGAGTTCTCAGGAACAGTCAGCAACATCCAGAACAAGGAAGCCATCTTCACCCACCTGGTAACTGGGACCTGCCTGCTTCTGCCACAGGTTGCTCCAACTGTGGTGCAATCTGTTGGTCGCCTTCCCTTTCCTCCTCTCCTCTGCCATAGCATTAGCTAATCTGATTTGCCTTCCCCTAAAAATTATTTGATCCCCTTCTGCTTACCCTGAGCACATCTGCATTTGCTTCAGGTCTGGGCTATTGGAGAGTACCTGTCTGTGTCCTATGACAAGCGCTGCACTGTGGAGCAGATCAGCCAGTTCTTTGAGACTCTGGAGACCGTGCTGTTTGAGATCACCCAGCTCCGACCACTGGCCAACATCTCCAGCTACGCGCCCCGTGCCATCAGTGTGCTTATGGCCACCTTGACCAAGCTGGCAGCTCGCAGCCAGGACTTGATCCCCAGGTGAGGAGGGATGGCAGGGAAGGACATGCAGATGTGATGGGTCCAAACGCAGATGTTGGCTGGTGTTAAATAATCAGGCTTGGCAACTGATGAAACCTGAAACTGCAAGGGGCCAGAGGAAGCAAGCTGTGGAGGAACGTGGTTTGGGGAAGTGGGATTCATCTGCTGACTAACGTGATGCTCTCTGCAGCAGGAGGAGGGGGTGGGTAGCGTTGTGTTCAACTGCAATGGAGTCTTCTGGAGTACATGGGCTTAAGTAGTGACCTTGCTGGTGCAAAGGTTTTGCGAGCTGATGTCTGTGTCCTTCTCTCCTGCAGAGTGTCCCTGTTTCTGTCCAAGATGAGGACATTTGTGCAGAACCCTGCTGTCACCTCTGTTTACTGTGAGGAGGACCTTGAGCAGATTCTTACCCGGGCAACTGAGCTCAGGAACCTACTGAAAATGCCAAGCGTGGCTCAGTCTGTGTCCACCCCACCTGTTGATGTGGCCAGCACGCGGTTTCAGAGGGAGGTGAATGATTCCCTGCCTTTTGCCCTGAGGATTGTCACACATCTCCTAGAGCCAGCTCCTGGCTTCATGCCGGGGTGAGGGCATGGGGTTTCTGAGAGGCTCCAACCTCTATTGTAACTCCTCGGACACTGCTGACGCTCGAGGCTGAGACCCTGCTCTGGACTGGAAATGAGGAACAAATGATTGTGAATGAAACAGAAAAACAGGAATAAGCAGAGCTGAGGCTGCTCTTTGGGTCTGAGGCTGTTTGTATTTCTGTCTCCTAGCGCCTGTTGCTTTTCTACCTCCTAAGCTTGTCTTAATCTCTCCCTGGCCAGGATGGATTGAAAATCCCTGTGGATTTGTGTGAATGTGGCAGGAGGGTGAGTGCATGCATTAATACCCTGCCAGCGCATCATGCCCCATTGGAGAAATCCTTCTCCTTCCCTCCCCTCCTCTGACTTGTTTCTCCCTCCTGTTGGCCCTTGCTACACCCTGGCTGTGCTTGTGCTGCATCTGTTGCCTCTCTCCTCGCAGCACATCAGCCAAGCAAGGTGGAGAAAGCAGAAGTGACTCCATTAAGCCTGCTGTGAACCCTCACTGCTCTTCTGTCTCACTCTCAGAGTGAACATGTCGAGATCTAAGAGACAGCTACCAGACAGGAGCTTAGAGAGATTTATTGATCCAGTTTATTGTTGACACCAAGAGCATTTCTTAACATACATCAGGGCCATGTCAAACAGGCGCCATGCTGTGTTCTGTGTCTGCAGAAGTTTATACACATTTGAGCTGTACAGTATTAACAAATGGAGGAAGTAAATGTGTCCCACTGCTCCTCCCAGGAGAAGCAAGCCCTCATGCACACTAGTAAATAGCCGGGTTTATTTACAGTCTGTCTCGATGCCTGACTGCACTGGGAGCAACGTAGAGCTCTGGGGCTGTTTCCCAGCTCCAGGGGTGTCTGGAGAGGCAGGTTCTGGGGAGCAGAGGGCTGCGTTGGTACCACTGGAGCTTGCCAGGGTGCAGCCCCAATGCTGTGTGGTGCAAACCAATACTCCCCCAGCCCTGGTGGAGGGGAGGAAGGAGTGCGTGCAAGTTTGCCTGGGGGCTCTGGGCAGCCCATTTCCCACCCTACAAACCTGCTGAGCTCCCTGGGGGGTGACAGCCAACAAACCTACTTGATTTGAAGTCAAGTGAATCACCGGGAGCCCTGCAGGGCCCTGAGCCTTTGCTCACCTGCCTGGTCCAGCTGAGTCAGCAGCAGGAGGGATGTTTTTGTTCCTGGTCCCTGGTGAGGCAGCACCCCAGGCCAGTTGGTGTGAGCGTGGCCTAGCAGAGAAGCAAGGCACTAGTGTCTCGGAGAAGGTGCTTTGTCCCTCTTGTCCTAGAAAAGGCAGGCCAGGCTGCCTTGAAATCAGTAATGGAGTGTTTCCCTTGCGTGGATTATTCTGCCATCTCTCCTGCAAAGTTCAAGACTGAGCACAGGAACCAAAACTACAGCAGTGAAGTATCTGAGGTTCAATTAAGGCCAGCCCTGTGGAGCATCCCTTTTTTAGCATCAGAGTCCTCAGAGCACTGTTGTGAGATGCCGTGTGAACATCTGACTTGGCGCCAGCCCATGCTGGTTGAAGTGCAGGGCTTTGCAGCAGGCTGTTTTAATAGTGTTCGGCTAAACTAGGTCTTGATATCTGTCTATATGTGGAAATCAGGTCGGGTTTATCCTGTTAATGTTGCTAAAAGCACGGGGAGGAGTTGGCAGGCCAGGAGGCCGGGAGTGCAGCCGCACGGTGGAGCTGCCACCTCAGCCCTGCTGCCACCAGATAGAAGAGCTGTTTCTGGGACATTCAAGACTGAGCTTCCAAAGGGAGCAGTTGCTGCCTGTCATCACTCCTCAGCATGTCAGCAGCAGCACTTCTGGGATGCTCTGAGCTGGGCAGGGAACAGGGAGGCTCTACAATGGCCTGGCAAAGCTGGAGGGAGAGGACCAGGACACGGTGCCAAGATGTTGTCTGTGGCTGGTGGCAGCCACGCCTCCAGTCTGGCACCACATGGTGCCCGCTCGCTGAGGTCCTGGGTGGCACAAACCTGCCATTGCTGGCTTGCACGGATCAGGGACAGGCACAGAAGCACTAACCTGGCTGTAGCCCCTGGGAGAGGGCAACAGCTCCTGCATGGGGAAGTTCTCCACGTGTCGATGCCCTGTGCTGCTGGGTCAGCCCTGGGGGCCTTCTGCCAGGATTGTGGTGATGAAGCTGGGCGATAAATCTGCTGCATGAGCAAGGGCAAGAGGGTCCTTTTCTTCAAGGGGCTCCGCCCAGGACTCACAGGGAACTGCTGGTGGTGTCAGCCCTTTGCTGTAGCTGCTTCCCACCCCGAAGCAGGGCTGGGGGCAGCGTGATTGTAGCCCAGCAGCAGAGAGGCACCTAACTTAGGGTATGGCACCAGGGAACTTAACTCCTAGCAATGCATCCTGCTTGGAATCCCACTCCTGGGTGCTTATGCTGCCTTTACCACCCCCAGAACCCTTTTGGGTCCCACCTTGGGAACCCTTTTCCAACCTGATGTGCCAGCACCTCAGGTGGCCACTGCCACAGCGAAGCCCAGGCCTGCCCCACATGCTAATCTTTAAATCCCAAAGGTGTTTCAAGCCTTCTGCCTGCCAGCATGGAAAAATCACACAGGGCTGCCAGCCTAGAGGAACGGAGGAGCCTGCCTACAGTCCCTGTGGGGGCAGCACCCCCTTCCTGCCCCCTGCCAGAGGGGACAAAGAATCAGGAAAGCTCCTGAGAAGGACGGCACAAGGTATAAGGTGAGGCCGGGGAATGGATCAGGATGATGGTCCCAGCCAGTGCAGTGGGAGAAGCGTGCACCACCCTCGTAGGTCCTTCCATCCACTGCAGCACAGGGACAAGGCGTTGAGATGTGGAGTCCTGGTCCTCCTCTTGCGCTCCAGGCTCCCCGTGGGCAGCCTCACCCAGAGCCTCACCCACAAGCCGCTGCAGAAGGACCCTCACACCACAAGGACTAGGAGGAAGAGGAGCTGCAACTGATCTTTTTGGCTATTTCCATGTCTGACTTGGCAACCAGAAACCGCAGCTTCTTCCCTCCGGAGCGGATGAGGTCCACTGCACTGCAGAGAGCAGCAACAGGGAGAGGTGAGCTGTGGCTCCCCAGCCCCCCAGGAGCCTGCCAGACCATGGACATTTGCAGAACACCCCCAGTCTGCAAAACACCTGCACCCTCTGCTCTGTGCTGCTCAGTGGTATCAGCAGGGTCTGTCTCTCTTCTGCCTGTAGCTTTATGGAGGGCCTGGTCTCCATGCAAGTGCTGCCAGGACAAGGGCAAATGAGCCCCGAGGCTGCTCTGCCCCATGGGCTCTGCCCTGGCCCGGCAGACAGGGTGCGAGCTGCCCCATCCTGCTGCCTTGGAGAGCAAGGCTGGAATGGGATGGGCTGGAGCAGCTCCGCATTGCTGCGATCCACCTCTGCAGCTCTAATCTATGTCCTGAATATGCTCCCCAGCTTTTGCTCCCTGATCCCTCTTCCAAACCCCTCCACCCAGCTGCCTTCCTCCCTTTCCAGTGTCCTGCACAGGTTGCTCCTCTCTCCGTGGCTCACCTGGACCACAACATCCTCTGCTTGTTGGCCTGAACCATAGCACCGGGCACCAGGGGACCCTGTGCAGCTCTTTGCTGCAGAACAGCTGAAAACCTGGACTTGAGCAGTCACTCCCATGGTGCCAATGCCAGACCAGGCCCTCCAGTGAGGTGTGACTCACCTTTGGTAGTCTGCCCCGATGAGACTGGTGCCGTTGACAGCCAGGATGCGGTCCCCGATGGAGAGCCGGCCGTCGGTGGCTGCGGGGCTGTCCTCGATCAGGGTGCGGATGTAGATCCCCGGGGAGCAGAGAGGAGTGTGCTGTGGGGCAGGCAAAGGTGGTGAGGGACCAGCCAGAGCGGAGGGGACATGAAAGATCTGAGCTCTCAAGGGGTGAATTTCCCCTCCCCCCGGCTCACAGCCAAGCGGGTGCCTGATGCCAGGTGGGACCCTGGAGGTGCTGGGGAAGGTGATGGCTGGACACTGGGGACAGTGTCACTAGCAGCACCAGGAAGGAAACACGAGCCTTCAGTTTTATATCAATTTCTACACAGAAAGGAGACATGGGGCCAATCTTTTCTTGTTCAATTTAATTAAGAGCAAAGCATCGTTAACCTGCAGCCATTGTGGGGTGGGAACTCTTGGCTCACGGCTACCCACAGGGCTCCATGATGCCTTGTTTTCTACTGACTAATGCACTGCTGTGAAAGGCCACTTAGTAAGATGATCCACCTTATGGAGCCAGACTGCAACACCACCTTAAGCAACACGTGCCAGCGCTGGCAGAGCCATTCTGGCCCCCGCCAGCCTCCCAGCTCCCCTCTGCTTCCCTTTCCACCACTGAGGGGTGGAGGAAAGACCTCAGCTGAGTCATTTTCCTTCCACAGGACCGTGGAGCCTGCTTGCTCTCTCCAGCTGCAGGACAGATGTGATGGACTTTACATGCATAGCACAGCAACCCAGGAGCAGAGGTCTCCTGAGAGACAGCCCTGTTGCCTTGTTCTCCCCAGGAGAAGCAGACTTGCTCCCGTGGGAAGCCATTAGCTTCTTTGCTGGCTTTTCTTGGGGTATAAAACATGTCCCACTCCAGCTATTTGGGGGTGAGGACTCACCACGCCATCTATGAGCCCCATCCCCAGCCCAATGGGTCCTCTCTCCAGCTCCACCACGAAGACATAGCAGAAGTCATCGGTGGCAGAGCTGCGGCTGGAAGACTCCGGCGTGGGGTAGTCGTAGGGGGTCGGTGAGCACCCTGGCAGCAGAGAGACTGGCTTAGTGCTCTGGCATCACCCCAGCCCAGCCTCACCACCTTCCACAAAGAGTTGCCCCCCAAAATCCCACCAGAGCTGACCTCAGGTAGCCCCAGGGCTGGTTCTCTGCCAGGGCAGGAGCTGGATGAGATGCTTGGTTTGCTCTCACCTGCCTTGCCCAAGCCCCGACAAGTCCCCGCAGGACCCATGTGTGCAGGGAGGGCTGTTCAGGAGAACAGCAGCCAAGCCCCCCATGCCCCAACCCTGCACCCCCAAAGCAAGGCAGCCCCAGCCTTTGGTACCTTCGGGGGTGCTGCCTTTGGTGCCGTTCATCCCGTTCCTCCGGGGGTCCTGCAGCCCCTTGCCAGTGCCCTGCAGGGACTCCGGGCTCCCCGAGTCGAAGTTCAGGGGGGTGGTGGGGGGTGTCAGCAGGCAGGAGGGGTCTGGGGGTGCCACACCAGCCTTGGGGGCCAGACCCCTGCCCAGCTGCAGCTGCTTCAGCTTCTCCTGGAGCTGTGGCTCGCCGGCGGGGTGCTCGCAGGGGCAGCCGTTGGTGGGCAGGCGGAGCAGGGGGCTCCTCTCCGGCTCGGCGCAGCCCCCCAGGGAGCAGAAGTCCTCCTGGGGGATGGTGCTGGCTCTCACTGGGCTCTCGTTCACCTCCAGGACGTCTGGTGTCGTGCATGCCTCTTTCTTAAGAAGGAGAAAAATGTTCTGTGGACCCCCTGTGTGTGCTTCTCACACCCTACCTGCACCACCACCCCCCATCCTGGCTGCTTTGCCTTGGCAATTCCAACCCTGCCAGGGCTTCTCCTGGCTTCCCAGCACAGCTCCCACACCCCAGTTTTGTGGCCAGTGCCGTGCTGGGGATGCTCAGAGCCAGCCAGGAGGGGACTCCTGGTCATGTCCCTGCTGGGGGATGTACTGGAGGGGGCCATGGGGGGAGTACAGCTCCTGCTGTGGCCCCAGGGTGATGGGAGGAGGTAGCGGTGCCTGTGGGTGCTGCAGTCAATGGGGACGGGGCAGGAGAGGAGAAGGAGACCTGCTGGAGGGACATCCCCCCCAGGGACCTGGGGATGAATGGCAGTTGAGCTCAGCACATCTCGCCCTCCACGGGCATTAGCTAATTAGTGCTTGTGCAAGCTGCCTGGCTACGTGGGGACAGGCAGGGTGCAGGGGAGGGAGGACAGGGGACACAGGGAGAAGGGGAGCTCTGCCTGCAGACAACCCCCCCTTCCTCTCTCCTCCCCACTAACGAGATTGCTGGGACGAGCCCGTCCTTCCAGCTAACCTTCCCACCCCCCCAGGCTGGGGATTAGCAGCACTAATCCTGCCAGCAGCTCTACGCCAGGGCATCACCACAGGTGGAGGCAGCCAACCCTTGGCACTGGGCTGGGAGCGATCTCCAGAGAGACCCAAGGCCCCCCTGCCCACCCGAGAGAGGAACAGCACCCCCGGGGGGTGCAGGCTACCTTCGGGGGGGCTGAACCTGGCCCCTGGCTGGGCTGGGGGCTCTTGCTCTGCAGGCTCCAGAGGAAGTGGCGGATGTACAGGAGGTGCCGGTAGATGTTGTCATCCAATGTCTCCACCTCCAGGTCCACTCGGAAGCCCCCGCTGGGCAGGATGATGGGTGGGTGGTTGTCGAAGGACTCCAGCATCTCATCTGGAAGGCAGAGGGGGGAAGGCTAGCACCAGCCCAGGGCTGCACCCCACGCCTGCCTCTCGCTCTCAGCCAGGATTGAGGACCCCTCACTTGGAAATGCAGAAGGAGCCCCAAAGCCCTTCTGAGTGCGCTTTGCATCCTGTGCAGTAGCACAATGGCAGGGCTGTGGTTATCCCTGAGCACTGCAGTTCTACAGGAGGCCCAGGCAGGGGAAGGGAATCACCTGTTGGGTTTGTACCCAAAAACCCTGGAGGGAGCCTGCGGGTGACCAGAGCAGCAAAGCCAGGGACTCACCAGGCTGGAAGGTGGCCGGGCTCTCCTCCTCACCAGGCTGCCAGGCTGCGATGCAGCCCATGTCCATCACCTCCTGGCACTGGCTCAGCACCCGGTGGAGCTGTGCAGGGCTCAGTGCCGGGAACTCGGCTCGCAGGGTCGACCAGGTCATCTGAGTGAGGAGACAGAGCGTGGGGCGAGGGGCAAAGGTGAGGAGCTGCCTTCTCCGAGGAGCAGGGGCTCGCAAGGGAGGTGGGAGAGAAGCCAGGCAAGACGGAGTGAGCCTGAGCATCCGTCCCCTCCTTGGTACTGCCCACCCACCCCCACCACCCTGGGAAGGGGCAGCAGGTGACAAGTTGCAGAATAAGGGACATATCACTGCAGGGACCCCCAAACGGGGTATCTCCTGCCCATCCCAATCCCACAAGTCCCCAGCTGGGCATCCCTCACCTGGACCAGCTGGGAGCCGGGCATGGCCAGCAGGTTGGCCACGCTGGCCAGTTTGGCGAAGAACTGCTGGGAGAGCTGCTCGAAGCCGGCGCCGCGCAGCCACTCCAGGAGCAGCCGCACGCTGGCCCTCAGCTTCACCCCCTGGGACCAGTGGAAGCAGCCGAGAGAGGAGCCTGGGGAGGCAGAGCATCCATCAGAGGCAGAGCATCCATCAGAGGCAGAGCATCCATCAGCACGTGGCGGGGAAGAGCCCTGGGGCCTTGGGCCAGAGCCCAGTAAAAGCAGGTTAATGTCCCCAGCATCCCATAGCTGTGACTCCTGGTGGTAGCTGGACCTCACCTGGCCCTAACAGCTGGCAACGGGGCTGCTGTGTTAATGAGGGGTAATGAGCACCTCAATTACAAAGCAGGCTGCAGCAGTTTATTAATGAGCTGCCCCTGCCAACTGCTCTCAGGCTCCTCTGCTCAGGCTCAAAAGAGCACTGGTGAGTTAAATCCCTCCTGGGAATGGGGACCCTTGGCTTCCCCATAACCATGCTGAGACCTTCCTGTCTCCAGCCCCCCAAGCTGCTGAAAGCCCCCTCCTTCCTGTACCCCGAGGTGGCACTGGAAGGGACTGGATTGTCTCCCAAAGGGCCAGTCCCCAATGGGTGACCCAGTCCCGGCTGGGTGTTTGTGGAGAACTGACCCTTGTCCAGGAGCTGGTTGAAGAGCAAGGTGTTGGAGAAGAAGAAGAGGTAGGCAAACATCTGGGAGGTGATCTCTGGGTGCACTTCGTACTGGCGGAGCAGGTCCAGGGTGGCCTGGTAGATGAGCACGATCCTGCGGAGCTCCTCGGGCAGCGGCGGGGACGTCCGCCAGCCCTCCCGGCACTCGTTCTGGAAGGGGTTGCACTCCAGCAGGGCAGGGAGCGACACGTACAGACACTGCAGAGAGGGCAACTTCACAGCAGGCTGATTTGGTTTATTTTAACTTTTTTTTCCATGAGCCAAACCCTTCCAACCCCCTCACCTCTGCACGCTGAGCACACCCTACCAGCACTGCTCCGGCCAGGGGCTGGTCCCCCTTACCCCCTGCCACGATGTGCCCTGGTGTTGCACAAGTGTTTAAATCAAAAGAAAAATGTCTGTGCTTTTAGCAGCTGGAGGTGACATCATGGGACAGCTCAGCTCAAGGAATCTGAAAACTGATCTGAACCAGGGTGAAAGAAAAACTAGGACCAGAGAAGCTGTGGCTGCCCCTCCCTGGCAGTGTCCAAGGCCAGGTTGGATGGGGCTTGGAGCAACCTGGGCTGGTGGGAGATGTCCTTGTCTATGGTGGGGTGGGGGTGGAACGAGATGATCTTTAAGGTCCCTTCCAACTCAAACCAGTCTGGGATTCTGTGACTGATGGGGGTGACCTTTCCTTGTTGCTTAAAGGGGAGAGCAGCACCCAGCACCCACCTCTGCTGAGTGATGGGGGAGGCGAGGGCGCTGGGGAAGGGGGTGCTGGGGAGGAGAGTGCTACTCCAGCAGAGCAGTGGCCAGGCAGGGCTGTCCCACACACAGCAGCCTTTCTCCTGTCTCACACTGCCCTCTCTGTTCCCCGAAGCCGCCCGGCTCTCGCGGTCCAACGGCGACGGTCCAGGGGCCCCTTTCCATCACGCCCTGAATCACCTCATTATGCTGCGCTGGCCGGAGCCAAGCAGCTCTCCCCAAACACCTCCCCGAGCCGCTGCACTGCAGGCAGGGAACCACGCCGCAGTAATTCAATCCTTTTCCTGGGCTGCGACCAAAAATCGGGGCGCTTCAGCCCAAAGGAAAACACCTCGGCACGACGCAACTGCCAAGGAGTAAAAGCTTGGAAAAAAAAACCCTCCTGGACAGCCTGAGAGCTGCTGGGATGCTCGTGCTGGTCCCATGGGATGCTGCCGCCCTCCCCAGGGGTCACGTACCTTGGAGATGTAGTAGACACACTGCTGGAAGGTGTACATGATCACCTCCTCCAGCACCGTCATCGCCTCCTCGCTGGCTGTGATGGTCGAGGAGAACAGAGACTCCTTGGAACCTACGGGATGGAGAGGAGGATGGGGGAGCAAGCCTGCACAGCAAGGTGGGCTGAAATCACCAATCCCCAGGTCCCTGGGGGGGGGTGATTAGTGCCCCTGGGCTGGCATCACCACCATGGCATCCCCCACCCATCCCCATCCCCATCGTGCCTGCCTGCCATCTCCCAGTGCTGCATCGTGGTGGCTTCTGCCCCATCCTTCCAAGAGCCAGCCTGGCCTATGGATGTTTTAACTTGCTGCATGGACCAGAGGGCTTCAGAGGCTGATTTAATCCCTTTTTTCCTTTCTTTTCCTATTTTTTTTTTGCTGGCATTAAGATGGGCTCACTGGCAAGCCACCCTGCAGGGCTGCCTGCAAAGCCAGGCATTGACCACGAGCTGCCATGGTGGAAAGGGGAGACTTGGCTGCAAACACAACACAACCTGGTCCCAAAGCAGAGGAGCAGCACCATGGCACATGAGGCTGCTCCTCCCACCCAGGTTATCCCAGCCTGCACCGTGGAGATGTCCATGCTGATGAGGATTATGGGGGGTTAAAGGAGCATTTTGAGGACACTGACCACTGCTTGTGACCAAGGATTAATGGAGCAAAGTCTCTCTGGCTGGAGAAGCAAGCAAGATGCCTTACCTCTGACATCCAGCTCCTCTTCCATGCTCTGGATGTAGGTGGGAGATTTCTGCTGGACGAAGTAGAGGACCTCGATGGCATTGGCCATCCAGAAAAGGATGTGCTGCAGGTCTGGGAGAAGGTCTGTGATGGTGAAGCAGGACAGGGCAGCAGGGTCCTGGCTGGGGAGACACAGCTGGCATTACGGCTCCTGTTCCTTGGCATCCCCACTCAAGATTTTGGGGGGAAAACAGCCAGCCTGGGGCAGTGTCAGGAGAGATTTTGCAACCCCTCACCCCCTAAGTCCAGCACCCCCCTTAGAAAGACCCTTTATAAGCAAAAAATTTGGTGGTTCCTGCTCTGTGGGATGGCAGAGAGGACCCTGAGGGCACCAGCCTGGTCATGGGCCACCAGGTCTTTGTGGGGTGCCACTTTTGGGGGGGGACTCCCCGCAATACAGCTGAGCTGCAGTAAATACTCATGGCTGAAGATCAGCTCTCCTCAAGAAATATGTGCTGCTCCTGCCAGCTCTGGACAGTTAAACCCAGCCTGCCTGCCCTGGGCGGTTCAAAAATAAAACAAAGTAAATAAAAAGCATCTGGGAAGTTTCTCAACTGCTGAACTGCTTTTTCCTGCTATAGGAAAAGCCTGGGAAGCATCCTAGGAACTTGTCCTAAAGGAGAGCCCGCAGCAAGCACCAATGGTTTCTCCAGATGCTGCTTTGGAGCCTGGATTTTGGGAATGGCTCTGAAGCTGGCTTCACCCCCTGCTGGGACCCAGCCCCAGAGTGGTGTTCCCACCCTGGGACACCGTGTGCCACCACCCCTGGATGCACACATGCAATACCAGTCCCATCCCCACTCTGCGGGGGGGTCTTCAGCCTGAACAGGGTGAGACTTTGTGCTGGGGCTGTCCCTGCTACCTCCTTCAGGGATGCTGAAGCCACATGTGCAAAGCCTTGGTCAGGTCTTGGATTGGAGAAGACCTCAGAGCTGCTGCAGGTCCTGCTCCCCTCTGAGCTTGCCTGCTTTCCCAGCCCCACACATTCCCAAGCAGGGGCTTTTGCAAGCACCATGGAGCAGAGAGCTGAATGTGTGGGATTGAGCAGGAAAACTCAGCGTGCATCGGTGTCAGCAGGTTGGGTTTAGCCAGACATGGACTCCTCCCTCCCACATGGAGGAAGAACTGAGCTGAATTCTCCCCTTTTCAGGGCAAAACAAGGAGGGGCAGTGGGTTGCACTTACTGCTGGGACTGCTTCGCAGCCAGCTCCCGCGTCCGCTCCTGAGCAGGGAGAGAAGGGGAAAGCACAATGAAAACCAGTGGGACTGGGTGGCACGAGCATCACCCCCCCAGCACTCGCTGCAGCTGGGGGCCAGGCTGGAGGAAGCCCCCTGGGGGGGTCCAGCAACACCCCCACCCCACCAACACCATCATCCCACCACCGACTGACCCACACTGTCCTCTGGATCATTTTGGCCACTTTGAAGAGCAGCTGCCCGAAGTCTCCTGGCTCGAAGCTGGTGGCCGAGTGCTGGATGCAGAGGCAGAGTAGGAAGGCCGGGGTCAGCTTGTGGTCGTCCCCCCCCGGTTCAATCAGGGTCATGATGCGCCGCAGGAGCACGTCCTCGGCCGCTGGCTCAAACTCCAGTAGCAGCTTTCTGCGGGGTGCCCCGGGGCCACCAGCAGGTGAGGGGCCCTGCTTTTTCATGGCAAGGTCCTGCTCCTTCAGCAGGCTGCCACATGCCCCGCAGACCTGGGGACCCTCGGGGACAGCGGGGTGCAGGGCGCGCAGCCTCAGCAGGGTCTGTGCTGGCAGCGGCTGCGCCTTCGTGGGGTCCTTGTAGAGGAGCAGGTAGTAGAGCCCGAGGGAGAGGAGGTCCCCGTGCCGCAGCACGACCGTCCGGGCCACCTCGGCGAAGTTGACGGAGATGCTGGCACCAGCGATGGGC
This sequence comes from Aegotheles bennettii, assembly GCA_013398125.1. Classification (NCBI taxonomy): domain Eukaryota; kingdom Metazoa; phylum Chordata; class Aves; order Caprimulgiformes; family Aegothelidae; genus Aegotheles; species Aegotheles bennettii. The sequence goes on along the minus strand of VZRW01007119.1, from coordinate 68,167 downwards.
TCCAGCACCAGCTTCTCCTCCCAGCGATGCCGCGAAGGTCGGAGCTTCCTGATGGTGCAGTGCAGGGGCAGGATGTCGGGGGCTGACAGGCTGATGCTGGGCTTGCTCGCCTGTGTCCTTTGGCCCACCGTGTGCTGCTCGCGGTTCAGCAGGTAAACCAGGCTGTCCTGCCAGGCGGGGAGACACAGCGTGACCCAGGGAGGGGGCGAGAAGGGACCCTGCAGCCTCCTGCCATCCCCCAGCCACCCAGCTCCCTGCTGCGCCTCTGCACGGCAGAGCCACGTTCCTCTCTGTCACACAGAATCACACAGAATCCTAGGGGTTGGAAGGGACCTCGAAAGCTCATCCAGTCCAACCCCCCTGCCAGAGCAGGGTCACCTAGAGTCCATCACACAGGAACGCATCCAGGCGGGGTTTGAATGTCTCCAGCCAAGGAGACTCCACAACCTCTCTGGGCAGCCTGGTCCAGTGCTCTGTTCCTCACTGCCAAGCAGGACAGCAGCGATCCCTGCTCTGGGCACGCTAAGAAATAGGCACAGTAACTTTGGGCGTGCAGTAAATGGGGCTGCTTTGGGCAGAAGGAGCCCTGCCTCCACCTCTCCCCCCTTGACCTTTCCCACAGCTGCTTTTCTATCCCACCGCTGCCTGCATCCCCTGCCCGGGGGAGGACGGTGGGATCCCGCTCAGAGCAGCCACTCCCCAGCCTGCCCACACCCCCCGTGCCTCAGTTTCCCCAGCTGTGCTAACGAGATACGGGTGAGAGCTGCAGTGCCAGTGTCACCCTGCCAGAGGGAACAGCAGAGGACGAAGTAGCCTTTAACTACAGGAGCCGTCCCAGTCCTTTCCAGTTCCCCCAGTGCCTCCCAGACGCGCTGTCTCCTCGCTGCCTCTCATTACATTTGCCGCTAACGAAGCAGCCAGGCAGGGACGGGGCAGCCCAGCCCGCACCCGCAGAACCGGCCCTCGCCTGTGAGGGGCACGGACGCTGCTCCAGGGGCTTCCCCGATCCCCCCTGGGGCTTTGCGGGGGGGTCGCAGATCCCGGCTCCGCTCCCCGCTCCCCCCTGTTTGTGGTCAGGTCAAGGCTCGGGGACAAGGCTCGGGGACAAGGCTCGGGGACAAGGCTGCCCAGTCCCAAGCTGGCACCGCTCGTTGTCCAAAGGATGCTCTTGTGCGCCACCCCCCCGCAATCCCCCCCCAAACCCCAGCAGCTCCGGCCATGCAAGCAGCCCCTTCCCCGGGGTTCGGGGGGTGGGAGAGGAAAGCGGGGGGGTGTGGGGTGTGCGGGGGGGTGAGCTTACATGCTGCTGGCTGTAGCCCTGCAGGAGCA
>VZRW01007119.1:54294-65800 GCA_013398125.1 Aegotheles bennettii | reverse complement strand
GGAGCGGGTCGCTGGGATTCAGGGAGGACGAAGAGAGGGTAAAATTATCTAAAGGATTCTCTTGCAGGAGCAGCACGGAGCCAGAGCCCCCCGCGCACGGCTCGGCCGCCCGGCGAGCAGCCTTCGGCCAGCGAGATTTGGGGACAGGCAGCGGGATTTGGGGACGGCAGAGCAGGGATCCTAGTGCCCAGGGCTGCTTAAAGGGACACTCACAAGCTCAGACCCAAAAAAAAAAATAATAATGTCATCTGCCTTATTTGGTGAGGAATGGGCTGCTGGTTCTGAAAGACATTTTTTTGTTTGCTTGTTTTAAATTGAGCGCTCCTTTGCTGGGAAAATGAAAGAGATGAGGATGGGGAGGGAGGTGGGAGAAGGAGAAAATAGCCCCTGCTGTTTACATGCCTTGGGATTAGGGCAAGGCATGGCCAAGCCACCCCCAGCAGTCCAGTGCCCTGCATCCTTCTTAAAAAGGCAATTGGCCCTGCTCACATCCCCATGGTGGCCAGCAGCACGGCACGGGATGCCTGCATCCCACAGATGGGAAATCAGGGGGTGCAACAAGCACAGCCCAAGCCGTGCCACTGGGAATGCCAAAGACCACCCCAAATGTGTCTGCAGGAGGCCTTGGCTCCCCCCCAAGTCCTCAGCATGGAAATGGGCCAAAGGGATGAAGGACGGCTGAGGGGGACGCAGGTCCCAGCCCGTGGGAGTGGGGAAGGAGAGGGGTCAGATTCTGGGGAGCAGCTTTTGCTGGAGCTCATTGCACCAGGATAGAGCTGGGGCTGTCGGGACAGGGGTCCCACCACACACGCCATCACTGGTCCCTTATCTAGGGGAAAGGAAGCTTCTGTATTTATTCTGTGTAGAAAAAAGCTGTTTTTTTACTGCTGATAGAGCCCCTGTCGCAGGCTCCCCACTAACCCCGGAGCTGCGCTGGAAAGATAAACACAGCTCTTTTCCTGAGCATAACAAAGTCCCTCCATAAAACTGGTTATTTTTTTTTTTTAAGCCCTCTGATCCTGTTTTCTCCTTCCAAGCGTGTGTAGGTTATCCCACCCAAAATGCTGCAGGAGCACCTCTGCCATAGCATGGCCAGGGCAGAGCTGGCAGCTGCTGAAACCACACAGCCCCACGCATGGGAACAGGGCAGGATTGCACCTCATCCTGCATCCCCAGGGAAACCTGCTGGGACCTGGGACCTTGGCTGGGATCTGCCCAGGTTCCCTTCCCCTGGCTGAGAAATAAATCAGTCAATAAATGACTTGGGAGGCCCCAGGAAAGAAGAAATGCTTTGAGTGTACCCAGGAGGGGCTAATGCCAGGCTATTCCTTCCTAATGTAATTGTGACACAGGGTACTGAGGGATATCAAAGCCAGATCCTCCAAGGTACCTGGTAGAGCATTTTTTAATATAACAGCCTTAACCCCTAAGTGTCTCAAGGTGTGCACGTGATCCAGCCTCCTGGGAAAATCCTGGCAAGCTTTGGACCTGCTGCAGAATGGGGCTGGTTTGGATGATGAATGCCATAAAGATGCCAAGTGCTGCATCTCTGTCCCAGAGGGTGTTTTCCCCAGATGCTCCCTAACTGCTGCCTGGTTGCTCCTCTAGAGGAGCAGGGCTGGGGGTAGCAGTGAGAGAGGGTGTCAGCCCCATTTACTGCAGGGATGCTCCACCTGTGCTGCTGTTCAACAAACAGGTTGATGAGGCACTTGAGGCCATGGTCTGATGGTCTAATGGTCTGGAATACGATGGGATAAAGGTTGGACTTGATGACCCTGGAGGTCCCTTCCAACCATAATGATTCTATGATTCTAATCAGTGGCGTGAGGAGTGACCGCCTCCCTCCCCAGTGGGAAGCAGCTAATAAACTAATTAGGATAATGGGTAACTGAGCAGATAAAACTCCTAAGCTATGTGCTAACAGGTCACAGATGGGTGTGGAGCCTTTCCCCCAGCAGTGTAGGCAGCGAGACACCAGCCTGCGTGACACCAGTGGTCCCAGCCCTGATGCCCTGTGTGGGAAAGGGCTCTGCAGGTATTTATTTCCCTGGGGTATTTATTTCCCTGGGGATCCTACTTTGCAGCATCCCTGGGCTTTTTTTCCTAAGGAGCTGCGAGCCCAAAGTCCCTTTATTTTTGCATAGATGCTGCATTTTCCAAACCAGTGCCCCATGACCATCAGAGGGGACCTCTGCCAGCTAAAGGCTGGTGACAAGGGTGACCCTGGTGGAGGGCATTCACAGTCAGTCCCAAACACACTGGGAGTTTTGTGTCTTTTTGGGGTGCTGGATCAGGGGGAAGCAGCTGCCTTCCCCCATGCTGCATCACTCCCATCCATCCCCAGCAGCTCGTGGACAGCGTGGGAAAGCGTGGTCCCAGCCCTGCAGCATCGCTTTGAGCAGTGCCACCAGCACAGGGTGAGACTGGTGACAGAACCCCTGGTGCCACCGAAAGAAAGAGCTGCAGGAGTGGGACTTTAACAGGTAGGACAAATAAGGGCTGTGTAGCCTGCAGAGCAGACAGCCTAAACCAGCGTGGGTGTAGGTTTTGTGTCTCGGAAGAGCTTGGTCAGCTATGGAAAATGCCCAAAGGTTGAAAAATGGAGAATTTCCACCACCCCACCCAGAAGTGCTGACACAAATGGAGTGATATCTACACTGAAAGCAGAATGGGCTCATTTCCAGACGCAGGGCACGCGATCCGGTCAGGAACTGCTCCACCATGGGAAATGATGGAAGGGTGCTGAGCCCAGGCCAGCTCGGTGCTGCCAGGCAGCCCGGAGCCTGCTGCTCCCCCAGCCTGTGTGGGGGCTGTGCCCTCCCCATGGCTGCCAGCCCACCCAGGATCCAGGTCACGAGTGGGAATGCTGCCTCCTGCATCCGAGGGAGTGTTTGAGGGTGAGAGTTGATGTGACCTTGGGCTTGGGCAGTGAGCTGCCACGTGGCGCTCCCTGCCGTGTGCTATAATGGTCACGCTTGGCTCTTGCCCTTTCCTCTGCTCAAAAGAAGCTGTTTTTAGTGTTTTTAGCTTTCCCAAAGTGTTTAACGGCTCTCTGATCCTGGCTGGAGAAAGAGCCGAGGAGAAGAGCAGGTCATCCACCTCTGCGGCTCCCTCCCTGGCCCAAGCCCCCTTCCTTGCATCTGCACCACCTATGCAGTGAGCTGGGACCCGTCCTGTAGCATCCTCTGCCTGAGCAGGACTGGACATGGGGAGGGATGGAGGGAGCTCTGTCTCACCATCAGGTGCCCATGGACCACCCTGCGCAGCATTAATCCGAGGACTGGGGGTTGTTTTCCACTGCTCTTCCATCCTTCCCATTTGAAGGTAGGAGGTGAGCCCATCCTTGGCTCCCCGTGCTGATGAGGACCTCCCCACAGCACAAGCAACCTCCAAAGCTGAGAACTCCATGCTCAGATGTTGGGGCAGCCAGGCAAAATCCCAATTCAAACTGCAGCTGGTGGGACTCCAGTAGCATCTGCTCTGCCCTGAAACACCCATGGCTGGTTTCCTCCATGCCATGTGCCTGGGTTCCCTCCAGCCCTCGTTAAAGTGGATTGGAGAGGAGCCCTGTCCCCACTGTCATGGGACAGGTCGGGCCATTTGTTCCACTTCTGGGGAGGGAACCTTGGCTCTCATTTGCTGAGTGCCTGGGATAATCCTGCATCATCATTAGGTGATTTCTGATATTCACAAACCTCTCCTACAGGCATGAGGAACTGCTTGGTGCCCATCTCGGCAAAACCCCCCGGCTGACACCTCCAGAGCCTGATCCAGACCCCTCCATCAGCAGGTCAGACCCACCAAGGGCATCATGCAATTGAAAATCTGATTTTAAACCTTTCTGCTCTCCCCTTCGTGGAGCTTTTATCTGAGGGTGGGAGGAGGAAAACTTCATTACTCTGCACTTGAGTCACTTATTAACATGCTGGTTCCTCATGACGCATTTATCTCCTCCTGCCAGCCCTGGACTTGATCAGGCAGCTCCAGGGGGGTTCTCCTGCCCTACATTGCTCTCTTCATCAGCTTTTCATTTTGCTTAATTGCTCCTGCAGATTTGCCTGAGGTGCCTGGCCTGGGGGATGCCCACGAGGAGATGGGGAGCGGGGCAGTGCTCTGCCAGGCACGAAGCTGCACCAAGGCATGGAGCACCGTGATGCTGGTTCATGGTGATGGGAAGAGTGGTCAACACTGATGATCTACCTGCTGCTGCCCAGCCACGAGTGGGGATTGGGGATGAACCCCTAGACTGAGGTCACAGGTATGGAATTTAAGCAGGAGAGCACTGAGTACCAACTCTACCCAGGAGTCTTGGAGCTAAAATCGGGCTCCCCTCCCACTTGCACCACCCCCCCATGCTCAAAATATGTGCAAAATCTCGGGGGTGGGGTGTGTCACAGCTCCCCAGACCTTCTCCCTGCCCCGTGTCCAGCTCTAACCTGCAGTGGTGGTGTCCACGTCCCTGGCTGCCAGCTCCTCCACCTCCGCCCTCTTGCGCAGCTCCAGCCGCCGCGAGAAGCCCTCCCTGGGCTTCCAGAGGTCCTGAATGAGCAGTGGCTTCTCATGGTCACCCAGGACCCTCAGCCCCTCTGTCTGCCACTGCCTCTCGGGGCCCTGGAACCTCCCGATCACATCGCAGAGGGCGTATTGCCCAGCACTGAGCTGGCTCAGCCCATAGCGCTCCAGGGCTTCCTTCACCAGCTCCCGTGCGCCCGAGCTGCCCGTCGCCAGCACGCTCTTGTAGTTGGTGCCTGCACAGATGTTGCCCCCGAAGATCTTCAGGACACCAGGAGCTGAGAGCTGGGTGGAGAGCTCGGCCGGGTCATCTTCACTGGCTGCTGGGGAAGCAGAAGCTGAGCTCCGGTCCTTGTAGCTCAGGGTCCGGTACAAGACTTGGGAGAAAATCCGGCTCTGGCGCTTCAGCCGGTTCTTGGATGGTGGAGCCATGGTGGAGGAGGACCCATAAAACATCGCGTGTGAGGTCGTCATGGGGCGCAGCTGGGCAGGGAAGAGGAAAAAGGGAAAGATCAGTGGTTTGGAGGCCAGATGTGCAGCAGGGAGGAGCAAGCAGGAACTGACTGGTGGCCAATCAGGGACTGTCACCTCCAAAGTGGAGAAGGACAGTGGTAAGGGACAACCATTTCCCTTGTGCAACCCAGAACACCAGTGACCAAGCTCAGCTGGGCTCCTTGGCATCAGAACAGTTACCCCAGGATGGATTTGTCCCTGAAAACAAAGCCTGGAGAGAACCCAAATTTCTCCATCATGTGCATTAAGAGGTCTCTCTTGCCCAAGCAAAATGCAGCAGGAGGAGAGCAGAACTCTGCAGGATCTGGCGGGGCCCATCCCCGTCAGGAGCCAAGGCATCAGGAGTTACTTTCACTAATGAGTTTATGGAGCAATCCCATTTTTTAGAGGTGAAACAGAAAGCTCAAGTGCAAATTCAATCACTCTGAGGTCACCGCTAAATGCTTTTGCTCACTGAGAGGCACGGGGTGAAAATGGGTTTTAATTAGCTCTTCTAAAAATGTCCTGACTCGGGCAAATCTCTCAGCTGCCACCAGTTTGCGGAGGATGTTCAAGCACGTGGTGGCATTGCTGACAACACTGCCCTTGTCACGTTGGCCAGGGCAGGGCAGCCCTGGGCAGGCAGTGACCGGAGACGTGGCCACAGGTCTGGAGCATCTCGGTCCCCAGGAACGGGCTGGAAGCCACGATGCTCTCCTGGCTTTAGGCAGGCAGTGGTCCTGCCCAGTGTCACTGGGGCCAGCTTTGAGATGACATCCCGGATGCACAAAGCCCTGGTGCTGGTAACACCACCAGCTGCACCACGAAGGTCTGGAGAGAGGATTTGAGCATTCCTGATTTGGACGGACAAGGCTTCCCCTCGCCTCCAGATCCACAGCACGCAGGGAACAGGCGTGGGCAGGGACTCGGGGCGTACACAGGGGACCCCAAAAATGTCCCATCTGCAGCTGTCGGAGTGCTTGGATGCAGCACTTGGCACCATGGCCAGGGAGGTGCAGGGTGCCAGCAGCAGGGTCTCGCCTCGAAGCAAACCCAGTGCTATCAGGCAGAATGATGTCGGCCCTGGAAAGCCTCCAAACCACCATCTAATCCAGGAAGAAAAAATGTCCCTGCTGCTAGTGGAAGAGGTCACCTTCTAACCCAGAAACCACCTCCCTGCTGCGCACGGGGGGGTTCTGTGCGGTGCACATCCCCCCATCCCAGGACTAGAGGCTCATTGAATGCTGCCAATAGGGAAACTGAGGCACCAGCAAGTGCTAAGGCTGCAGGACATCCATAGGAGCTGTGTGATCCTGCTGCACCACAAGTCACCCCTTTTTCACCCCAATCCCACCAAGACTCTAAAAATGCTGGAGTTTGTCCTTCTTCCCAACCTTCCGGCTCTGAAAGCGGGGACACAGTGGCCATGTGAGTGCTGGAGCAGAGTGGCANCCCCTGCTCCTCCTCCAGCTGCTGCTGGGGACACCCCTGGGGACATCCCTTGGTGTCTGCTGTGTGACATCTCCTGGGAGAGCCGGGGCAGCCCCGACCTGGGGAGCAGGTCAGGGCACTGGCAGACAGTCAGGTTCCACAGCAGCTCCCCAGGCTGTTGGCACAGCTCCACCACCCCTCATTAAGATGGGCCAGAAGAAAAACTACCCCAGTGTCCCTACGAGACCTTGCCATCAGGGATGCAAAAGATAAAACTTTGTCATCAAATCACTGTTTTCAATTTGTGGATTTGATCTCCTCCACCCCGAACTACCCCTGGGGTAACCTTTTACCAGCTGCTACTGGTAAAACCATTCCTCTGAGCCCACCCCACAGACTGAGACACCAGCCTTGCTTCTCACAGCTCCCTGCCTGGTTCTGAATATGTTATTTATAGCTCAGCTGTTTTCCTGCTCTTTTCCATCAAATGCAGCTTCTACAGGGTGCAGGGGCAAAGGCATTCACAGGGGAAAAATACAAAACCTGGATTGAGATGAGCTCCTAGCCTGGTCACCCTGTTATTCAACATCTGGAGCAACCAGCCCAGGCCACTGGAGAAATGGCAGCGTTATCCTGAAGCCAGCACAACACGTGGTATTGGTCCCTGTGAGGGCTGGAATGGATGCAATGAGATGATAACGAGATGGGCTCTTCCCACATCTGTATGCTCAGGTTCCCTGGCTGGGCTGCTGGAGGACACATGCCTGCAGCTATGGAGACATGACCCAGACTTTCCAAAAAGAGTCCCTTTCTTCAGGATGCAGTGACAGCAGCTCTGCCAACAAGAACACAGGAATCAGCCAGAAGCCTGGGATTGCCTCCCGGTGAGATGATATCAGGGATCCTTCACACACCATGCCTGGCCATGCCAGAACCAGCAGTTTCCCCCAGCCAGCACAGTCTGTGTTGACTCTGCAGAGCTATGACAAGTGCTTTTGGTATTCATATGGCCACCACGTGTCCTTCCATCACCACAACACACTCTGCAACCACCGGGGACTTTCCTGCAGGCCCTGAGGTTCCTGTTCCCACCATGGGTGAGCAGCTCCTTCCCATTGCCCCCACCCAGCAGCCAGGCCAAGGCTCCCCTTACCTTCCCATCCTTCTCATGTGCTCCTTCTCCTTCCATTCATCCTTTTAATCCCAGCAGGCCTTCCCCCCATCATGCATCATCCAGGCAAGCGTCCATCGTGCCTCTGCAAGAGGAAGAGGAGGAGTGGTCCTGGGCTGCTCACAGACATCTGCTGCTCAAAGCACGGTGGCTTTGGAGGGTTGAGAGACACCGTGACCCCACTCCTGATGTGCACCACGTCTGTGATCCCCTGTAGCTCAGCATCCCACCGTATTCCCCTTGTCTGAAAGCAAACAGCCTAAGCCCTTGTTGCAAGTGAGGGCTGCTGACTCCTGGGACAGAGGGGCCACATCACCCATGGGGGACACGTGGCCGGTGACAGATATGTTTGCTCGTGGTCATTCAGCCACAGCCAGTAGATGAGGGAGATGAGCTCCAACACAGCAGGAACGTGGCAGCCTTGGGGGGGAACATGGAGCAAACCCACCCACACTGATGTCCACTGCCAGCATCTACCCCATTGCAAAGAGACAAGAAGAGAAGAGCTATAGAAGAAAAGCTATTGGAAAAGAAAGATGAAGAGGAGGAGATGGGACCAGCAGCAACACCATGACCTTTATCTCCTTCTCCCAAGCACACGTGACCCTGGGGACACCAGGCTGAGGACCCTCTCGCCCATGGGTGGATAATGAGCCTGGACCAGCTCCTTCCCTCAGCAGCCACAGCACTCTGGGTTGCTCGGTGAGATTTGTTTTTCCTGAATTTCAGTCTGTTTTGCTGGACATCAAGGACAACAACCAAGCACTGTCCCCTTGCCTGCCTGGCACAGATCTGCAGGAACCCAACCGCTGGTAACCAAACCAGAAAGAGAAAAGAAGCACCTGCAAAGTGCCTGTGGTGATTTCGTGGGTGTTTCCAAGAAAGAGCCAGCAGGGCACAAGAAATACTCTTTTCCATGGCTCTGCCATAATTACAGACAAACCATCTAATTAAATTATCTAATCAGGGCCTCGGTGCGGGTTCGATCCAGCCCCTCTTGCTGGGGCTAAGGCAGAAACTCTCTGCAAGGTGACAGGTCCTGATGCCAAAGGGAGATGCTGACCCCACCTCTGCTGCTCACCATTTCTTCCAGTGATTAATTGCCCTCACCAGTTCAATATTTATGCCTTTATTTTCAACGTGTCTGCCCTTAGCTGCCAGACATTGATTCTTGTCACGCTTTTCTCTGCTCAGTCAACGAGCTTGTATTTTCTCCTCTGTAGGAGTATTTAGATGTTTTAACCAAGTTCCCCTCGTTCCTCTTTGATTTGATTTATGAGTAGACTAACTGGATGGCCATCTCATCTCATCATCTCATCTCACCTCACGGTGTAAGGTATTTTCTGCAGCCCCTTGGTTCCCACGCCGCCACCGCCGAGATGGAGAGAGAGGGTTTGGCTGTCGTAAGCCCAAATTGAGTTCTGATGGTGTCCTGATGGAAAAATGCAAATTACTGCTATTTTTTTCCAGAGCAAAATTTCTCATTCCCCTGAACATTTTCAATCCTCCAGCAGAGAAACCAGGACGGACACACAGGTATCCCCAGGCAGCTCCCACTGGAGGAGGGAACCGGCGAGCACCTGAGCTGCCTCTCCCAGCATCTGTGAGCATCTCCTGCTGAAAATGGTGAGTGGTCAATTTAACACCCAGAGCAGGAACAGGAAAACACGTACAACTCCAGCTATTATTTATATTATATATGCAAATATATATTATACATGCAAAAAGATTTCCATGTTGCACGCCCCACCAGTCAGGATGTCTTTCCTCGCCCAGTTTGCCGTCCGGATTTGTACAAACTCTTCACACTGTGCTGCTCTGGGTCAGCCCCAGGTTTTTCCAGAAGATATTTTTATCTCCTTCTAGATGAGTGATAAAAGCACTGGAATGCCGAGGCCACGCTACCAGCTAGCAGTGATAATCTCCCGTGATAACCACCTTTGAAATGGACCGGGTTAATTTAATATTGGCTTTCTCGACACTGTATAATGTCAGCTCTAAATACTGAACTGGACTGACTTGTTTAATACTGGAGAGTGCAGATTTTTACAAGAATATCACCTCGCATAACTCAAGTGCTTCACAGGAGTGTATTGCAGCCAGAGAGTCACCTCTCACATCAGAGGCTGAAATCATTCCTCCTTGCCAGGAGTTATTTTCCATAGAGCCACGTTGGATGGCAGGAATTTATTCCCAGTGATGAAGTCTTTAATCAATTAAAGCCTGAGCCAGGTTTCTCCCTTTTCTCCCTGGGGGGACGCTATCAAGCCAATCAACCTGTAGCTACCAGGTCACCTTACTCCCTTTTGGGAAGAGCAGCAACATTATTAAAACACTTTTTAATCTTCTGGAATTTCCCCGGGGCTTGTCCCCGTGCAGATGCAGTTTTGCATGGAAGGGCGGTGAAATTTCAGCTATAACCATCCCAGAATGGCAACCAGGAAAGCATTTTCCCCAGATCTCTATTTGAAAAAATTCCATTTTATTTTTCTTTTTTTTTCCTTTTTGGATGGAAACCACTGGAGTCACAGCCTCAGCCTAATGGCAACGACCATGGATGCTGCGAGCGGCGGGAGAGGCCACCCCAGCACTGCAATGTGGAACAAATTATATCTGGGAGAGCAAAGGAAATGACAACACCCTGGACACGGCAGCTTTGACGTGTGCTCCTCGGCTCCAAATCCTGCCCCTCTGCAGGTCCTGTCCCTACAGCCCAGGCTGCCAGGGCACAGCCCAAACCCCTTTGCTCTGAACCAGAGCCCCCACTCCCCTCCATTCTGGATCAAGTCTCCGCTCCAGAGCCTGGCCTTTTCTTGTCTGAGTCTTATCCATCTAATCTAGGGACAGATCAGAGGCTGATAATGTCAATGCCAGCCTCAATGCAGTCTTTAGCCAGATCAGAGCAGGTAAACTCCTTACCATGTTATTATTAGCAGCAGGAGCTCTGCCGTAGCACCCTGGACCCCACAGCCCAGGGACCATTCAAAGAATATAAAAGCAGTCCCAGTCCTGCAACGATGAACCACCAGTGTGTCCTAAAGGCAGCTCCACAAACAGATTATAATGATTCAGGACCCAATTCAGCAAGAAAAATGGGAGTGTTTTTAGCAGATATTTTTTTTTTCTTGCTTTTTTTTCCCCTCTTTCATTATTTTTGCAGGAGCTTTTGAGCCGCCAACGTGCAGCAGCTCTCCAGTAATGTGCAAGTAGGAAGGCCAGCCCTCTGCCCAGGCAGCTCTATTCACACACACACGCAAGAAACATTTCACAAAGAGCATTTGCTTTCTGATGCCTCCCGAGCAGCAGAGTCTCAGTAGGCTGCCTAATTATAAGATTTTTAGCAATAATTTTTTTCCAGCGATAATTAACTGATCCTGGAGAGAGCTGAAAATAAGCACTGCTCAGGCAAGTAGCAAACTCCCCTGAGTTTTCTCTGCTAAAGTTACAACTCAGCAGGAAACTGCTCCAGCTTCACGGATCATCCCAGCACCCCCCTGCCACTGCCTGGGATGCCCCGACCGTCCCAAGCAGCTGAATGCAGGTAAAATAGTGTGTGGGGGGATAGCAGTGGGGTCCCCAGGAGCGTGCAATGGGACAAGGGTCCCACAAGGGGAGTGCAGTGGGGATGAGGACCCCCAGGGATGTGCAGTGGGGACAAGAATCCCAAGAGATGTGCAATGGGACAAGGACCCCCAGGGGCGTGCAATGGGATAATGGTCCCAAGGGGTGTGCAAGGGGACAAGGATCCCAAGGGGTGTGCCATCAGGAGAAGGATCTCAAGGAGTGTGCGCTGGGACAAGGATCCCGAGGTGCTGCCTCTCCCCAGCACAGGCAGCCGGGCAGGTTTGGTCTCCAACGGCAACCGGACAAGCCTCAACCCCTCTTCCCTCCTGCCTCCAC
>VZRW01007119.1:35174-53994 GCA_013398125.1 Aegotheles bennettii | reverse complement strand
CCCGGCACCCCGCGCCGTGCCCCGGGGGATGGGGGGTGAGGGGGGGGCTGCACCTTCCGCACCCTCCCGCCGGGCTTTGGACATGGGCACCCTGCGGAGTGCCGGTGCCCGGGCACGGAGCCCCGTTACCAGCCCCAGGGAGCGGGACAGGCAGCGGCTGGCTTAGGCTGCAAAGGCTTTGGAGTCAAAGAATCATCGGATTATAGAATCCCAGACTGGTTTGGGTGTGAAGGGACCTTAAAGCTCATCCAGTGCCACCCTCTGCCATGGGCAGGGACACCTCCCACCGCACCAGGGTGCTCCAACCTGGCCTTGGACACTGCCAGGGAGGGGCAGCCACAGCTTCTCTGGGCACCCTGGGCCAGGCTCTCACCACCCTCATAGTAAATAACTTCTTCTTAGTATCTAATCTAAATCTCCCCTCTTTCTGGTGATCTGGAGACTCCTGCAGGTGCGTACAGGCTGGTGGTTGGAATCAGGAAGGGATGGATCACAGCCAGCCCCAGGGAGTTGATCCAGGTGAGGTGGTCACTGATGCTCTGCCTCCCTCGGTTAAAACTTCTCCTTTTGGTGAAATGGGTGCTTCTCCAGCTGGTGCTGCATGGTTCTGCTTTGGGTGGGAAGGTGGGTCTGCCACGCAGACGCCCTCTGGGAATGGCAGCACCAAAGCTAAGCAAAGCCAGGAGGCCATCCAGTCCAGCCTGATTGCCAGCAGCAAAGGAATTATGGGCGAGGTGGAAGTTGTGGGTCAGGTTTCAGGGTGAGTTCGAGCACGGAACCCTTCTCAGCTCTCCAGGAAAGCTGCTGAGTGCCACAACCTGTGGGGAATCCAGTCCTGGTGTAATTCCGATGGAGATGTGTGGGTGAGAGGGGCAGGCAGTGGATGTGCAGAACCCAGGGAGGCTCCTGGGATGGGGGCAAACTCTCCCTCTCCAAGAGGAGCCAGTGCCTGTGGGAGAAGCTGGCTGGAGCTGGTGGATGGTGGTGGGTTTTCCCTCTGGGGCTCGCATCAAGCAGTGCTTACCCTCCCCCCAGTCTGCCCCAGGTTCTCCTCCTCCTGGACCTGGCACCCTTTCTCCCCTGTGGCAGTAGCCCCTGGGCTCCACACATCAGCCACAGACTCGGCCACCACAGGAGGGGAAATGGCAGGGTCAGGGAGGGCACACAGGGCTTCACACTGGAACCACAGTGGTGAGATGCTGGTGAGCCCTCCAGCTGGTGCCACCAAGCACAGGACCACCCTCAGCAAACTCACTAATTATGATTTCTTTTTAAGGAAACTCTACAGCTTGGAGCTTGACTCATCCCCGACCTCCTGAATTTCCCTGCACAGCTGGTGCAAAGGGTGAAGAGGTGCTGGCCCTCTGGCAAGCTGGGCCAGCAGATGGCAATGATGGCAATGCCATCCCTGCCCCGAGATGCGCTGGTGCTCAGCTCTCCATCGCCTCGAGCTGCAGCTGGGTGAGTGGTTCCTCTCCTCATCGGGCAGCAATGCCACGCAAGGCAAGTCAGATAGAAAATGAACCCATTTTGGGGTTGAAATGAACCCATATTTCCAGATGCTGCAGGGAAACTCCCGTTGATTTAACAAGCAGGCAACAGTGAGGTATCTCGAGTTTTTATTTCAATCCTACTCCACAGGAAACAATATTTGCTAGCATTATCTTCCTTATGTTTGTTTATAATTTCACTCAATACTGTGTTAAATATAAAATATTGATTGAACAAGGACGGACAGTGAAAAACAGAGAAGCTAAAAAGATCCCTCAAACCCTCCTCCACAGAACATCCTGAATGTTACGAGTCATTTAAAATTAGTATAAAATAGGAAGAAAATCCGATAATCTGCTCTGTGCTCCCCATCCTGCCTTACAAGGGAAGGATTTAGGAAGCAAGAGGAGAAGGGGACTTCTCAAACATGGAGAAGCCCACTCGGGAAATCCAGGGTCAAGGCAGGATGGTGATGTCCCTGATGGAGCCCAGTCACCCATTCCTGCTCGAGCATCTGCCCTGCGTTTTCAGCTGGAGGCTGAGATGAAGCGGCCTTGGGAAGGTCCTTCTGGCACCTCCCTGTGCCTCGAGAGCCCCTGGGATGGATTTAGGGCTGAAAGCCCCCAAAGCCGAAACAGCTTCCAAGATAAAGCCCTTGGGAAGAAGCCCGCAGACAAAACATGATGATGGTCCCTGGGCATCATCAGCCCCTGCCAGGGGATATTTGCCCGGTGTCTGAGACTGCAGTGGCTGTCCCCAGGCTGGTTCCCCTGTGGGATTTAATGACAGAGGAGGTGACCCAAGCACACTGAGTCACAGTTGTCACCGTGTCCCATGATGGCTCTGGGAATCCGGTTCCCCAGACTCGGTGAAAATTGAAGAGCATGTTTATAAAGCACTGGTCATCCTCCAGGTGCTTCACGGGGTCCTCACATGAGCTCTGTGAGGTAGGTCGATGTCTTCACCCCCATTTTACAGATGGAGAAACTGAGGCACAGAGCAGGGTAATGACTTGCAGCTCTTACTCTGGGACCCCATATCCCACTATTCCAAACCCAAACCCGTTCCACCAACTGCTGTTTACTCACAACTCATCCTTCTCCTCCCCTCTGTCTGCAGAAGGTGATGGAGCAAGGGCTGGGACCTGGGAGAGGCAGCAGCAGAGACTGGGCTCACACTGGGTCAATCACCACCTGTCCCTAGGACCACCCATCACCCCAAGAGATGTTCCAGCCCAAAGTGTGTCCTGGGCAGAGACCCCCCAGCAGCCCCATACTGGGCCAGGGTGCTGGGCACAGCACCTGAGCCTCCTTACAGGAATCTTCTGCTTATGGAAGTGAAAACCCACAGGGGTTTTTTGCCAGCCTGGTGACCACAGCCACCACATTAGGAGGGAAAGAGCATCTAGATGCTTTCTCTTTGGTAATCTGCTGCAAAGTGGCACAACCCTGGGGTGTCACTGGCTGTGGGGACCTTAAGCTCTGTGGGAAGTGGGGCAGAGCCAGGAACTCGGCACCTTGGCACACTGCCAGGGAAACAGGAGATGTGGGACGGTGGCCATAAATCTCCTGTGCTTGCCATGTCACGTCAAGACCGCTGCAGTTGTGATGAATCACGAGGCCAAAGGGAGGTGACGGGAAATCGATGCCTCTGGGGGCTCCAGGGGACAGCGCGGGCAGGGCTGAGGGCAGTGCTGCTCTCCCAGCACAGATCCCAGCATGCACAGAATCATAGAATCACTATGGTTGGAAGGGACCTCCAGGGTCATCAAGTCCAACCTTTATCCCATCATATTCCTGACCATCAGACCATCAGACCATGGCCTCAAGTGCCTCATCAACCCGTTTTTTGAACACCCCCAGGGACGGTGACTCCACCACCTCCCTGGGCAGCCCATTCCAGTGCCCGACCACCCTCCCAGTAAAGAACTTCTTCCTAATATCCAACCTAACCTTCCCTTGATGGAACTTGAGGCCATTTCCTCTCGTCCTGTCATCAGCAATGTGGGAGAAGAGACCAACACCAGCCTCACTACAACCTCCCTTTAGGTAGCTGTAGGGGGCAATAAGGTCTCAATAAGACCCTCCCTGCTCCAGCAGCTCTGCTGGCATGTTTGGAAAGAAGGACCAGGGGTGGTTTTCCCATTCCATCAGCATCAGGGCTGCTCCTGACTGCTGGGCAGGTGCTCCACGTCCTGTTACCCTACCCTGGAGAGCACTCTGTGGCCATGGTGAGGGGTTTAAAAACTGAGCATCACTAGGAGCTCCCCATCACAGCTCACCTGTGAGCATCACATGGATACCTCTCTTCCCTACAGCATTCCCAGGAATGTCAGAACTCCTCCCAAAAGTGGATTTAAATCTGATACTGGTCAAGAGACTCATCAAAATGGGAGCAGGGAAGACAGGCAGCTCTGTGATCCCAGTTCATGGAGGTTCACTGTCATCCCTCGAGGACAAAGAATGCTGGGGATGAGCTGACCCCAGTCAGGTGGGTGCCAGGAGCTGGATCCCCTCTCTGCTCTCCATCAGGTGAAGGCACATGTATGGCAGAGCCTGGGAGCAGGGCCATGCCTCAGGGCTGCCACCAGCACTGGGACCACAAAGTGCCCCAGGGAGAAAATGTCCATGGGGGGCTCTGAGGGTCCATCTAGGAGGGATGTACCAAGTTGTGCACTTAATACTGGCTTAGAGAAAGAGTTTTCCAACGCTTGGGGACTCTGGAGAGCCCTGGAAGAGATTCAAGTTTCAATCTCAGGTAAGGCTTTGTTGACTCTGGACCTTCCCACCAAGCACCTGGGGGAAGGTGGTTAGTGCTGATATGACTTAGGGCCATTTAGGAGCCAAGCCTGGGTGATGCAGGGGTGCCCACGTGCCCCCCTCCCCAGCTGGGGCAGCCACACACCCAGGAGTCCCAGGGGAAAGGGGTTGGGTCTCTCCCCCCATCCATCCCAACTCCTCCAGTCCCCTGGGTGGCCCACGTTGAGGGTCCAGCAGCCAAACCCAGCCGAGGTCCCTGCTCCCATGGGATGCTCGGGACCAGGCAGGTGACCCTCAGTGAGCAGTCACTCCCCCACCTCCCGCAGCCCATGGCCGTGTTATGAAACCTTTGCCTAAAAAATAAACAGTTCCCCAGGTTAAAAAAAGAAAAATCTGTTTAAAATCAACCTCCAGGCTCTCCTGGCCCTGCGGGAAGGGCACCAGCAGCTGCTGCCCACGGGGGAGCCAGAGGTTCGGGGTGAGCCCATGGCACAGGTTGCCCCCCCTGCTCCCCTCCGTGTCCCCTCGTGCCGGGTGGCACAAACGATGTCCTCAAGGCATCTACCGGGACGTTTTGGCCTCCAGCGTGCCCGGCCTGTAGAGGTACCTCCAGATGGCATAGTAGTGGATGCCAGCTCCGATGGCCACAAAGAGGTGCCAGATGGCATGGGCGAAGGGGATGCGGCCGTCGCTTTTGAAGAAGACCATGCCCAGGCAGTAGGAGAGGCCACCAGCCACCAGCTCCGGGAGGCCATCCCTGTTGGGCTGGGAGCAAGCAGGGAGTCAGGGCTCAGTGGTGGCAGCAGCACACCCACCCATTCCCCACCACTTCACCAAGACCAGAAGTGTGGGACCAGCTGCAGGGGGCAGGCAGGACCCTCTCGCTCTGCCTTGGGGCTCCAGCAGGGCAGTGGGGACCCAGCAGCCCGGCTTTACTGGGAGGATTTCAACACAACAGAGCCCGGGCAGGATGGCCACTGGAGAAGCCCATGGTATCTGCTGGGCACCCAAATCACTGTGAAACTGAGCCAGGCCACGTTGTGTGTGAGGATGGCTTTATCCATCACGCAACCCACCGGAGACAAACTGGCCCTACTGGGACTTGTTCCTTGCCCTGAACCCATGTGCTTCCCTGCGGTGGCTTACCATGGAGAGGATGACCAAGGCAGGGAAGAAGCCCATGATAATGTAGCACACCAGCTCCACCAGCTTGTACCTGCGAGCAACAGAGAAGCTGCTTGGAGGCAGGTGCAGAGGGAGCGTTGAGTTTTATGCCTGTGCTATAGGAAAAGGGGTGATGGTGCCACCATGGCAGGTTCCACAACCCCATGCTTGAGCCACACCACTGCGGCGGGGCTGGCACCCTGCTCTGGGGGTGATGGACCCCCACACACACCCTGGCTTGGGGCTTTGGGAAGACATGTGGATCCTTTTGCTTTTGATTTGGTGCCACCTGGTGGAAGAAGCAACTCAAGGCAGCAGATCCCTGCTCCAACATCCCTGTTCCCAGGTTCCTACTCCCAGGTCTCCGCTCCCACATCCCTGCCACCAAAGGGTTGGACTGGATGATCTTGAAGGTCTCCTCCAACCCTAATGATTCTATTCTATTCTATTCTATTCTATTCTATTCTATTCTATTCTATTCTATTCTACTCTACTCTACTCTACTCTACTCTACTCCACCCTACTCTACCCTACCCTACCCTACCCTACCCTACCCTACCCTACTCTACTCTACTCTACTCTACTCTACTCTGCTCTACCCTACCCTACCCTATCCTACCCTACTCTACCCTACTCTACTCTATTCTTACTCTATTCTTATTCTATTCTATTCCTATTCTATTCTATTCTATTCTGTTCTCCTAAAACCAGGGTGTAGATGGGGCAGGATGTAGTCCAAGGGAGCCCTCCACTGACAGGAGGCTGTCCACGGACCCTGTACCTATCTGTCTGTCTGTCTGTCTCCACCCTTATTGCTCTCCCCTGCAGCTCAACCACCTCAGGGCATTCAGAGGGGCTGGCAGAGCTCAGCTGGGCTCTGTGATGCCCACTGGTGCGGGGCTGGGTAGAGGCACTCACCGCTCATGGAAGAAGAAGACGTAGACGGTGCCGATAGAGGCCATGATCCAGATGATCCAGCGCATGTGGGAGGCCCAGGGACCCAACTCCCGCAGGTTCAGCCTGCAAGACCCAGGGCTGCGGTGAAGGGGGTCCAGGGCAGCACCCAGGTGGGGCTGTGACTTGTAACTTCAACTTAAAGGGGTGGAAATCTATAGGATAGGAAGGTTTTGTGGAAAGGGGTGGGGCACAGCCTCAAGCAGAGCCAAAGCCAGAGAGGGAAATGCTGTTTATTGGAGCCAGGCTGATATTCTCCTCTCCAGTGTGGCCAAGCAATGGCCTCCACCCATCCACCAGCAACTCACCAGGGAGCGTACGATGCCGCGATGAAGAAGTAGATCACCATCCTGTCAAACATGTGCAAGCAGTGCTCCACGGTCCTGCAGGATGGACAGACAGATGGGTCACAACCTGTGGCACCAGGGGCCTCCAGACCCTCTCCCCTTTCCTGAGCCCCAAGCGATCAGGACTGGTACCTGAGATGCCTCTTCTTCCAGGAGATGGTGTGGAATATGGTGGAGACAATGAAGAGGCTGGACAAGCCAAAGCCATAGATCCAGGCTGAGATGGTTTCCCACTGGTCATCAGAGAGGATGTAGAGGATGGAGCTGCCGAGGATGCTGGGCAGGATCCAGAACTGGAAGGGAGAAGCAAACCCGTTGTTGACTCTCTGCATCTCCAATGAGGAGCTACAATACATTCTCTGCTTTTCCTTTTAGGTGTTTGTTTCTCTTCTGGGCAAAGCTGCCACCCATAAGGGACAGGCTGGGTCTCTCCCTGCATGGTGCAGCTCCAAAGTAGCTTCTCTGGGTGGAGGTAGTGGGGAGGAGGAAAGCACAAGGAGGATGGATACCTCTGAGTCATCTCCCAAAGCTTGGAGTAGGAGCATCCCAAGGGAAACCCTGATGTGGGGAACATTTGCTCCCATGGCAGCCCCATGGGGCGCCTGTCACTGTTCCTGCAGTGGAAACCACTCCATTTTCAGGGAGCTTTGCAAAGGACTCTTGCTCCACTAAGTTCACAGCTGGCTTCCCTGGGGACACGGGGCCATGGTGGGTGAGATGCACACCAGCTTCCCAGGGCAGAAGGAGGGAGAGCATCCCCACCCCCTGGAAGCATCTGGAGCATATATAACTGCCTCATCGCAGCCCCGAGACCCTCAGGAGCTGCTCCATGGCCAAGTGCAGACATTGTCAGGTGTTCCTTGAGGTTCCTCAGGGGATCCCTGGAGACCTGAGCACCATCCTCCCTCGCCCTGGGATGGGGACAAGGACTCACTGCATGGGTGGCACAGTTGGCCGCGTGCTCGTACTCCGTGGGCTGGTACCTGCAGCTGGATGGGACGCGGTGATTCATGAACCTGCAATGAGAAACAGAGAGAGAAACATGCTCAGGGGACAGGGTTTGGGAGAGGCTGCCATGGCCAGGAAGCAGCTGGGCATCCCTGAGGACATGGCTGTGCCTGGCGTGCCATCGCCTGCATCCCACGGGACACCAGAGACGCCCTGTCCATCCTGCTGCTCCAGCCACGAGGGCTGGCCGGGCTCCCTGCCCTGGAGCCACATCCCCCTGGCAGGAGGACATTGGACATTACGGTCCCCAGCGTTGCCAGGAGACTGTCCCCAGCTCCCCTTCGCTTTCTGCTTCCCTTTCTTCTCCCTTTTAATAATAAGAAGGAGGGGGGGAGGAAGCCCAGACGTCCCACATGACGTCGTGGTTGCTGAGGAAACATCTACGAGCCCTTTTCCCTGAACATATTTGTTTTAACAAAGCCCTGCACCATCTCCTCTCCATTCTGGTGGTTGCAGTAACGGGGAACAACAGCGGGGCCAGTTCCCACAGACCCCCCCACCCCAGGGCCAAGGGGCACCTGAATTCTTTAGGAAGGGATCCCTGGGGTGCAAAGATCCTCCCTAACTCTGGAACAGGGATGGAGAGGCTGGGAAGGGCCATCACTGCTGTCCCCACAAGATGAGGTGGGACAGCCTGTGAAGCCCAAAGCTGTGCTGGTGGGGCACACTGCAGGTGCCTGCTGTGCCTGAGGAGAGGAACAGCCTTGAGAAGGATCCTTTTTATTGACCTGAGGAGAGATTGCTCTTGTTTTCCTGCCCTGCATCCCAACAAGCATCCTGTGAAGGATGGGAGATGGAGCATCGCGGGTGCAGGAGCTGGCTGCAGAGTGCTGGGCCAGCCTGTGCACAGCAGGGCCCTGCTGGAGCAGCCACCTTTGCATTTTGGGGGCAGCTGGGCACATTTTTGTTCCCTCTGTGCTCAGGAGCAGAGCTGTGCAAACAAGCATGGGAGCAGCTGGTGCTTGCACATCTCCTGGCAGGGCAGGATGAGTCCTGGTGCCCTGCAGCACCTTGCTCCCCAGGGCTGCAGAGGCCATCTCCTCGCCTTCTCTCCTCTCCTGGGACGACTTCTTTCTCCCAGACCACCCCGCGATGCCGAGTGTCCATCCAGCTCATGGCATCATGGGTGCAGGCCAGGTCACAGGGAGCCCTGTGTCACTCCCAGCCTGCAGAAAGTTGCCATACTGGTGTGGAAAACCAGCCTCAAACCTGAGCTCCAGCCAGTACAGACGGACGGACACACTCAGGGAGAGCACCCATGAACCTCATTTGAGCTGATGAAAGCCAAGGGCCCCAGGGGAGGCTGCTGTGTGTTTCCCAGCCCCAGCTCTGCACAATTGAGGTTGGGAGAAGGGGAAGCTTCTGGTGTGGGGCAGCCAGGCAGAGCTCCAGGGTTTTTCAGTGCAAGGAAATGAGGAGAAGGGATACAACCTCTCCAAACTTCAATCTGATCACCTGCAGTCATTCTCCTGCCCGGCTGGCTGAACCCACAGTCCTCACCAGCTCTGTGTCATAGAATCACAGAATCATCGAGGTTGGAAGAGACCTTCAAGCTCATCCAGTCCAACCCCTACCTACATCCCCACTCACCCACATCACTCAGTGCCACATCCAGATACATCTTGGACACCTCCAGGGATGGTGACTCCACCACCCCCCTGGGCAACCCATTCCCACACCCAATCACCCTCACAGTGAAATTTTTTTTCTAATGTCATTGTGCCCGTAGGCTTGGGGACATCTTGGCAGTGTTCTTGGGGTGGGAGAAGATGAGAGCATCTTGTCCCCAGCAGCCCCCAGCCTACACTGCCACCCACCCAGGGACCCAGCAAAGCCACAGGGATGTAGGGTGCTTGACACAACAGGTCTGGAAAGCCAAGGGCAGGTGATTACACATCAGCTGGGTGCTTCAATGCACTTTAGCAAGTGCTTTAAGATCTCAAAGGGCAAAAGACACAGAAAAGTTTCAAACCTCCTGCATGGCAGGAACATGAGCATGTTGGTTTTCAGGGATGGGGCATGGGAAGCAGGGACCTGAGGGGCTCCCGGGCAGCTTTTTCTCCTGGTGCCATTTCTGTCAGATGCTCTACACAACAGCTATATGAAGATGGGGGCCTGCTGGGGTTCCCAACAGACGTTATTCACCACAGCCCCAAGGTTTTTGCCTGCCCTGCTTGTGCCTGCTTCCCCCTGGCCCCTTTCCCAGGGAGGGAGACTGAAAAGGGCCAGTGCAGCAGCTCCGGACAGGGGAACAAAGAGCTCCTTGTCCCAGGCAGCCGAGGCAAAGTGCATCACTGGCTTCCCAGACTTGTTCCTTTCTCCTTCTCTTTCTCCCACTCTGCTTTTTTTTATGGCCTGAGGGGTTTCTTGAGTTTTTAAAAGACTTTTATCCAAGAACAAAGTTCTGCCCTCAAAAATCACACAGATCTGCCTGGCTCTTGCTTTACAGGGGTGAGGAAGAAGAAGGTAAAAAGAGGATTAAATTAAATTATTCCTCAAGAGGGCTCATGCGTGAGCATTTGAGCATCTGAGCTCTCCTGGGGGCACCAAGACAACCTGTATGAGCCACTCCATGGGCACCACACCTTCCCAGGGGCAGAGCCATGGGAAAGCTGTCCCCTGCACACACGGGGGGCACAGCCCTGATGGGGGGCACAGCCCTGATGGAGACCCAGGCCAGGCTGTGGTTCAGGAGAGATGGGGTTTGGCCCTGCCTCCTACACTGACTCTCTGGTCAAGCTCTGCCATGTCACTTCATCTCCCTGTCCCCCCCTTTTCCCCTCTCCAAGTGTCTCCAGTTCTGACACCCTTTAGGTGAGCTGGTGGAAGGCTAAGGGGAGGAAGGTGAATCATTACTAAGATGTGGATGGGGAGGTGTGAGCTGGGGTTTGCCTCTACTCCCATTGAGCAACTCATCCCTGCTCTTGCAACAAGCTGGTCCAACACCTGATACCCCCAACCCTGCCACAGATCAGGCCATACACATGACACGTGGCTGTGTCTCTGGGAGCTGAGGAGCTGGGCTCCCTCCTGCATATTGCTGAGGCTGTGGCCACGGCCGTGACACTTGAAGAGCCAACACATCCCCTTCACAGCCAGAAAATGCCAGGGCTGGGTGGTGGGTGATGGGCTGGGTGCCAGGGGGGTGAAGGAGCAGCCAGCACACCCAAAGTTGGTCTCAGGTGATGTTAATCTCCCCAGGCCAGCCCATGTCTACAGCTTTCACCTGAGAATCACTTATAAAAGGGCTGGGCTTGCTCAGGAGCTGATCCTGTGCCTTGAGAGGTGGGATGCTGGTCTGCTATGCCCAGGAGCTGGGGTGTTTCCAGGCTGTGTCGCCTGTTGGGCAGCTCTTGGGGGTTTGGCTGTAAAGTGAGGGGATTCCTCCCCGTGATTGGGTGTCACAAGTGCTTTTAGAGTAACAGAGGAGGATTGTGGCATCTTGTCAGGGAGGAAGGATGAAGAAAGCCTTTGCTGGATGCTGACCAACAGTGGTGGTAAGTCCTGCTGGGGTCCTCTGGGTTGTTCCTTGGTAGAGCAAGCGTTGTGATGCCTGAGGTGGCAGCAATGGAGCAGATGTGTCCCTATAGGGCAGACTGGTCCCAGACCCCTCCTCGGTGCATGGTCTTGGTCTGCATCAATGAGCCCAGAGGCTGCACAGGCAGCGCAGGTCAATGCTGGGGCTTGATCCTCAGGCTTGTGCTCACGTGTGAGCTGCTGTGGCAGCACCCCTGTAAGCTGGGGCTTGGCATGTGCTCTGCTTCTGCCCTGTAATCTGGTAATGATCCAGCTGCACTTTCTGGTAAGAGGCTTCCTCCCCTTGAGCTCCTCTGGGGTTTGTCATTCACTCAGCCCTGGGGAGCTGTGTGTGATGGTGTGGGGCAGGGCACTGAGCCCCACTCACTTATGGGGCATGATCCCAGGGTGCAGGAGGCAGAGCAGGGAAGTAGGGATGTGCTCAGGATCCCCTCAAGTCCAGGATACTATTTCTACAACTCGATGAGTGGCATGGGAGAGGCTCTGCAGCCCTCCCCTCTCTCCTCATGGTTGCAGCTCCCAGTGTCAAGCCCCCAACCTCTGCAGTAGCACAAAGCTGTTTTATCCAGCCCAGGAGCACTCGAGAAATTCTGCTTTTCCTTCCTCCTCACTGACAAGGGAGCGTTTGCCACTGGGAAGCAGAAATGCAAAGGCTCAGCTGGTGCTGCCCAGCGTTGCCATCTGCAGAGCCACCCACGCGGGCATGCGCAGGGCTGCCTGGCACCCCAGGAAGAACTAAAAACCTCTAAAAACCTCTCTTCCCGTGCCTGTTCCTCGGTGCTTGCATGCTCCTACGCTGGCATATGGCACTCCTGGTCTGGGGAGCTGAGCTGTGTGTGCTGTAAGCTCCTAGGTCAGCTCCCTGGGCCATGGGAGGAGGGGTGGCCAGGACAATCAACCTCCATGGGCCACCCCTTCTGCTCAGCCCATGCCATGTGAGAAGCAGCAAGATGGCCCAGCACCTCCTTTTGTGCTGCCTCCTGGCATCGTGCAAAGAGCTGGAAGCTTGGGCAGGGAGCAGCCGAGGCAGCAAACCGAAAGGCTTTTCATCTAAACCAGAATCTCTCAACCTTCCTTATGGGTAGATTAGCAGATCACCAGATTTCTGGAGTAACCTGCCCAGAAGCCCCTGGTGCAAGCCTTGCTTCCACAAAGCAAGTCCAAACGGGCTGCAGACTGAGTGTTCATTTGTCACCTCTGATTACCCTCATCCCAGCTTTGCTTGGTCCCAGCACTCTGATATGTGGAAACGCCCTGGGCTGGCTGTAGACCATCCCCTGGTGCTACATAGCCTGCATGCCAAGAGAAATGCCGAATGAGCCCACTTGCTGGCTTAGAGATGCTCCTGGTTGGGGTCTCAGTTGTGTGCTCAGCCATGTCCATGCTGCACGTGGCCTTGAACCACGTGCACAGATGTCCCCTGTGAAGGGACAGGGAAGACTCCCATGGCACATCCAGCTGCCACAGCAGTGGGTACAGAGGGGCCGAGGCTGGTGGGAGGGAATATGCTGCTATTTCCCTGAACACACCAAGGATCTTTCCAATTCCTGCTCCTTGCCTCTCACCCTAGCAGAGACAAGCTCCCAGCCAGGCTGGGTGCAGGCACAGACCATTTTTGCACCTGTGAGAGCCCATCTCTATCTAACAGGGCTTGGCTGGTGGGTGGAGACTCAGCAGGTAATTCCCAGCAGGGTCATAACTGTCCATAATCCCATCCTCTGTGCATGGCCATTGATTTTTCTCTCCAGCAGGCTTTCTGCTCCTTATGTAGATGGTATCTCAGACTCTTCCAAGGCAATTCATGACCCTGCAAATACAGCAGAGCTGTTTGTTTATTCACAACAGATGGGGTTGGTGAGTGTTTCCCAAATTACTTTCTGAGCTGGGACTTTTTGTTTCATTTGGTACTCGTGAGACCTCCAACAACAGCTGATTAGTCACAAAATGACTCTGATGTCCCAGGTGTTTTGTGAATGTTAAGAGGACTGTTTCCAGAACTGAAAATTCTCTGTTACTCACAATTTGCTTGTTTGGAAAGTCATCGTGCGTGTTCTTTGCTGCCCTGCCTGCATTTCCCAGAGCACAGAAGTCAGTGGGACCAGTCCTGAGCTGGGTCTGCCAGTTGAACTCTGCTACAGCCCAAGGTGGCCAGGAGCAAATGTGACCCACCTGCCCCTCTGCCCACTGGCAGAGGACTTGGGCAGTTTGGAGGCTGGAACCTTCCAAGCCTCTAACCCCAGCTGCCACCAGCTTCTAATGTGACGTTACATGAGCAGGACACAATTTCTCAGGTCCATAAGGTTTCCTCGTATCAATCCCCTGAGAGACAGAGCCTGGCTCTCACTGGGGATTCCTGGATGCTCCTGAAGTACAAATGACAACTGCAAATTCAGCAACTGCCTCTGGACGGTGAAGGCACAGAAGGAGAATCGTGCATTTCACCAGCCAGGCGAGCTGGTAGTAGGATTTTAATTAGCATTATTTGCAACAGAGAGCAGGGCTGTGTCTATGGTACCAGCCAGAGCTGCTGAGCACAGCAGAGGAGGTGACTCCTCACCCTTGACCTGCTGATCTCCCTCTGCACAAAATCCTTTCCTCAGCAGGAAATCCTTTTCCTCCTGAATTTGAACAGGATCGCAGACTTGAATCCAAGCTCTCCTGAAGGTCAGCACTGCTCAGCTCAGCTAACTGGCACCTGAAGCAAACCCCAGGAGTATGATGCTCATGGTACAGTGTTATCAGGAGACGTGGTGCATCACATTGAGCCCATCAGACCCTGGATTTTCACTGCATGAAAATGTTGAGGTTTAATTTCACCTGGAGAACCCCACAGGGGGTCCTGAGCATGTGTGCTTGGTCATGTCTCCTCTGCCTTGCTCAGAGCACCCATCCCCTTGCAGCACCTCTCTGGGTACCCAACCAACCTCCTTTGGCAGCTGCAGCCAAGCACCCCCCAGGAGCAATGACCTGAAATAACAGTTGTGCTCTTTTCCCTTCCTTTCCATTGGAGTTGGTTTGCATTGCTTTGTCTGGCTGTGGAGCTGGGGGTGTGGGAAGGGAGGAGGAGGGGAAGGCAAGCCTGGGAGCAGTCCTGGCAGAGCCCCATCTCTCCCATTCACTGACCTGCCGTGCCAGGCAGTGGCTTGAATTTCCCATGCATCGTGTTGGCAACTACCTCGTGAAGCTGACCACAGCAAGCTGTGCCAAGGAATCACATCAGGCTGATATCCAACACCGGCTGAAGGAAGGAAAAGACCATCGTGCATCCATTTCCCAGGCAGCCAAGAACCCATCCTGCTTCCAAAAGCACAAGACACGGGGTTTGATTTGCCCATTGCTGCACATCTCCAGTGTAGTGATCTCCACCTGAGCCTGTCCTGCTGGGTCCTCCAACCCTCCCAAAGGAGGGAAAGGGACAGTTTGAAGGAATACTCCTTAGCAAATGATGCTCTGAGTACTTGTTGCTTTCCAAATACCTGGCTCCATTAATAACTGCACCCTGGGCATCTAAACCTATGTGAGATGAATCCTACCAGTGTCATCTTAAGAGGGTATCTGAGTCAACCTGGCCCTACAGAGCAACCAGTATGGAATTGGTCAGTGACACCCTGGATTTCCCTAATTATTCTGGGGGTCTCCCCATCTCTTGGAGCAGTGTCTTTTGCAGCAAGGGGACCTGCTCAGCTGAGGGCAGCCTGGCAGGTCTTGCTGGGGCTGGTGGGATGGGGCTGGTGCTTGCCCAGCGAGGAGCCTCTGCCTCTTGAGCAGCTCTGAGCTGCCATATCAACACTGGAAGCATTTCCCTTCTTACTGCTGCATCCCACCAAGGCTGTGGGAGAAGCAGAGCTCTTGGAAAGCATCTCATTTGTGTGGGAAGAGGCGAGGGCTGGTTGTGCTTCCATCACCAGGCAAACAGGGACTAAACCTTCCCAGTGTGGTGGCTCTGCTCAGGCTCTCAGTCTGGCACTGCTTTTCTCGTGTTTGGGGTCTGAGCACCCCAATGTTTTCTCTCACTCCTATTCCTGCTGCTTCTCCTCTCCCTCTCTTTCTTGGAGATGCTGGAGGAGGGGTTGGTGAATGTCTCCTTGCTCAGTAATTACAGCTGCAGGGAGAAACAAGGAAGCTCTTCCCAGCTGCCTTCCCCAAACTTGGAGGATTTGCTTTTGAGCAAGTTTAGAGATCAGATCTCCATCCCCTTGTGCCAGTGAGGAGGTGGACACCAGGCAGGTGAGGACAAGCCTGGACCATGCACCTACTGAGGCCCCTGCTCTCCCTAACCTCCCGCTGCTTCTGGGCTGAGAAATTAGTGTGGCTTTTCATGGCTGCTTCTTTCTGCACAGGGCAAGAAAAGCAAACACAATAAGATTTGGAGCCTTTTACATGAACAAATCAAATAGTAAACTGTTATCAGTTAATCAGGATGATTCAGTTCCCTGTGCAACCTCCAGCTCCCAGCAAACTCCTCTCCACCGGTTGCTTTGGTGCTGCTGAAGCTGGCCAGATACAGCAGCTCACCACCTAATTGTGTTTCCTTTCAATTACAGCTCTGGATGGCCAAAGTTCAGGAAGCATTTTGCATCCCTGCAGGAAGATTGGGGCTGAGCTGAAGCCCTGTGGCAGCTACGTAGGGAGGAGACCATGTCTGAGTAAGCAGTGGGCCAAAGCTTGTGGTGAGGCAGAGTGGGAGGGATTGGTGGCTCAGAGTAACCAGGATGATGAGACTCAATGAAGATGTGACTTGCACTGACCTGTCACTCTGGTGGGAAAGCAGCACTGTTTCAGTGAGCTGGGAGGAGGAGAGGGGGGAGGGAGAATGGGGCAATAACTGTCTGGTGGTTGGATAAAGCAGGAGTCCCATCAGCTTGCACCCTGTAACTGTCCATGTTGTGGCCAAATGTGGCTGTCAGGCAGGAGGTGGGTATGACTTGCCACCATGCAGGCTGCGAGAGACAGGGAAAGCCTTGCAGCAACAGCACACTTTAACTCCCTTCCCTGTGGTGGCAGATGATGGAAGAACCTCCTGGACCACACAGCAGAGCAGAAACCACAGTCAGCTTCACTTATAACCACAACCTGCTCAAACAGCATTGCTGTGCATCCCTATTCCCAACACGGTGACTGTCCCCTTGCTTGGTTTCTTCCCTTCCACCCCAGCTGTGATGTTCCATCTCTGAAGCCCAGCCAGGAGGGATTCAGGAACACCCTGGTGCCCCTCCAGCCCTGAGTTTTCTCCTGGCGGTTCACAAAATGCTCCTGCATCGATTGTTGCCTTTCATCTCTTTGTTCAAAGCCCAGTGCCTTCTCTGCAGCTTTCACACAACAGGTCTTTCATCACCACGCTGGTTTTTATTTATTCCTTTTGGTGGGTGTATTGATGGCCAAGTTTCTCTTTTCTTGGTCCTTGCTCAAAATTAGATAAAACAACATTAAAAATGAAGCTGTTCCAGGCTTTTCCACCACGGGGAAAACTTTCTGGTTTGTTTATTTCCAAGGAAGGCCACAAACAAGAGTTTCTCCTCCTCTGAAAAGATGTCACAAGATGCTTCTGATGCCTTGAAGGGTGTGCAGCACCATGAGCCCTGCAGCCTCTGCTCACTTCAGTCACCACCTCAGAGCCTGGTCCCTGTTCCTTGCAGCCCAAGGAAGCAAAGAGAGCATCCCCAGCACAAAAGGAACAGCTTTTAAGGTTTCTTTTGGGATATGCCATGGCAGAGCATCTCTGCAGGGAGGAGAGCGGGGGTGTGTGGAGCGTGAGGGGGACAGGGATTAGCCAACTGTTATTTTTAAGCACCATGCTAAGAGGATCTCTGCAGTGGTGTAGGAAGCTCTGGGTTAGTATATCATGCTGGTGATTGTCTTGGGGTGAAAGCCAAGGGAGCACCCATCTCTTCCTGCTCCCTATCCAGCCCTGGCACCCAGCAAGAGGTGGAGGGTGCCCTATGGACCTGACCCTTCCCATCCCTGCAGCCCCTGCCCCACATGTGGGCTCTATCTCTGTAACATCTCATCCCCATTTAGCAAGTTGTCTCCAGAAAGGACCACAACAGTTTAAGCATGCTCATTTGGGATAAATCAAGCAACAGGCTGGCAGATGGGTTCTGCTGGGGGGGACTGAATTAGGGGACAGCCCCTGCTCTGCTGCCTGGCTCCCCAAGAGCCTCTGTACCACTGCTGTGAGGCAAAGGTACAATTTTCATCCTCCTCCAGGGGACAGCATTTTGCTTGGCTTTATCTCCCCCTGGTCCCATCCTCTGTATGCTAGCTCGGAAAAATGGTTTTGAATTCTGTTTTCACAAGGATTTTTGGACCAGATGCATAGTGCAGACCTGCTGGGTATCCCCTGGATCTCCCCCGGGTGAAGGTTATCAGGAGGCAGCTACAGCATCAAAATGATCTTTAAGCAGGTACCCACATGTTGCAGACAGCTTTTGGAGGTGCAAGCATGGATTTTGCCTGTGGGACACCTGTAAGCAGAGGATCTGGTGGCTTGAAGGGGTTGGAGGGAGGTCTCCTGCTCTTACCCAGCCCAGGTGAACATCCCTGAGGGATGCGCCTGCTGGGAGCACTCAGAAAACACCATCACCACTCCTTTCCAGACAAGTTTTTCTCTGGTATTGGACTCTAACAGGACCACTGGGAGTCTGACAATAGCAGCAGCAGAACTGAATGTCCCCAGGAACTGTGCCAGCCTGTGGGACCCTCCACAGCCACAAAAACATCCTCGCCCCAGGGAGTGAGGAGCAAACCCTGTCCTCAGTGCAAAACTGAGCACCCCCAGCACCCCCCTGAGCCCTATCTGGCCATGCAGTGCCTGGTGCTGTTCAATCTGACTCATCCTCGGCCACCCGGAGGGCTGAGGGTGGCTGCTGTCCCCATGTCACTCACCAGCTCCCTGCCACACCAGATCCTGCAGCAGCGTGTGTGGCCGAGTGCCCTCTGACCCATGCCCAGCAGTCCTCAGGTTTCCCCCTGCACAGGTAACACCACGAGGTTTCCTAACTCACCTGAGCTGTTAAAACAAGTCCCTGCTGCTGGAAAATCTCCCTGAGCCTTTCATGGAGTGGGGGAAAGGTCCAGCACCAGTGCATCACATGGGAGCCTCGTGGAACTCCCAGGTTCAGGCTGGGGGAGCCACCTCGAGGGGGGTTTTGCCTGCAGGCAGAGGGACCCCGGGCAATATCGGTCCCTTTGGGGAGGGTTGGTGGCTGGCAGTGGGGTCTGTTCCCGGGGGGAGCTGGGCTCCTGGTCCCAAAGCTGCAGGAGGAGCACAGTGAAGTTGGACCCAGCGAAAGGCAGCGCGGGCTCCCAAGGATGCTCAGGATCCCTTAGGGATGCAGGGAGGCAGGCAGCCTTCCCCAAAACCCATCCCGCAACCTGCCCAGGGCTTTGGGGAACTCGGCGGATTTTGAAGGTCCCTTCGGTCTCCATCGCCGCCTGAGTCGGGCAGGGGCTGGGGCTGTTCTGGGGCTCCGCGAACACCCGGGGGTCGGGGACCGCCCCACCGACGGCTTTACCTGGCGTAGGGAGTCTTCTGGAAATCCAGGACCCGGGACACGAACA
>VZRW01007119.1:0-31192 GCA_013398125.1 Aegotheles bennettii | reverse complement strand
GTGTGGGAGCTCGGCCTGATGTGGGAGGGAGGTCCCGGCCTGGCCGGTGGGGTCCGTCCTGAGGGGGAGCTCGGCCTGACCGGAGGCGGCTTGGCCTGGGGTGGGGAGCTTGGCCTGATTGGGTTGGGTTGGCCCGGGGGGGAGCTCGGCCTGACCGGGGGAGGCCCTGCCCAGCCTGGGGTGGGGGAACTCGGCCTGACAGGGGGAGGCCCGTCCTGAGGGGGAGCTCGGCCCGACAGGGGGGACCTGTCCGGGGGGGGGAGCTCAGCCTGACTGGGAGCTCGGCCTGGCCTGACCTGGAGGTCCCCTGCTCTGCCCTGGTGCCACTCCTTCCCATTGCAGTGACCCCCACTGCAGCCAATTCCACCACTACTGCAGAGTGGGGCTGGGGTCCCCCTCATCCCTGCAGCGAGGAGAGGTAGGAACAGCCCCCTCTCTGCTCAGGTTTGTGTGGGGCTGCAGGGTGTGAGGCTGCTCTAGTAGGGACACACAGCAGAGGGCTGATGGGCTGCTTGTGCTGTGGTTGCTGCATCTTGCCTCCTCCCTCCCCCAGGTTGTCACCCTGGGGAGCTTTTCTTCTTGTACTTTTGAGGCATTGCTCGCTGTTGCTTTGGGAAGGGGAGGGAGGACTGGTTGTTTGTCTTGATAATGTCCAGCTTTTAGGAGAGACTGAGATAACACAGAGACCCAAGTCTCCCAGGAGATGCAAAGACTTCTTCTGAAAGCTCATTGTAGCTCTCTTTTCATACAGCTCTTTTATTTTCACCTGCTGCATTGAAACAGTATGTTTAAAGGTATTTTTATCAGCCCATACTTTTGGTTTTCATTCTGAAAAAGAGGCCTTCCTCATGTAGTCCTTGAAATTACACCTGTTTGGGCTTCAATTCTAGAAAGGGTTGGGTAGTTCATGCTGCACACCTTGCAAATAATTTAACTACTGCAGCATATTTAGATTAATTAATGCATATTAGTTTTTATATGGGGTATTAAAGAGCAATAATTTTCAATTTGAGACCCCTAATACTTGGAATTGGAGCACTAAAGATCCTTTAAAGAAGGATTTGACTGCCGTAAATACCTAAGAGATTAAACTGGGGGGCAATAACCACAAGAAAGAGTTTTGTTTTAGGAAGTGAGTAAGAGGAAATGATCTCAGGTTGGCATCACAGAGTGTAGTCCATGTGTGTGGTGGTAATTTTGTCTTTTGACAACTTACTTGTTTGTTTTATAAGCCATGATACGTTATCCTCATGAGAGAGCTGTTTGACTGTCTTCAGCATGTACTGTAGCATATGGGAGTTGTGAAGATGAGAAGATGATTTATGGTGACTGCCAGGATTGAGGAGAAAGGTCACATCTCAGAAGGAAATACTCTGCCTGCGTAGGTTTTGTTGGGGGTGAAGAGATGAACAAGTGGAGCTGGATAGACTTGAGACAAGAGGCTTTAATAGTAAATAACTTATGACAAATGATGGGGGGGAGGCAGTAGTCTTCTACATGTTTGTGAGTAAATCATTATCTGAATGTTGATTCAAGCCAAAGACTTTTGCAACTACTTTTCACATGTTTTCATCGAGCACCATGTAGAGCTCGCTCTGTCACTGTGTGTATAAAACATGCCCATGTTTTGCTCAGATACCAGCCATTTTTTACCTATTACTAGCTAAAACAAGTCATAATAAATAGGAAACCTCTCACCTCTTTTCTTTTGCAGTCTGTAAAGGTCATTATATCATTTCTAAGTTAAACTGTGCTGTCTAACTTGGTGATGGGGGAGCTTTACTATTTCTTCTTCCTGTTCTCAGTTGCACCTGAGCTTTGTGGAGAGCTGTGTATATTAAAAGATCACCAAGTTGTGATTAAAAAAAATTCTTCTGAACAAGAAAAATCCTTCTGAACAAGAGAGCTGCAGGCTTGACTTGAGAACAAACCCAAGACCAAAATAAAAAGAAAGCAAATGTAATATAGGCTTCTTTAGGTCTTCTTTCAAGAAAGAGTAAAGTGTGATTCCTTTTTAACTTAGAGTTTATGGAGGGGGCAAAAGAGACAAATGATTTCTTTCCCTTCTAATCCTCACCTGTGTAATGCCACTTTGCTACTTTTTCCCATTTCAATTTTGTAAATATCCAAAAAGTGTTCTTCAGTTTCTGTGCCTGTAGCTGGTTATTTTGACCTTCAGCATTCTAATGCCCATTGTGCAGGTAGATAAAAAATACATTTTTTTTAATAGAGAGATTTTAGATTAGCTGACAAGAGAATTTCTGTGATGATTCAATTTATCTTTTTATGCGATCCAGACCTGGCCTGTCTGTGTTTGTAATTCAGAGTCTTGAGATATGAAGTCTTTCTTGTCATCTTGGCATATTTTTGTATTTTCAGGTATCCATTGTAGAAACAAACAGAAAAATGCTTCTGTTGGTATTTTTGATCTCAAAATAATGAGAATAATAAAAAGGCCACTTAGTTTGTGATAAATGAGATGGTGGGATGATGTGGAATACATACCCCTTCCTTCTAATAGTGTCTCAAAAAAAAAAATACCTCCAAGAAAAGCAGTAAGTATAAATCAATGTCTTGCAGAAATCTTTGCAAGCAGCTTCTTACTCAGACACTTGCCTAATGTGGTAAGTGACCCAAATAACAAAGTTGCATTCTAGTTCTTAAACTGAGTAGAATTTAGTGATTGTGTGAATTCCTTTTACTGAAGTTTGATTCTTATTTTTTTCTTCTTAGTTTCTTGTTAGAATAGAGAAACAAGAAGTCAGCTCTCTGGGTTTATTAGTCTACCATTCTAGATTATCACCACTTACCGGTCGGGAAGAGCTAGGACTGAATTACCCTTTCCCACGATGGGCCTCAGAAACCTCGCTTATTTTCAGCTTATTACAAGTAACTGGATTCGTCTGCCAGACAGGCAAGGTAAACAAACGCTTATTCTTTCAGCCAGTATATGAAAGACAAGCTTTGTTTACATCTTCCCAGTCTGTAGAGCTCGCATCATCTTTTAAGGTGTGCTTCAGTAATTAGAAAAATTGCTGACAGACAGAACTGAAAAATAAATTACATGAGTGTGTTGTTAATACATTTAAAGCTTTTACCTTCAACTCAACAAGGTGCTAGTTCCACTCATGCTCAAATGTGTCTTGCTTACCTAGGCAGCAGAGCCAACTGCCTTGTATTAGGTACTTGTTTCTGGTAAAAATGGGTGTCAAGCTAACTTTTTCTAAGTTTTATGAAAGCTAAACAATTACTGCCTCCTGTAGGAGGGAGGTGAACTTTGTGGTGGCTCTTAGTCTTGGGAAGTTGGATTACTGGTGGTCAGAAGAACGCTGGTGTTGCTTTTCCCAGTTGTTGCAATCCCTTGTGACTGAAGCATATCACCTCTGTCTCGCTTTTAGTTTTTTTCCAAGACTTAACATTTTTCTAATGTTCATTCATGGATGCTATGTGTAGTGACATTGGCTCTTGGAACAGTGTCTGTGTTACTGCAAGTGTTGTCTTGCCTCTATTCCATATTGCCCTAAGCTTTATTTACGTGAGAGTTTTGAATTATTGACTGGGGCTGGAACTCTGCCTGAAAGCACTCCGCCTAGAATGCAGCAGGAGCAGTTGGTTTGTAGGTTCTCTTTGATATAATATGTTTTCATTAAGTAAAAACACGGAGAAGGTCGTTTTCAGAAGATGTTAGTGTGCTTGTTTTGGACCTAGCCCTTTTCCCTAGTGAATCAATCGTTGCACAACTGAGCGGGACTGGCGTTCTCTGATTGGGAGGCAGAAGCTCCAGCTTGCAGATAAAAGTGAAGCAACTGATCAGAATTCAGGTTTCCTCACAAAACCATGCAGTAGGCTTGTAGGCAAGCTCAGTGCTAGGTGTGTTTTAGTAGTTAAGAAATCTTTAATGATACAGATTTGTTAGGAAGTACCACTTAAACCGGAGTGCTGTCTGTGTTACTTCTGGGAGAACTGCTAGAACTGAGCACAGACACATTTATGAATAATTAAACTCACAAACTCATAGGAGCCTTAAAACCTGCAAGGGAAATGCATAATAGAAGTTTGTAACTTTCTAAGCAAAGCATAACTTCAAGGTTTCAAAGCTTATATGTATCTATAAAATAGGTAAAACTTTCAGATTTTAAATTGCACAAATATTCCCAGAGAATGCCTTTATACAAATTAAAAATTAACTTACATGGTCTTTGGTTCAATTTAAAAAACAACACCAAAACACCCAAAGAATCTACTTGTGAAATAATGCAAGTCCACACACTGTAGAGAAGTCTTAGTTGCCTTATTAAAAATAAGTAATCAAGTGACAGCACTTGGAAACAAAATAGTTGCTGTAGTTCTGAATACAGAGTCCTGATGAAAGGATAAAATGAAGCCTTGCATATGGATTTCTAATTAAAACACTGGTGTGTGCCTTATTTGCAAGGTCTTTAGTCTCAGCTTTCATTTGTGTGTGGTACATGTGACAGGTATCTGTCCATGCATCTGTTCTTACTTAATTCTGTCCTTTTTTTGCCCAAACACAGTTTGATCCTGTGTTCTAAGCAAGCTTAAAGCACTGAAGTTGTATCACATGCTTCGTGCTGCAAAAGTTGTATTAAAATTCCCTTACCCTGTGATATTTGGGTGTCTGTAGTAAACTGCTCATGGTGGGAGGAGCAGGGGTTAGGTGCTGAGTATTCGCTCCTTTGCCTTTGTTTCTCCTAGGTTTAGGTGTCATTCACCCATGGTCCTTGAGGACAAGTGAGCTCATTATTCCAAGGAGGCTTTAAAGCTAAACCAAAAAGAAAAAGAAGGAAAGAAAGAGCTATCACAAAGCTCTCATGCTTAGGGAAGGTAACTGTGAGAAGCAATCCTGTGTTGTGTTACTAGCTGTTGTTGCAGTGGAGGTAGCAGCTGAGGTGGGCTCACCAGAGGAATTGTTCCTCAGTGTGTGACTCTTTGGCCTGAGAGCAGGGATTACTTGGATTATGAACTTTCTGTTGTCCCATCTTATTGCTGCATGTTAAGTGATGAGCAAGTGTGGTCTCCTTTTGCTGTAGCAGATAGAAGTTTGGCTGGGTTTTCTTTTAATGTAAGAACAATGGGGAAAATCTCCTGTGGCTCATCAGCGTTGCTGATCAGTCTGCTGAATTTAAGAGTTTCTGTATTTAGCTCTTATCCAAAATAATTACATTCTTGACCTTTCTTTTAAGACATGTCTGTAAGATGTTACGACTTTGGCTTCAGCAGACATTTGGGAGGGGGGGAATAAAGCAAAGTAATTTTCTAAGTAATTCCATTGATTGATTTATTTTTTTTCTTGTATTATTGTTATTTTCCCCCTCTTCACCATAAGCCTTTGTTCACAAAACGTTTTGTCTGTGGAAATTTACATTGGTTTAGAAATGAGCTGCAGCATTAGTATAATGAGACTGTATCATAATGAAAGTAGGTTTAATTAACTAGTTATTTAAAATAGTAATGACTTCTGGAGTTGTGTTTATGCTGCAGCTGCAATTGATTTTAATCTGAGAGAGCTGCTCTTAGTAGGATCTTTGATTAATGCAGAATATTTCTGATTAATAGTTAAGGTCCTCTATGATATGGAAAGGGAGAAACTGGTTTTCTTCCTTTGTATGTATATTGAAGAAGCAAAGGAAAACCTGTACGATTCTAACCCGTCTGAAAAAACTTGTTTCTAAAGAGCCAGAGAGATGGAACCAGCTGATTTCCCACTCTTGGTGAGTGCACTTACAGTGAATGTCAGCATCTTGAAACGAGTGTGTGAAATATCTCATAACACTGCTCGCTTGATGAGGTTAGTCTTAATTATTTATGACAGCCGCTCTTGAAAATACTCTCAAGATCTATGTAGTCTTGGATCAGACTTCAGTGTTATCTTTGAAAAAAGTGGGTAAACACGGTTTCATAAATCACGGCTGTACTGGTAATTTTATACTGAGTAGACAACCTTAATGATGAAATAGCTCAAAGTCTACAATCTAAGGCATGTAATAGAGGCTACACATAATAGACCTAAAAAACCACCTGTGTGTAGCATAATGTTAGAAGAAAAAAGGCAATTTTGGGGGGATATTGATTTTATTTTCAATTTAAGTCTCTCATCAGCTTCTGAAAATTGGCGATAATAAAGCATAACACCCACATTGTAAAAGGAGCTTCTGATGAACTACAGTAGCTTCTTGTTGGCCACTGCCTATTTGAGCAATAGCTGAATGGCTTATTGATCAGATTTCTTCCCCATATGGTTACACATTTTTTCAGAGGTGAGGTAATTTTGGCTAGATACTTGTTTTGTGGGATTTGGTCATTTAGATAGCTATCAGGTGTCTTAAGGGCTTAAGTGTAATTTCGGTGCGGGGGAAGATGGGGGATTTAAATCATGATGATTATGCTGCTATAACTCGGGCTAGTGAGTTCTCTTATTACATAGAAAAAGCCTTTTTCCAATAGTTTCATAAGAAGTAATTTGAGAGTACATTAAAAAAAAACAACACAACAAACCCAAACCCCCCCAAAACGAAGAATGCTGTTCTGGAAGAAAAATGGGTTGTTTTGCAGTTAAGCTTGTACACTGAAATGGGTTTAATTATACGGACTCAAACTGTCCTGGGTAAACAAATGATTTGTGACTTTATCACACTGATCCTGAAAGAAATAACAAAAAGCAGTTGCCGTGGATGGGAAGGTCTGTTCTGTGCTTCTTCATTTTGGCTTCTACTCGGTCTAATGATTTTTATCATGTATACAACTCGCTTTCACCATTGTCCAGAGGTTATTGAAATGAGGTATAGGTAGTTGGTAGGACAAGAAAAATGGTCTTGCTTGCTGGTTTCAGTGATAACTGCTGGTAAAACAGTGATACAGCAATATTCTGTATTTAAAGCTGTACAGTACAGGAATTGATTCTGCCTAATGATACACTCACAAATAGCTGCTGTGTGGATTTCTCAGTGATCATCCTATGGCTTTTGTAGATCGTTTATATTGCAAGGAGTCTTGTGACTATTTATTTTTAACTCAATTGAGTGCTTGTTTACCTTTCTGAAGTGACAGTTTTAATGTCATTCTTTGTTAAACTTTCTTTTGAGGGAAGCAATAGATGGAAAGGTAACTCGTTACTCCTTTTTTTTCCCCCTCCAAATTAGTTTCCTATTTTTTCACGTATTTTGGATTTCACTGAGTTGTACAAAAGTAGTTGAGGAAAAACCCTGAAGCATCTTTGGTGACTAATCAGTCTGCTGAACATACCAATTTTGTCTGAAGTGAAATTAAATTCTATATTTCTAAGGTGACGTAGAGGAGCAACAAAATTTTGGTTTATAGTTGCTTCTGTCCCTAAGCCTAATATGTTTTGGGTTTTTTTAATATCTTGGTTGTTGAATCTGGGGAGGCTTACGTCTGTTGCCTGGCTAGTGCATGTTTCAATTTGAAGGTTTAAACCTTCTCAAACATAATTTTTTAACCAGACTCTGCCAGTTGTATTTTTTTTCCAGAAGAGAAGGTCATACCATCAGTTGATTTTATAGCTTGGGGTCTTAATTACAGAGGGTGAGCAGTTTGAGGAACAATTTTTAATCTTCCAGGAACCTGGAAATTTAAAAAGGGCTGACTTTGGAGCCAGGAGAGGAAAATACAGAAAGAGCAAGAAATCTAGGAATCTGTATTGTATTCAAAATGCAAAACCAATCGTTAGTGCATCTGAATTATGGAGAATCATCTTGCTGAGTTCAGAAGGGCATTTTGGCAGGGTGACTGGCAGGGCTGGGTTTGAGCCTTGTATTGAACGACTCGCAACAGTTTGGCATATCCAAATCCATTTTATTGGGATTTAATTAGTTTTTTTTCATGTGTCCTGGCAGTAAGGAATATGTGAACTATAAGCATACTAATGCACTTCTGCACAACTATGTTGACTTTTAATTTTCTGTGGCATAAAATCATCCTCTGCACGGGGAGCGGAAGATAAGAATGTGCCATTGTCTGCTGCCTGATGTGTAAAGACCTGCAAGAGAAGCATAAGGGTTTTGCTAGCTTAAAATTTAAGACCTGTCTTTGACTCTGACTGGAAAAGCAATTAAATGGTCTGTGACCTCAGTGTGAAAATTGAGTAATGGAGGAAAGAAGGGTTTGTAGTCAGTTTTTTAATGTTCTTCTATTGTTAAAATCTGTTTAACATCAGTAAGTAGCATTTTTAAGAGGGGACCTCTGATCAAAGATTCAGCATGAGTATTTGTTAGACAGAGACCTAACAAAGTTCTCTGAGGGTGCTAGAATATCATCAAATAAAATAAAAAGGAATTACAGACTGCCAACTCTAATTTTCCCTGGTTTTATTTGTAGTATGAAAGTTCTTTTGGGGTGGTTGGGTTACAATATAATATATAATAAAATATTGGGTTACAATATACAATTTTGGGTTGGAAGGTTACAATATAAGGAGCAAAAAAATGCCAGACAGTCCCAGTTTGAAAGGTCTTGGAGGTCACCTCTAATGATGAGGCAATGATGTAATTGGTTTGTATTGCATTATTCAAGTCATCGTCTTTCCTCCACACTAAAGCTTTTAGTTTGTGTGGAGAAATCGTCAGTATGAATCAGGCAGTAGGCTTACATTAAACTGTGAACTCTTTCATAAAATGTGAAGCAGGATTCCACACCTGGGGTAATTCTGAAGCCATTTGACCCTAACAGAGTTGAGGAAGCTGTCTGTGTCTATCATGGCTTTTTCAGTCAAGGTTTTTAATGCTTTTCTTACTGAACTAACCCAACTGGAGCCTTAGAATAGAGTAAGAATCTGTCCAGGGGTAATTCACAGCTCATTTAGTTTATGTTCCTGACTCTTGTCTTGTTTCTTTTTCAGATCCCTTGCAGTTGGCAGTAAATCAGGCTACAAATTTTTCTCTCTTTCTTCTGTGGACAAATTAGAGCAGATCTATGAATGCAGTGAGTATCTTACTTTTTCTTTTCTCTATCCACTCAGTTGGCTTAATTTGGGAAGAATAAGATGTGTTTCATTTTTTCACAGGTGGTTTGAAATTGACATAGAAGGAACCTTAAGTATATGGTAAAATACCACACAAATACAAAACAATTGATTGCTGGCAGGGTAAAACTGTATGTCAGTCTTCCTGCATTTAAATTTAGCTGGTATGTTGTGAAATTTGGTAACAGCTATAAGAAGAACTCTTTGCTTGCCTAATGTCCAGTAGCCAGGTTATGTAGCAGCTGGGCATAAAAAAGAATTTACTGGTGTGAGAGTGTCTTTTGGGTCTTTGTACTGGCTCTTGGGGCAGGCAACCACTAATACACCCTTATCAAGTAAAAAACCAAAACCTTTATTATCTTTTTCTTTAATTCTAATATTTGCTGTTAGAAAGGTAATTTTTAACATGATAGCTGCAGTTTTACTCATCCAAAAGGGTGAATAATCCAGATTCCCATAACTTCTCAATACTGATCCCAGTTGAGTAGGATATGAGATGAAACAGAGGGAGGCTTGAGGGAGAAGTGGTATCCTCTCTTTCGCCTGCAGTTCATCCACTTCCCTTTTTTTGAGGTGCTAATAAGTAAACTATGAATGCTATGCACGAGTATCCTTGCTTTCTTATAAACTCCATGTGAACAGATGGTACCAATAGCCACAATGTCAGCATTTATATCCTGGTGTGTCACACCACACAAGAGTTGACTTCAGACTCCATTCTCGAAGTGACCTGACCCTGTGGCATCTTAAGTCTGAGAATGGTGTGTGATTCAGATCACCTATTATCTGTGGTGACAGCCTGATTCTGCATACAGTCAATGAAGAGAAGTAATTGCGAGGTTCCAATTAGGCACATGTGGTTCAGGTTAAATTGTGCTGCAGCTACATCTGCCTGTTTGAGTCATGGTCTGGTTGTACTGGTTAATCGGTGGCTTGAATTCCATTTTATGCCGTTGAGTTTAGGTACCTGACCTCTGTAGTATGTCAGGCACTTGCAGTATCTGGCCTGATATCACCCCAGGAGACTTGGTGAGGATGACTCCTGTGACACAAGACACTGAATAAGCATATTGAGAGAGTCTGAACTGAACTTTGCAGGACTGCTTCTTCTAGGTAGTCCTTGCAAGAAAAGACAAGGTTGGATAAAATGCCTTGCTCAATAATATCTTGCAATAAACTGATAAAGCAGCTGGGGTTAGAATTTAGACTTGGCTTAACCTCTTTGATGCTGTAAGTTTTCTTCCATGAGTGTTAAGTCCATAAATACAGAGCACGGAATGTGAGGAAACATTTAGTAGAAAATCTGACCTGTGTAAGCCAGCCTGTGTTTACCTCTTGTCATAGAGCATGCAGTGTCTGCAACAGACCTAAATATTTGAGGTCTTTCTTTTTTGTATGCAGTTAAATAGTTTTCAGTCTTGGGCTTGCAAACTGTGCCTGCTGAAAACCTGATAAGGGAGTGGAGGGCTTCCTATGTATTGGCTCCCTTCTTTCTCCAAGGAAAAAAGGTATCTTGAGGCCTCCTGGACACATAGCTCCTGCCTCCCAACTTAGTTTAAGTGGGTCTAAAGACTTTGTGTTGTTCTGAGTGAGTGCTTTTAAGGACCCCTCTCTCCTGTAAGATTGATCTGCCAGTTGTGTGTCTAAAGCAAACTACAGAATATGCCCCAGCTGTCTTGTGTTTGAGAGAATGACTGAAAAGAGTGGGAGGTTTCTTTGTCTGCTCCCATCACTGACTTCTACTGTGACTGTACAAATCGCCTAACTCCCTGCTCAGTTGATCATCCCCTTGTGAAAAAAAGTATTGGATTGTAGGGTGCCTTAAGGATTAATGAATGCTTCATGTTCTTGGATTAAAAATGGAATAAAAGCACAGCTGATCATAATCTAGCTGGTTCCAACCAGTTCTCGTCTGTGATGCTACATGCTTGTGTTTATGAAACTCTAATCTTGTTATGTATTTGCTTGTTCTCCCCTCGCTGCTGATTCTTAAATCATTTTGCAGTTCTTTTTGTTCTCACTGTATTTTGAATCTCAATTTCTGGTAATGCTCAGTTGTATAGTGTAGAGGAGAAAACACAAATAGGAAAAAAGCAAAGTGAGTAGCAGCGCTTCTATAGGACTTAACATCTGATTAATTCAGGTCAGCTGGATGTAGGATGTGCAGTATAGGCTGGTACTCTACTTGAATGATTGCTCGTTAGGAATAGGACATGACTTGGAAGCTGTGAGGGGATTTTATCACTTCTTCCTGTTAGGGGAGAACAAAAGGAACAGAGGCACATCCTTTATTTTTCAAGTGAATTTAATTTAAAGCCCATCACAAAGCCTTTCTCTAAAGGTAACTGGCTGTATCACAGTAAGCCTTTTTACAGTGAGACTGAAGGATTGTCTAAGTGTTTTTCTTGTTGTGTTTCTGTGTGTGACTGCTCAGCTTCTGATAGTGCTCTTCCCTGTGTGCCTTCCCTGCTGCCCACGCTTCCCATCAGCACAGCATAGGACAGCACTTTTTCCATCTGAATCTCTGCTGCTGTTGCTCCTCTGAAATATCAGTTCTGTCTGCTTAGGAGAGTAACAAATCCCAGAGGATGTGTCTTACCATGGTTCCCTCTGAACAGGGAAAGCAGCTGTGCTTGCCCAGGAGCAGGGAGCAGTCATGCTGTGTTTGTTTGGTCTCTGTGTCCTGGTCTTCTCTCGTAAAAGGATGCCATCATTACGAAGCACTCCAGGCTTAGAAGGAAAGCTGATAACCTCTAATGTAAAATATTTGAGAGTCTTTTATGTTACTAGTCTGATTCAAAGACCATGGACCTCTGTATTTGGAAGTCTGTGCCTAAATTTATTGAAGCAGATTTTTGTATTTCTCTTTCATGTGTGGTGTGTGGCATCAGGAAAATGGAGAACAATTCCTTGAAAACGGAGTAATTGCTAAAATGCATTAGCCCTGTTGCAAAAGTGAGGAAATTGAATTTTCAAAGCCTCTGTGAGCTGTTTTGTCTTCTCTGGAAAAGTACAGTATTAAATATGAGATTTAGATAAAAGTCAATTATGTTGCATAAAACACTGAAAATGCTCAGTATGAACCCGCTCCTTTTCCACGAGGAGACTGGTTCTCTTTCTCTCAAAAG
The DNA here is from genome assembly GCA_013398125.1 of Aegotheles bennettii. Lineage (NCBI taxonomy): Eukaryota > Metazoa > Chordata > Aves > Caprimulgiformes > Aegothelidae > Aegotheles > Aegotheles bennettii. The sequence continues at coordinate 19,066 of VZRW01007119.1, read as the reverse complement.
TATGTAGAGCATTAAATATTTTCTGTTCTTTTTTTTAAATAACTGCCCAGAAAAAGCACTTTCAAAGCAGACATGTTACACAGCGATGGCATTGTCAGATGCTGAGGGTATTGGACAGAACTTTTTTCAGGGAATTTCTGCCGTTGGTGACAAGAACAGTGCCAATTATTTAATGTGTCTCTTGGCCAAAACAGAAGCCTTCAGAAATAAGTTGGGGTGGTTTGGGTTTTTTTTGACTGGCAGTTTTACAGTTTGGAATATATTGAGCATCGAGTTAATCCAGATACTGACTTCTGAAAAGTGTGGTTGTTTTGATGGTTAAAGGCCCGAGTCACTTCTCTAGATCCAGTTCTGTGATGGAAGGTCAGATGTAGCCGGTAGCTGTGGGAGAGCTGCAGAGAGTAGTAAAATTCTCTCCCAGCTTTCTCCTGCTGTGAAAACTGCCCACTGTGTCTCTGGAGCTTTTGGAGGGGAGCTTCAGGGGTTGGGAAGGAGAAGCACACATGCCAGGGTAACTGGTGGTAGGAATTGGGCTCCTCCTACCAGCTTGGTGCTGTAATCAGATGCTCTGAAAGTGCTTCTTTGCCAGAGATCCTGGGCTCTCCTCCCTCCTGCAGTCCTCCCCACATTTTGAATGGTGACTTGTGTTCCTCCAGTGCTTCCATAGTAGAACACATGACACAAGTAATGCTGGTTTATGGCCGTGTGTACATGCTGGGCTTTGATCCCTCTACAAATTGTTTTTAGGGACTGTCAGGTGAAAGATGGTATGTGTGAAAAATACTGATGGGTGGCTGAAGCAGTCTTAGAATAAATGAGTCTACCAGCTTCTCTGGGTACAATAACCTTGCTTTCTTCGTGGAGAGGTCTGCAGAAACTTCAGGGTTTTTGGTCATAAAAAAACTTCCTGCATAATATAGCTTTAAAAACAAAAAACACACACAAACCCCACTGAAAATCCCAAAATCCTTTGCTTTCCAAGCTTTCTGCAGAGATAGAAGATTGTAAGCAAATTGTCAAACTCCAGATTCTGGGTTTTGTATCTTTGGGATTTTTTTTGTGGGATCTGGCAGGGGGGAGTGGATGCTCCATTCTGAAGTGTAAACTTGCATGACACCCAGAGAGAAGAGGGGTGGTACAAAATCTTTGTAAATCAGCATTTACCGTGTAGATTTTCTGCTTTAAAAACTTGTCCTGCATCCCACCTTGGCTCTGAGCTGTTATGGCAGAATATATGTGGTGTCAGATTGTATTTTCTTAGACAGCATTTCCTGTTCTTCTTTCTTAAAATCTCCCTGTGTGTTTTTTCCCTCATTACTGTGATTCTGCAGCTGACACAGAAGATGTGTGCATTGTGGAGAGGCTGTTCTCCAGTAGTCTGGTGGCCATAGTCAGCCTTAAAGCTCCACGCAAGCTGAAAGTATGTCACTTTAAGAAGGGGACAGAGATTTGCAACTACAGTTACTCCAACACCATCTTGGCTGTCAAACTCAACAGACAGGTGAGTAGTAGTTTTGACTAGGTGAAAACGTGGGAAGGGGTTGTGGATCTTATTCTGACACTGCTTCTGCTGATTGATGTCTCTTCCTTTGGTGACAGAATTTGCTATTTGGAATTAACTTGTACTTTTCCAACTGTAGCTTCGGTGTGGCATCTCAGTACTCATGAGTTAAGTACCTGGAACCATAGTTAGCTCTATTACCAAATCATTAGTAGGTTCTTCTGCAAATACAGACTTCTGTCTTGAACCATTCATTCAAATTTAGAGAGAATTGCTTCTGAAGGAGAAAAATCTTTGTAGGGTTCGTCCCTGCCACCAAAAATCAGGTGTGGGAGGCTGGGATTCCTGCTTAAAATCATAAAGGAAACTGGCTAATTTTATTTTTGCTTAGTGAGGTGGCATTAGGTAAGTAACATTTTGTTAGTCATCCAGATGTAGGTTATGAAAGTGTAAATGAGATGCTGAAGAATTTAGTTGGGTTTGTTTGTTTTTAAGAAAAAACCTCCTCATAAATGATTGCGAGTAGGTGATAGGCTCTATAAATGATTAAAAACTCTTGTATGTTTTTTCTGTTTAGCCAAAGCAGAAAATTATTTCCACATGTGAATTGGCCTATAGAGGGGGGGAGATACATAAGGGCAGAATAAAAATGTAATACCTTTAAATGAAGGTTTCTGGCTTGCTGACTTAAGCTAGTAATGTAAACCATTTTCATTTAAATCAGTTTGCACCAGTGTGGTTGAGAGCAGTGAAGCACGCTGGTCAGTTCAAGTGACAGAGTATAGTATTGCACTGCTGAAGTCTTGTTAGGAGGTGTATCTTGTGTGTCTCCCATCAGACTCTGATTTCTTCCCATCAGATTGGTACAATCTTTTTTTTATTGGAAGGTACCTACTGCATTTTTGATAGATTTTCTTTTATTTTATTAAAATAAACTCCAATTAAAATAAACTCCAGGTTGATATCAGTGTCTCATCCTCTTTCCTGTGTCTAGAGGCTGATAGTATGTCTGGAAGAGTCTCTCTATATACACAACATACGAGACATGAAGGTATTACATACAATCAGGGAGACACCTCCCAATCCTGCAGGTAAGTGTATTGGAATCCAGAATAACTCCAAAAAGTGCATTCTGTGACAAGGGATGACACTTCCTACAGGGAACTGTAGAATTCTTAATTCCACTTGCAAATAAAAGTAACAAATACCTAAGTGTTGTCTTAAAGCCTACCCATTCAATCCAGGGGAGGCTTTTGAGAACAGACAGCAGACTCTGCCTGAAACTGCATCTTCCCAGTGTTTAAGTGGATGTATGAAATATCACAAAGAAGTAGGAGAGATACAAGCAGAATTTTGGCAACACTTGGCTTAGTTAAAGGCTTTGTCAGCTGCTTAACACTGTAGTCATGGCAGACATGGGCAATTCTACTCCTTAATCTGTTATTGTAGCTGTATTGCATTCTTCCTTTTCTACATAATAGTAAACTTCATGTTAAACAGTTGAATATGTTGCAGGGTGGCTCTGAGATTATTCATCCTTGTTCTGTTTCTTTTGGTACCTTGTGAGGATAACTTGAGTTATCTTTGTAACATTCAAATGCAGAATCAGTAAGTTGTGCTGCATAAGTCTTGAAATTTGCCTCTTTCTGTTTCTGCATCCCTTCCAGGGCTGTGTGCTTTATCAATAAACAATGATAACTGCTACCTGGCCTATCCAGGAAGTGCAACTATTGGAGAAGTACAAGTCTTTGACACCATCAATTTGGTAAGGATCTTTGTGGTTTTTTGCTTCCACTTCTAAAGAGGCAGTTTTGGGAAATGACTTAATTTGCTCAGAGGGGAGTTACTAAACACACGGGTTCCTCTGTATCAGTTTGCCAGGCTGCACTGAACATTGGTGAAGAAAATACAGATGCTAATACTAGTTTTCACAAGTAGATTTGGGCAAATGGGTGGAGCAAAGTAAAGTATTTTCTATTTGAATTGTCTCTTAAGTATCCTTCTGCTGCTTGTACTCTCTATGCACATACTTCAGTGATAATTTTATGTACTTAGCAGTTACTGAAACAAATATTGAAGCTGTTGTCCATAAAGAAAGACCCATACTTACCTTGAGTGCTCTTAAATGTGCAGTCTTAAGCTGCAAACATGTAGCTTTTAACCTGTACTGTACTAAGATTCTGTTCTATTGATTGACTCCTGCAGAGAGCTGCTAATATGATCCCAGCTCATGATAGTCCCTTGGCTGCTTTGGCATTTGACGCAAGTGGTACTAAGCTGGCCACTGCATCAGAAAAGGTAAGGTGGCTTTTTACTGACTTGATAAAATGTCTAGAAACTAGTTTCATTTTTAAGTAAGTTTAAATGTGCACAATTCCATGCACAAGTGCCAAAAAAGGCAGCTTACGGTTACAATGGCAAATCTAAGTTAAGAACTGTTAATGATATTTGACACAATTTCCACACTGTGAAATGTTGGATAATAAGGTTATTTAAATAAATACATTTTAATCTGGCTGTAATCAGGGCAATCCTCGAAGTGTTTCTCCCTTTAGTGCAGGATACTTCTTGGGAATCAGTTGTCTGGTTTTGATGCTGTCTTTGTAAGGAAAACAAGACAGTTAAAGCCAGAACCGAGAGCAGCGTCTTGCCAGTCTTTGGCACACAATGACAAGTTGTCCATCTAAATTGTATAAATCTAAAGTCTGAAGCCTCTGCTCTTTGAGTAGTAAGCTTAGAATATAAAGGTGTAACTGATTGCATCAAGACAAAGACATTCAAGTGACTGTACTTGTGGCACTTGTCTGTAGTGGTCGTTTTCATGATCAAGTATGTTAAGAGGGGCTGTTTTTGATGCATGGCTTGTTCTCTACATTAATTGTTGTTTCTCTGCTTTTACAAACACATCCTACAAAGAAGCTCTATAAATATTTCATGCTAGTGTGTGGTGTGCATCAATGTCAGTTAACAGCAAAGTGGTTTGCTGCTTGTAGTTGTACTCTGCTCACGAGAGCTAATACACAATGAACTAACTTGAAATGAAAAATTAATTTTTTTTTTTCTTTACAGGGGACAGTAATAAGAGTGTTTTCCATTCCAGAGGGACAGAAACTCTTTGAATTCCGAAGGGGAGTGAAGAGGTAAAGTTCAACTGGGCTAATTACCTGAAGCTCATTCCCCATGGTAGATCTCCAGTAGATTCTGCAGTTGAGCTGGCATCCTGATTTTTTCCCATTTTTATCTTCATTCATCCCTGTCTGTACACTTAGAACAGTTTCAGCTGGAACATCTTCCAATTTCCCTCCTTTGGACTTGCCTGTTCTACAAATCAATCCTGTCAGAATTGTACTCCCTCTTGCCTTTTAAAAATTTATTGGTGAGGGAACTTGTTTAAACTGGGTCACCTTTTGTAAGATAGATTGTATTCTTACAGCAGTTGGAGGCAGTACATCTAATATCCTTGCTCTCTTCTAAATCCTCTTAGTGCTGTGATCACTGATAGCTGTTGTGATACAGTACTATGATCTGTGGTAGTAGTAACTCTATAGTTCTACTGTACTTTATACAGAGGTAAGCGTGAGTTCAGATTTACTAATTGACCCCTGTATCTGGTATACATCAGAGCTGAACATCATTAATGGCAATCTTACTCTTGAAGTGTTTTAAGGAGCTATCAGAGAAATCAGCATGCTTATTATGGAAGTGTTCTTTTTTCTTATTTGCAAAGCAGTGATGACTGAGAAGTCTGCTTAATTATTAATAAAGCCAAATACTTTGGCTTAATTGTGAGTCACCTGCAGTCACTGACAGGAGAAGAGGAGCAGGTGAGCCTCCCATGCAGTCACAGTTCCTCCCAGCCCTCACATTACAGCTTGTGTGAACATTACGGAGCTCCTTAGTGGTGAATGTGCAGAAAGGCACCTAGCAAAATGGAGAAGTAGTATTCTCATTTAAATCAGTTCCCATGAGTTAGTTGACACTAGCTTTCTTCTCACACCAACTGGTACAGCACTAAATGTCAAAAATAATGCTTCATTGTTTTTTCTTTTGTTTTTCCCCCCCCAGGTGTGTGAGCATCTGTTCGTTGGCCTTCAGCATGGATGGCATGTTTCTGTCTGCATCCAGTAACACAGAGACGGTGCATATCTTCAAACTTGAGACTGTGAAAGAAAAGTAGGTCTCAGAGGTGCCTTAGGTTTCTCAAGGAAAAGGCTTTAAAATTGATTATACTCAACAGGATCAGTTCTCCGAAGCGTGGACAGGCTTCTCTTTGAACACTTCTGTAAAGTAAAGGGCATAAGTCATCACTTACAAATCAGCAACGGTAGCTGAGCTGCATACTGGTCTCCCAGTGACTAGAAAAGTTATTTCTGCCAAAGAGAAATTGGCCAACCGTGGCAGAGGAATGTGAAGCAGTTTTAACATTTTCAGTTACGTTTGTTTCACCTCTTCTGACATTCACATGGGAAGAGCTATGCCTTTCAGCTGCCTGTAGGGCTTTAAAAGGCACCAAGTTGTAAAATGTTCCTGTTTATGATTTCAGAGGACAGGCCTACTTAGATTTCTGTGAAAGCTGTTGGATGCAGTGATTTGCTTGGTGATAAACAGGTGAATAAAATTTTGCAGTGTAGCACTTTCCAGTAGATCTTGCTCTTGTATAATGAACATTATAAAATGCAGTTTTGTAAGCAGAAGTATCAGTTTACAATCAAACATGCTTAAATAACAGGCTGAGGGTATTGTAGGACAAGTTGTGCCCTGTAGCATAAACGGAGTGCATTAGAGTTCTCAAGGGTGTTATTTCTGAAAAGAAGCAAGTAGCTGCTTAATATATTTTAAAATATAAAGATGTTTCAAATTGTTTAAGCACACTTTTTTATAATGTGAAGGCAAAGTCAGTCCCTTTTTTCTTCTGACTTGTAGACCTCAGGAAGAGCCTACAACCTGGACAGGTTACTTTGGAAAAGTGCTGATGGCCTCAACAAGCTATCTGCCCTCTCAAGTAACAGAAATGTTCAACCAGGGTAGAGCCTTTGCTACAGTCCGCCTGCCGTTCTGTGGGCACAAAAACATCTGCGCACTTGCCACGTGAGTAGAGAAAATGAGTCTGCATTCATCAGCCTCTGGGCTGCCATGTGGAGAGGCTGACACTGTAGAACAGAACCTCACCGCCAGCAGAGTGGGTAGTACACACAGCAGTGATCATCTGTAATCACTTCAAAGCCTGTTTCTGTTTGAGAGTGATGTGTTAGAGCTGACGCCTCACGGGCCTGGGAAGGGAGGAGGGAAAGCATATTAGTTGGGTGAGAATAGACTGTTTCTAAGTGTTGTTTAAAGACTCCTTTTAATTTTGAAAGAAGAATGATGAGAACAGACCCATGGGCTTATGGCACTTGCTTCCATTGGTGCTAGGGGGAGTGATATGTATGTTGTGTTAGTGAATTGCAAAATTAGTCAATCCAGACTAACCATTAAATACGTCTTTAAAAACAAGTTTGTATTGTTCTTGGCTCTAAAACAGTATAGCATTCATTAAAGTTAATTTTGAGGACGAAATCTAATCTTTATTCTTGTCTTCACAGAAGAAGCAGGTCCCATTTGGCACAGCTACCAAAACAATAAGCTGTGTAATAGTAAACTTATTTTGTGGGGATTTTATAGTTTTTATGCTAAATCGACTTCATGTCTGTGCTCTCACTTCTCTGATCTCAAAGAACCCTTTAAGCAATAATTAAGCCTTGTAACATTTCTGAAATAAGTAAATACTTCCCATTAGAATATTTGTTTCTGCAGTTGCACCAAGCTTGGTAGCAGGATGGTAACTTCTGAATCTGTTTTACTGTGTTATATATGAAGGTGCTTGATTCTAAAATGTGATTATGCTTTTTTTATGCACAGTTCTTTCCTAGGTGCTCTGTATAACTGTTAACAATATTCCCTGTCTAGAAGCAAGAGTGTGGAAAATAATATCTTAAAGTCATGGGAGTAGAGCGTGTCGTCTCGAGCTGTTATTAATCTGTTGCTCTCCCCTAAACCTTTCTAGAATCCAGAAGATCCCTCGTTTATTGGTGGGAGCTGCTGATGGGTATCTCTACATGTACAACCTAGACCCCCAAGAAGGAGGAGAGTGCACACTGATGAAGCAGCACAAGTAAGTCCAGATTAGCTGAGGGCTGTTGTATTTTATTTCTTTATAAAGAAATTGTTGTATTTTATTTCTGTTTATCACTGGATGGATTTATTATTCTGTTTATCACTGTTGTATTTTATTTCTTTACAAAATCCAGTTTGTTCTTAGGCTTAGTTCTGTTCTGCAAAAAGTCTTAACTTAGAACAGCTCATTTCTTTAAACCAGTCTTTTTCCAGACCTCTGACGTGAATGAGTAACTTCAGAATCCCCCTGTGCTTTCCTTCCTAGTATCTACTACACTGAGCAGCACTTTACCAGCAGAAACTTAACACTGTCCGGTTTCAGCGAAGGATCAATCGCTGTTAGCTCTGTGATCCTGTTTCCTCTTACTTGGCAGTTTGAGTTGAGTTACTTAAACAAGAACTTGAAACGTCTGACACCATCCTCTTCATCGATTTAATGAAGTGGTTACAGAGATGAGAGCTGTTACCCTGACTTCACAGGGGAATTTGGCCTATGAAATTATCTGTATTCTCTCTCTCACCTCATCAAACTTCCTCACGTATAGGGCAGCCAGCTAAATGTTCTGTAACAGTACTATAGAGCACCTAAGGAAAATACAGCAAGGCGTTATTTTTTAATAAGGTTTGGCAGGAAAAGCTAGGGTAGTATAGTCAGATTACCTAGCTGAGCAATCCTAGAATTAAAGACAATAACTCACAATGATAACTCAGGTTTGCAGCTTTGGTCAAGCTATAATACTGGTCAGAAAATCATACCTTTATCTGAACATTTTAAAGTATGACCTCTGGTTTCACTTGTAGATGAAGTCTCAGAGGGAAGTTTCTATCAAGTTCTTAATTACTGAAATGCTCTAATACCTTCAGTAGAGGGTTTTCTAGTATACGTGTATGAAGCAACTGCTTCTGTTGTGGACAGACTCGAGACAATCTATAACACTGCTGATTGGAATGGTTATATTTTTAATGGTGTGCTCTTAAGTCTTTTTTCCTAGCGTCAACTAATAGGATTTAGATCCTGATGCCATGTCAGAGGCAAACACATCACTGATGTGACTTCAGTGTTAAATATGAAACGTTGTTAAATATGAAACCTCTGGAATGGAGGAACCAATTCCTCCTGTTGCATGTGTATATGTATTATCCTTGCGTGTTTAATGAGATGCTCTTCTGTAGCTGTCAACTGAAGCTGTGTTACACCCAGGTAGATCACCTCTCCAGCTAACTTCTCTGCTTGGTAGGCTTGATGGCAGTATGGAGCCAGCCAACGAAATTCTGGAGTCTGCATCCCATGACCGGCCGTTGGTAGCGCAGACGTACAGTGCCGCTGTGACTAAAGGTACATATGTGCCTTCCTCACCCACAAGGCATGGTAAGGAGACGGCTGGGAATGGGGCAGAGAGCACCTCTGCTCGTTGCTTCATTCCAGTTGGCTGTGTGAGCTCGTCTGCTTCAACACTGAGCTTTTCATAATTGCGGGTGTGATGTGGAGCATTGGTGAGCAGTAGGAAAAGAGCACTTGTGGTATACAGTAGCCTCCTATAGATGGATCACTCAGTTTTGCTACTTTGAGTAGAACTTTGTCTCAGCTTGTGGTTGGTGACTGTAGTGATAGTTACAGTGCTTGCCAGACTGCTCTTGAGATGCCCTGACACAACTACTTCATACAGGAGCTCTGCATCCAGACTTCATGCAGAGCATCTGAATTACAGCCTACTTCTTTCTTTTTCTTCTCTTAAAGAAGGTTGATAAGTGTTCCTGTCATTTCTTTATGGGAACAATGACCTTTTAGCCTGATTTGCTGGTCTGTTAAATTGAGACGATGAGAATTTGTTAGTGCTGCAGCTTTCTGAGCAGAGCTTCTGCCGTCTTTGGCACTCCAGTCAGTGCTTCAGCTGCAGAGGAAAGACAGTCTGCATGTGTAGCATCAATTCTGCAGTTGCAGCTGCAATACATGGGTGGAGACAGAGCCCACCCAGAGCACAAGTACGTGTTTCGCACACACAGAGTAGTTTAATTTTGATCATAAACTGCTCTTGGCTTGGAGAAAGGCAGTCATGATAAAAGCAGACATAGGGTGGCAGTGAAACCGTTGCAAGAAATGTCTGGTACTTCAGTTCTAATCATTCACTTTGGATCCAGCCCTTAGTCTCTGCTGCCGATTCCCCCAACTACTTGTTCCTTTCTCTCCAGCCTATACAGATGACCTGGGTGCTGTGGGTGGAGTTTGCCTGGAAGATGAAACCAACTCACTTAGATTGGACGAAGACAGTGAGCATCCTCCCATGATCCTTCGGACAGACTAAACTTGACCTGTGAACTCACTCCTGAAGCAGAGAACACTGGCTTGATGTTTCTTGAGGAATCTCGTGTGATGCTGCTATGAACTTTGACATGAGTTGGGAGAGAGGATGACAGACTCTTACAGTTTTAAGTCGTAGCTGTAGTTCTAATTCTATACAATTGGACAAATATATGGTTTTCAATTCAGTGGCTTTTAATCTTGCTTATCTATTTTAGCTGTGTTTATTATTTTTTTTTGTTGCCAAAACCTGCTGTTTGTGCAGCCCTCGGAGCCTACCAGCTTTGCATGCATTCATGTGCCAAGCAAGCATAGGAGGGGGAGAGAGAGAAGCCACTTTATAACAAACTCAAGTTTGTATTTTTTTTATATATGTATATAATATTTAGCTTATATAAGGAAGGAGTCAAGAAGTGGTTCTGGAAGCTGAGACTAGTTCTGCACTGACAAAGGTCCAAATGGTTTCCTGTGCATGGGCTTGCAGGCATACCTAGTGACTGACATGCAACCTTTCAAATGCAATGGCCTGTTTTTTTGGGTTCTCCCTCCCCTTTCCTGGACCATTTTGTTAATTAAAATTCCTTCTGAATGTTGTGTATTTGTGGGACTGTTCTGTTTCTTGGGATGGAAAACGGGCAGTGTTTCCCTGCATAAGGATATAGAATATAGAAAGTGCCTTTACAGGGAAGGAAAGGAATTGCTGCAGGAAGAAAGCTTGGAATGAAGGAGGAATTGCTGGACTCTTATTTGTACCCCTTTAGTACTTGGATGTCTGCAGCCCATAGTGGCTGATAAGCTTGTGGGGTTTTTTTAGAGAAGACTGGGAATGCACTTTCTTTCTCTCCTGTAGATTGTCTTATTTCCTTGGCAGAGTAGCAATAACCTTTTTTTATACTTTTTTAAATTATCCAAAGCAAGGATTCTGTCAGGCTGGATGGAAGTACCTGTAGAGTATGGCAGCCCCACTCTTTAAACAGCCTTAAGGTTTTCAGCTGGAAGGCATAGCTCTCAATTCTTGCTTCTCTTCAGTCTGAGGCTGGATGTACTGCTCTGATAGTGAAGGTTCATGACTTTTTTTCCAGATACTGCTGTAAATATAAATGATTTTGAAAGATTAATTTTCTTCTGGGTTCTCTTCTGCTGGATGACAGTGCTTTTCTTTTTTTTCTATTTTGATTTTTTTACTTCCCCTTTCATCAGGGTACCTCTGGTGATATGCTCCAAGGACTGGTTGTCTCTGTGGTGGTTTTGGAATAAATCCGTAACTGCCCTGTCCCTGGCTTTCCAAGGCTGAGCAGTGCTGCAGACTATTTTTAGGGTTGTAATGTGCCTTCTCTTAAGTCTTGGATAACAGTAAGTGAGCAAGTGATTAGCTACGTACTTGGTGAGTGTTACTTTCCTTTGCCAAAATGAGCCTGCTCTGCCTTTTGTGTAGCAATGTGGGTTGCTTCCCTTCCCTCTACTGACTGCAAAGATAAAAAAACAAAAAGAGACAAGGAAATTGCAGATCTTGAGAGGAGGACAGAAGCTGAGGGCTCCAGCTGTGTGTGAACTTTCTACCACAGCTAGACAGTGGTGTGCTTGAGGATTTGGTACTGTTAACAAGTCTTCTCTAAAGCAAAAGCAGTCGGTGGTCTTTGTCCCCTAAGCCCTGTGTGGGCAGGTGGGCGTCCCCTTCCTCTGAAAGTGCAGAAGGTGGTGGTAGTCCTTGCCAAGAGGGGCTGTATCAGTGAGGCTGCTGTTAGTCCATGTATGTGGAAGATGTTCTTACACAAGCACACGTGGGCGAGAAGGGATCAGGCTTGTTTATTCCCTGAAAACCCTTGAGTGTTCTAAGTACTTGGCTGGAGTGGTTTGTGGTGTCCTCTCCAGAACCCAACACATTCAAAGCAAACCACTGAGCCATGCTGAAGTCTCACTTAGTCTCTTGACTTTAAGCTCTGGCTGACAACTAAATTCCATGGTCTAGAATTTTTTATTTTTTTGACTGCAAGTGCTGCCAGCCTTGCTGTGGAGCTCGTAACTGCGGAGTAAAATACAAGTCTCAAAGTAAATACAAGCTCAGTGAGCTTTGCTGGCAAACTGAACCACCCAGGAGCTGTCAGATGTCTGCTCGTTCCAGACTAAAGCTGGGAACGCTCTTGATGACACGCTCGGGGGCTTGGCGTAGACTCCACAAGCAGAGTTAGCAGTAAACATGCATAAGCAACACAGATCTTGCAACTCTTGAGTGTAACAAAGGTGTTGGATACACCATGTAAAATACACCCCTCGGTGTAACTGTTAACTTTTACTGCTAAAAATTGAGAACGTTTATTGTGCTAATTTTACCCCCTTAACTTTTACACCTTCCACAGGTGAGCTGGTGATGCCATAGTCACTGTATTGTCTTCCACACACTGTAGTAGGCTCCTGTGCCATGCACTGACTGTTGAATTGTTGTGCTCTGCTTGGTTCACTCTTCAATAGCAGCTTGGGAGCCAGTTGAAGTCTTTATCTATTTTGTTATTGTAACTGATAAAATCTTTTTGGAGAGCAAAAGCACTAATATTCTGGGCTTGGTGACCAGTGTGGTGCTAGCAGGGTGGAGCAGGTGGTTCGTGGTCCCCACTGACAGTGTGTTTAAGGTTGGTGACAGTAGTTTGTCTTTAAGTTCGTTGCATGAGGATATAAACTCTTCTCTCAGATAAAATATGACTCACACGATTTCCTGTGGTGGCCTTAGGCCCTCAGTGACCACCCTGTTGTGGTGTGCTACCAAAGTTAGAAGCCTTTGAGGTTGGGCTTTCATCCTAGTGACACGAAGATGTTTGGTTTTTTTTTCCTTAAACATGAGGAATGCTGTTTTCAGCTGCGTCCTCACCTGAGTATGGAGCACATGACTGCACTGTCATTGCAATTGCTCTGCGGATCAAGTGGTGTCTGTAAACATTTCTGTTCTGATGGTGTAATAGCCCTGGATTCTCCAGGGTGAGCCAAGGAGGCTCAAGCCCTGTGCTGTGGCCGTGGGCTTGTAGTCATACGATACAGGAGCACCTATACAGCGCCTCTCCTTTTAGCCTGACCTTCCTGGGAAGGACAGTGTGTGTTCTGTGGCAGTGTGTCTCTCTCGAGGTACAGACCACATTTCTTCATCGCTTTTCTAGCTCTGTAGAGGGTTGGAGGCAGAGAGAGACAACTGAAACAACCAAAGCAGGGGAGCAGGGAATGCTTACAAATTTGGAATCTTAAACTCAGGTCTTAAATCGCAGTGGGATCTTTTCCCAGTGAGTACCACAGGGAAGGAGCCGTTTCTCTTGATGTGCAAATAGGTAACGAGTGTACATGCTCTGCTGCTGTCTCAACATCTGTCTGTTTACCCTACTTTGTATTTCTAGTTCTGAGGCAGAAAGCTTTTATCTGCTCCGGACTCCCTTGTGTCGCTGTTTCCAAAATACAAGTGATAGATACAAATCTAGCAGTTAAAACGCTGGGCCTGGCAGAGGAGGAGGAAGAAGTAAAAAGCACAAAGAGGTTTGTAAAAGCTGTTTCTTCTGAGGCCCTGTTCAGCAAGACACTGGTGTGAGTGCTGCCTCTGGGATCAGGTGTGTGCTGCACCTCACTGCTGCTCCAGGTCCTGTGTGAGCGAGTTCCTTGGGCTTGTTTCTGCGGAGGGTGGGGGTAGAGGTGGTGTGGTGGCTTTTCAAGTCTGCCTGAATGCAAATAAGTATCTGAGAAGGCTCTTAATACCATAATGGGTGTCTCCACAGGGGAAATTGTGTCTGACTCATGCGTGATACTGAAAAGGGAGGGATGAACTGAAGAGCCACCAGCTTGGTGGGTGGGTTAGCATAGAGCCCCGAGAAGCCAAATCAGCAGAGCACTCTGTGTTGCATCCCACACTGTGCTTTCTTGGCCCCAATAATGGCATTGGCACCAAAGCAACATGCAGTAAGACAGTAGAATTTCTTCCCTTGTAGGTCTCTGAGCTGCTCAGTGTACCACTTGTGTACAGATGCTCCACTGCCGTTTGCAGAGCGACGGGAGGTTCTGTCCAAAGTGTCAGTAGGGATTAATCACTGCAGAGGTTTGGGAAGTTTTGTTCTGTGCTCCAGCTGTCCTGGCTAACAGTCGCCTTGATTTAACCTGTTAACATCTGAGAGCAAGGCAGAGTGTCTTCTCCACATGTGCAGAGCAGGCCTTTGTTTTCCTGGAATCTGTGCTGCAGTGTGAAATGTTTGCAAAACGTGGCTCTGGCTGAATAAATCCTCTCAGATTCCAGTTGCACAACCAAAGGAATTGAGCAAATTCCTATTTTTCTAACTATAACATGCCTTCGTTTTAACCGACTTGAAATTGGCAAATCTCATCTTGCACTGCCTTGAAAATAACAGACAGGAGGTTTTTATCCTGGCTTGCTGTGGTTGTGCTCGTTGCAGGTGTCTCAGTGCTGTGGCTTTGGCCATGCGGCGCCGACTCCCCCCGCGCTGCCTCTGCATGTGTCCAACTCATTTCTCAGGAGTGGGGACTCGTTCCTGAACCTGTAGCTCTGGGGTTCTATAAGGTGTTGACTCAACCCTTTGTCTACCTGGATCTATTTGCTCTTGCATTTGCTTCCTCACCTGGAAAAAAACCTGCATCCCGCAGTGCTCACTTGCTCTGTTTGGTATCTGTGTGGATAAGTGGAAAAATCTGTCTAACATTCCACCTCACCAAGTGTTCAGCTCTCACTGCTAGCCCATCGCTCTTTGTAATTTTATAATTGCCTAAGAAATTAAATCTGTGTTGTGATAAGTATTCTGTGTCTTCTTCCTTTTGTTTGCTGCTTGGAGATGGGGCAGACACCGGATCCGGCTGACGCTGTGTGTGTTCTGTACGCTGTGGTCCAAGGTGGCAGCAGTAAAGCCAAGCTGAGCTTTGTAGCTGCTCTCAAAGACACTGTCAGCTTGGATTTAGCAGGGACTGGGAGAGGACAAGCTGAGTTTCTCCTGGCACGTTTTGCTTGCAAATGTGATTTTCCCCTCTTGTTCCTCCTTAAAGCTCTTCCCAAGGGACTCGTGCTCATGCTTTTCTCCTGCACCTCAGGTGAGTTTAGGGAACTTTTTATTCTCTCTCTTTATGGGTTGCATCTGAAGCAGTGCTTTCAAATCCACACCCTGCTCACTGTGCTGGCACTCGGAGCTTGTTGCTTCTCACCCTGAAGCCCAGGAGGAAGATCTGGAGCAAACCCATGCTGATGGGTGAGGAGGCATCTCCTGCTTCTTTATGTATCCTTCCTTTTGCAAAGCCAGGATAAACACTGATCGGGGTGGGCCAGAGGAGGGAGAGCCTTTCTGCTCTTGCTAGCAGTGGTGGAGCACACTATGAGGAGGCTCTCCCTGTTCTCCTGTGTGACTGTTTCACAGCCAGGCCTCAGCTGTGAAGCTGCAGACATCTCTCCTGATCTAGCTCTGGAGGGCAATGCTGTGCTGCCAGTGCCGTTTGTGCACCTCCGTTTGCTTCAGGCAAAATCAGCTCTGTTAGCTCAGGCAAGTGTTTCTAAACTTTTTGGCTGCTGGTGATGTTTCCAGTCTTCTGCCTGGAGCAAACTGAGGATCTGAGAGAAGCTGCTGGTGGATTCCGTAAGCGACAGCAACTTCCAGCCGCGGGGTGATGCTGACAGCTCCTCTGTCCCCTGTGCCCTGGCTGGATGTGGCCATCCAGAGCCACTGATGTTCCAGGGGGTCTGACTGCCCCTCTGCTCCCACCCTGGGAGTGCAAAGCAGAATGTTCTCCAGTAAACGTGGGAAAAACTGTAAATAATGGCTCAAACCCAGCCCCAAGTGAGGCAGCCACGGTCGTGTTCACAGCAGCAGCCTCGTGTGCAGCTGCTGTCAGAGTGTGGCCCATTGGGCCCCAATTCCCAGGGAAGGGACTAAGAAATCTCATTTCCAATTATTTATCTTATTACAAGGGCAATGTGGCCTCGTGCCAGCGTTCCTTCCTGCTCTGATCCTGCCCTTCTTTGGGAGCAACTTGTCCTGCTGCAGCACCCGCTCCTGGCTGGATGCTCGCCCATCCTCTCACCACATCCAACCGACAGGTCTCAATAAAAGTTTTGGATGCAGATCTGCCAGGCCCTTGGCAGGGACTTCTTCAGCTAATTAATGGCATGATGTGAGCTAACGAGGGCTTTCTGCCCAACCTCCTGGAGCTGCGGAGATCTGATGCCCACTTGTTCCTGCACCTTGTTATTTTATCTTTTTTTAGCAATGAGTTTTGTTAAGTTACTGGTTATAATAAAGGATTCAGAGATTGGTAAATCCATAAACCAGGCTTCTGACAATATTTATTTACTCTGGATGCTGTTTTCCAGAGGCAGGGAAGGCCCTGGGAGAGGGAGGCTGGTGTCTGCAGGTCCAGAGCAGGGGCTGTGGTGGACAGTGCTGGGTGACACAGGGGAACAGCCCCTGGGTACAGACTGTCACCTCTGGGTGCCAGCGTGGCAGGTACCTGCTTGGCACCTCGGGGTTCCCCAGCTGCAGGCACCACCCTCATCGCTGCCCTCCCCTCCTGCTGCTGGGACTGGGTGAATGGGTTTCAAACCCTGCCCGGCGCTTCACCGTCTGCTTCCTCGGCAGCTCCAGCTCATGAACTGCTGTGCTCTGGGGGGGGGCAGTCGGGGCGATGTCCCAGCCTGTGACAGTGGGAGGGATCGGGGGGGGCCGCGCTCCACTGCGCAGCCACTAGATGGTGGTGCGGGGCGTCCCTGCTCCTTCCCGGCGACATCCCGGCCTCTGCCCCGGGCGCGTCCCTGCTCCTTCCCTGGGAGCATCCCAGCATTTTCCTCCTGGTGCATCCATGTTCTTTTCCCCCTTCCCTGGGAGCATCCCCCCATCCTTTACACACACACACACCCACACCCCAGTGCATCCCTGCTCCTTCCCTGGGAGTATCCCCACATCACTGCTCCTTCCCTGGGAGCATTCTCCCATTCTTTACGCCCCCCCCAGCGCATCCTTTTTCCTTCCCTGGGAGCATCCCTGCTCCTTCCCTGGGAGCATCCCAGCCTTTTCCTCCTGACACATCCCTGTTCATTTCTCGCTTCCCTGGGAGTATCCCCACATCCCTGCTCCTTCCCTGGGAGCATCCCAGCCTTTCACCCCTGGATCATCCATGCCCTTTTCTCCCTTCCCCAGGAGCATCCCAGCCTTCTGCCCCCAGCACATCCCTGCTCCTTCCCTTGTTCCCTCCTGGACCATCTCTCTGCCCACTTCTGCAGCAAAGCTCTGCACCACCTCCAGTAGGTGCTCAGGGCACCTTCTCCGCACTGATGCTCCATGACTCAGAGCAGAGTAAGATAAAAAAAAAACAATAAATGGCCCGTGTTGCCCTCACCCAGCTGCTGGGGGGGGGAGGGGGGGTGCAGAGGGCTCTTGGCTGCTGTGTGTGCCACAAACCTGCGTGGGAAAGCTGCCGGGAGGCTGGAAAAGGAGCTTATCTGCAGCTGTGCCAGGCTGGGGGGACTGGAGCAGAGCAGAGCAGGGGTGGTTTGAGCTGTCTTTAAGCCAGGAGGGGGAGGGGGGTGGCTGGGTCACTCCTCTGCCGCGTTTTCTTGAGCAAATCAAATTGCAGCTTTCAAAATTGGGCCCCAAAACAGAGTCGTGACAGGAGCGGGGTGAAGTTCTGGGCTTCACCAGTCCCCCAAAACCTCTGCTGTTGGCTGGAGGCTGGAGTGGGTCTGGTTGATGTGGAAATACCACCCCTATGCTGTGCCACCCCTGTGCACCATCAAGGCAGTGGGGGCTGTGCTCTGGGTGCCCCTCGGGGATCCCCCAGCCCTTGCTCTGTATGGGCAACAAGCACGGACAAATTGCAGAAAGCATCTCTTGTCTCCTCACCCAAAACCAATTCTGAAAATGAAAGCGGGGAGGCAGCGCCGGGAGATGTTATCTCGCTCCTCTTTAACGTTTCAGATAGGAAAGAGCCTTTCCTGTCTCCTAGGACGAAAAGCAATTTGCATTTCAAGAGGTCAGGACGCAGCTATTTCTTTTTACCAACTGAAATTAGTTATTAAAAGTCTATTTGGAAACAAAACAACGCACGCATAGGAAGATGGCCTCTGCAGGCTCAAATTAACTGCTCCTGTCATCCCTGATTTCCCTGGCTGCTGCTGGAGGATGCTGGATCGAGGAGGTACATGCATCGCTGGAGATGCAGAACCGCATCTCCTCTGTACGGCTGGAGCTGCCCCGGCCATGGGGGAGCTGCCTGGCTAAGGGGGACAGGGGTGTCCCCTGGGAAGCAGGGGGCTTTGCATCCTGCTGCCGTGCACAAGCTTGGCTCTAGAAAAGGCACTGCAGGGAGGATAATTCAATGACCATCTCCCTGCGTGCTGCCAGCTCCTGTGCTCGCCCAGGAGTGGGACCTCACCCTGGCTCCAGCAATTCAATTCTGCCTTAATAAAAAGCCTTGGCAGCCCCGAGCAGCCCCTGAGCTTGGCCGGCGTTTGCAGGGCTCTGCTTGCTTTGTTTTCTCAGCTGCTGCCTCTGCCCTCCCTGAGCTCACCGCTGCCGCTTATTTATATTGGAGTTTGCATTAGCAGATGCACTCTGGGATATTCAATTACCTATAAAGAGCTGCAGCAACGAAACCCTTCGCTGGAGCCATCAAGGGGGTTGGGATTTGGGTTTGGTTTTTTTCCTTTGGTTTAGGACATTGTTTTTCAGACGTAGGAGTGGATAAAGTGGTAGCATTGAGTAAAAAAAAAAAAAAAANAAAAAAAAAAAAAAAAATAAGAAGTGGAGTAAAGAGGAGGAGAAATAAATAAATAATCCTGTTTATGAAATGAGACAACTGGGTAGAAAAATGATCTCCGGGAAGAAAGCGGCTCCCAGGGCTATTTTTAGCTTTTCTGTTTCTTTTTCTTCACTCCCCCACCGCCCCAGCGCAGGCTCTGGGTTTGGTGAATGTCAGTCCCACTGCTCCCCTCACCTCTTGAGTGCTGGGTGATGCCTGTTTTTTATTATTTTTCATCTTATTTATAGCATGGAGGCAGGAGAGGCCGTGCAGGCACCACGTCCAGCCCTGGCTGGGAAAACTGGGGGCAAGCGGTCAGGGGGGAGAGGCAAGGGGATGGTGGGGACCAGGCTTCT
>VZRW01007118.1:77001-95695 GCA_013398125.1 Aegotheles bennettii | reverse complement strand
GCTGGGATGAAGGGAGAAGACCTGCAACATCTCAGCTGTCTTCAGCCAACTCCAGGGCTCGGCTTGCAGATGCACAGATGACACCAGCACCACAGCCTCCAGCAGAACAGACCCGAGCAAGGCACCCGTGTGAGGGATTCAGCCTCTTCCCCAAGGGCTTTTGCCATTCCTCTGGCACGGGGATCTCCTTCCCTGCCCATCTCAGGTGGCTTTGCTCACAGCACAGACCCTCCACACTGCCTTGGGTGCTGCTGGAGGTGACACAGAACCCACCTGGTGTTTATAGTCCGTGTCAAAGCAAACACCACTGCTGCCCACACCCCAGCAGGCAGGGCAGTGCCTCACCTGGGGTGGGGAGAAGAATTATTGAAATCATTGCTGGTGCCCACGGGAGAGCCACTGCTGGCAATGGCACCGCTCTGGCTGGAGAGAGGAGCCCTGGGACCAGGGAAACCATCCTGGGGGAGCCCAGGGGAGAACCAACAGGCCTCCCCATGGAACCCATCTCACCATCCCCAGCCGGCAGGAGCTTCCCCATCCGTGGCTTTGTGCACCAGCTGCTCACCACAACCATGTCCCCACACCACGTCTGCAAAGCTGACAAGAGACACGTCCACGCTTGGCCACATCTGGAGCCCAGAGACAACAGCAAGAGCAACAAACCTCTGGTTCCAGGACAAATGCCGATTCCCAGCTGGGGAAGGGGGTGGGCTGTCAAGAAAAAGAAGCCTCCACTGTGTTCCTTTCCTATTTTTAGCCTGGTTTCCTAAGGAAATGAGATGTCTGCAGTCCAGGCCCTGCCTTGCCTGTCCCTGTCAGTACCATTCTGAACACAGTGCCCCACTTCAGCCAGATCTGACAGCGAGGAGAAGCCGCACAGAAAATCCTCTTCCTGCAAGTTTGGTGACAAAAACTGGTCACATTTCACTGAAAAATCAACCCTTGCACTTTGGAAGGCAGGAACCAGCTGGCAGGCTCCTGGCTGGAGGAATCCAGAGTCACCTTCACTGCTGCTCCCCAGGGAAGCTCCGAGCCCCCCTGTGCGAGTGCCCGGCTGCAGGAGCACCAGGGAGAGCCCATCAAGCTCAAGAAACAGAGCCCCAGGCAACAACCCATCTCCTGTCCTCTGCCCCTCGCTGACCTCCTCCTCCAAAGCTCTCCCAGCTCTTGCTGGAGAACACAACAGCACGCCTGGACACTTGCCCACGCTCACCAAAGCAGCTCTGCCACACAGAAGTGTTACTGAAACACGGAGTGCTGCTCCTGCAGCAGCACCCACAGAGGTGTGGGAGAGGTGGGACTCCATTAAGATGATCTCCTGTACTTCTTCAGCCTTCAGGATGGAATACAAGCATTCAGCAGCGTCCACCCAAAACTCTTTGGTGCTGAGTGCTGAACTCCAGCCCAGCGTAGGGCAATGATATGCTCAGATAGCCCAAGGCAGAGATTTGAAGGAGAAACATCTCTGGCCAGCTTGCCTCCAACTTCCTTCTCTCCAAAACACTGATCTCAAGAAAAAGGGTAGGAGTAGCCTGACCCAGACCAGAGCTTGTGTAAATTTGTTTCTTTTTCATCCTTGACTTAAGTCAATGAACCCCAGAGTGCTGCAATTCAGAGCGTGATGCTCTCCTCCTGCCCTGGGCATCACCAGACAACCATGTCCTGCCACGGACCCTCCTGCCCAAGTGAGGAGCTGAAGGCACTGCTTGGAGAGAGAACAGCTCTGCACCCTTCACAGCCATGGCCCATGCCCAGGCTGGATTGGACTGCTGTCACCCTCCAGTCCAACACCGACCGCCCCAGAGATGCTGCAGAAACACCCCCTTGGCTGCTTCAGGAGAAGGTTGGCTTGGGCCCCGGAGCTTGTGGGTTTATATGGCGACAGCACACTTGGGGACTACCCAGAGCAGCTCCCACTCACCTCACACACAGCTCTCCTTGCCATGCTGGGAAGCCACTTGTGTCTTTCCCCACGTGCATTTGGCTCCGGTGCCTGTGCGGCCCCACGTTCCCAGGGACCTTTCATCTGGAGGACCATGGGAACACACCCTCATCATCTGCCATTGCTGAGTAAGCCACCTCCAGCACAGCACCTGCAATGGGGCCAGGTGAGAGGAGGTGGAGCAGATCTTGTTTTCTGGTGAAATATTTGTGGTCAGGCTATTCCATACTCGCCGTGTTTCAGAGATGTGGAGTCTGCACCAGGAACGAGGCCAAAGCACCCGTGAATCACATCCCTGCAAACAGAAACCCAGCAGAAATCAAGAGCTGTCCTAAAGCAAAGAACCAAATCATCTCAGGCTGCAGCCTCGGATCATGCGAGTCTCAGCCCGGGGGCCAAACCAAACCCCTGCCAGACCTTTGGCTGTTTGAGAGCTCCCAAAACCCCTGAACTCAGCTGCTTCTGAAAGGAAGAGAAATGGTGGGTTTGGTTTTATTTAGGAAGGGAAGGCAAAATAAGAGCAGGTCCCTTTGCTCTCCCTTGGGGGATCTGGAGGTGCAGGACGGTGGAAGATCTGCACAGAAACCAACCCAGTTCCAAGCCAACTTCAGAGCCTGTATCCCGACTCCAGGTACTGCAGGGCTCTGGCTCCACAGTGTCCAGCTCATTCCTGAGCACCCACCCCAGGGGCTCCAACCCCGCATTCCCGACTCGTGCATCACAGTTAACTGTCGCTCATTAATGACCACACACACACACGGGTCCTCCCGAGCCCTGGCTGCTGGCACCCCCTGGAGAGCCAACGGCCGGGCACAGGGAATGCTCTCCAAGAACACGGCTGGAGCCACGCCGCCCTGTCAATAAACAGATTCTCGGTTGCTATAGCAAAGGCAGCAGGCAATTAACGAGTGCTCTCAGGGCCCCTTCCCTCCCCAGCAGCTCCACAGACCCCCCCATCCCTACCGAGTCAAACCCCGACCCCGCCCGGGCTGCACGGGCAGAGCCCCCGCAGGGACCCGGCTCCACCCGCCCCTCCCGTGCTCTATAAACAGGGAGAGAAAGCAGAGGGAAGGCACCGGGCTCTGCTCCCCACGGGCTGGGCCCTGCCCGGCTGCTCCCCTCGGGCTCTGCACCAGCCCGGACCCGCTGGGGAAGCGTTTCCTTCCTCTCCTGAACCAAGGCGCCGGTTATTTCGGTCACGAGAGCCAGGAAAGCCTCCGGTGCAGAGATGGGAGCAGTGCAGATTCCCAGTGTCACATCCTGGTTTCTGGTGGCTGAAGCATCTCCCAGCACACAGCCGGAATGCAGCCGGGTTGAGCCGAGAGAATAAATCTGGCTGCGTGGAGGAGTTCAAAGACACCTTCACACAGCTGGCAGGGACAAAACCCACACCGAGGGGCACGGTAGCAGCATCTCCCTCCCACCCCAGCGGCCTGAACCATGTTGTCAGAACTTCTCGAGCTGCCCTGGCACTGCACAGGACCAACGCCTGCAGCTGGGACACGGCAGAGCACGGGAACATTGAGCAGAGCCAAAGAGCAGAACCAAGGCCTGAGTCCCTTTGCTGGCCCTCGGGTCCCAGGGGAAGAGTTTCGTGTGCTTTTGGCTTCCCGCAGGAGCTGCCCGGCCCGGAGAAGGGATCTGAAGCTCAGCACGTCTGTCACACTTCATCAGGCTGCACAAATAACAGCTCCTCACCGCGGGAAGCCCTCACGCTGCGAGCCATGGCTGCGCTCGCCAAGCTTATTTTAGAGTGCAGGAGAACTTGCCAAGGGAAGGGAGAGGAACCCCACCACGGAGATAATGTAAACCTCGTCCAGACAGAGCTCTGGAGCTGTGCTGCAGAAAGCCACCCCATAGGATGACCAGTGGGGGTTGCTTCCCCTTCAACCCCGATGAGGATCTTACTGGTGTTGGGATGCAGAACCCCAGCCAAGCACCTCAAAGCTGCTGACTTTGCACCCGAGCAGCTGTGACTGTCCCATCCCGTGCGGAGGGTTTGGGAGAACAGCATCAGCTTTTAATGACTGAAACAGTGCTCCAAATCCAGCTTGAAAGCATCTGGATCTGAGAGGGAGGGGAAAAATATCCCCCAGCCTGCAGCCCCAAAGGGATCAAGGTGCCCTGGTCCATCGCTGCTCAAGGGTGCAGGATGGGGCCAGGGCAGGAGTTCATTGATCTCCTGTGCACCACTCACTGCCATGGCACAGGATCACAGCCGAGGTGATGGGAAAGGTGGGAATTGGGAACACCACGCTCCCTCAGTGTGGGAGAAGCTGCAATTCCCCCCGTGCCTGTGCCAGGGAACAGAGCGGAGCCATACGGACACTCCTGGAGAGCAGGGGAGGGAGAGCAGAGCAGGAAGAGGCTTTGTGGGCAGTGGGCAGGGAGCACACACTGGAACCCAGGGCTGACCCAGCTCCCCTGGGGCAGGGAATCCTCACTCACACCCAGCCCCGGGGGGCTTGGGGCACACGCACAGGTCTGGCCATGGAGCTGCTGGCTCCAGGAGCTCAGCCCTGGGTCTCATCTAACTCACGAGGATGCCTAATCCTGAAAGCCTGGGCAAAGCATCTCCCAAATCCCTCCCCTATCCGATGTGAGGTTTTGTCCAAACAGATAAATTCCCACTGTGAATCAGTGCCTGGAAGGGAAAAAAGAAAAAAAATCAGAAATTTCTGCTCTGACACCATTCAAGTGTGGCAAACCAGGCTGAGCAGCCAGGAGAGGGTGGCAAGTGGCCACCCCCAACGTGTGAAGCCAAGCAGAGACCTGTGACTTCGCTCCAGAGAAGAACCAGGGATTTCTGCTTCCACCTGGAACAGCAAAAAGCTTCTGCTTTAAATTCCCCTGAAGAAATGTCAAAAATAATCTCCTTTGCCTCAGCCTGAATGCCTCACTTCAATAAAACCTGAATATTTTGCTCTAATTTTATATAACATTTCCAAACAAACCCCAGGATTTCCTGATCTTGGTTGAATTCCCCCTTCCTGCATTTTTCTCCCCCCAAATGCTGTGAATTCACCCTCATTTAATGTGATATCTCACTTGCATTAGAATTACATTTCCCAAGGGCTTTTTTTGGGGGGGACCAGTTTTACACCAACTTGCTTTTTCTTTGGAACCAACCCTGGGCTCTCCCTCCTGTGTTCCTGAGCTGTGAAGTCTCTCTTGTTATTTTTAAGTGTTTCTCCATAACCAAGAAGGACAGAAAATTTCCCCCATGCCCCCTCAAAGCCAAGACACCCACGCTGTTCCTTAGCCCCAGCACGGAGGGAGCAGGAGGTCTCCAGTACAACTGCTCCAGCTGGCAGTGCCACAGCACATCTCGACCCACTGCTGGGCTCTGTGGTCCCAGCACAGAACTGGAGCCACCTCTGGGAGAGGGGGGAAAAGAGGCAGGAGGTGATTTTTGGAGAAGTCCCCCCATCGCCTTCCATGTGCAAGAGCTGGTGGCAGAAAGGTCCCCACCTTCACGTCACCATGAGCTGTTTAAATCTGGGTGCTCAACCTCCTCACACAGTCAGTGGAGAGGGAGCAGCATCTCCCAAGGGCTGCTTGTGCCAGACCATCCTGAACTGGAGATGAGTCAGCCTCTGCAGATGACCACAGCTCTCCCGTGACTGGAGCACCAGCTTAACCCAGGCACACCCAGATCCTCTCCAGCTGAGGCAAGCAGGAGGAAATACAGGCTGAGCCATCCAGCCTGCTGTTTATGGCACCTAACGTGATCTCCTGGAGGTCTGCATGGACTTGGGGGATTAGAAAGACAGGACAAGACCCAGGTACAGAACCCCAGACTGGTTTGGGTTGGGAGGGACCTTAAAGCTCATCCAGTCCCACCCCTGCCATGGGCAGGGACACCTCCCACCACACCAGGGTGCTTCAAGCCCCATCCAACCTGGCCTTGGACACTGCCAGGGAGGGGCAGCCACAGCTGCTCTGAACATAGTTATGTTCAAAATTTCCTTCAGTGCAGGACAACCTTGGCCCTGCAAAGGAGGAGTCACAGTGGGGGTGTGTAAGGACATCCACATGTGGACTGTCCTCCTGCCTCACCTGGAGCAAGGTATTCCCTGGAGAAGAGACAAGGTGAGCAGGGCCACTTACCACTTCTCACAGTACCTGGAGGGAATCCCATGGCTACCTGCGAGGCTGTGGAGAGCTCCAGGAAACTCCTCCTGGTTGTTCCTGCAGTCCAGAATCATGCAGCCCTTGGTGGAGAAGGCTGCTGAACCTGGCCTGGCCCGTGCTGCCCCGTAAGTGACAGCACTTGACTTGCAGAGAAAATACTGAGAGTGAGTCATGAGAACAGGCTCAGTGGGTCAAGCCCCACGCCTGTGGAACAGGCACGAAACCACCCCTGAGCCACTGGCATCTGTCACTTCACTGGTGTGACACACACAGACAATTTATTGCTATGCAGTAGGCTCTCTGGCTCACCTTTAGGAGGGCAATTTCTCAGCCACAGCTCCTGTTGCTGATCTTTAAGGAGGATTTTCACCACTTGGCATGAGCTGGGAGTAGATCTGGGATCCTGCAGTCATTTTGCTTCACTGCTCTCCAGTCCCACGCGTGCTGTGGGTCACAGGGTACCCCAGGACATGGACTGAGGCTGTGCAGCACCAGGAATTACAGGAACAGAGCAGCAGGGCTTTTGTCAGGAGAGGACAAGGAGCAGAATCACACTGAGTACTTGTAAAAGCACCTCAGCTATTTGCAGTGACACAAGTGCAGCCTGTGGAGAGCAGAGGGGTGTTTCCATGGGCCAAACCCACCCACCCAAACCCACCCACCCCTCTGCTTGCAGTCCCGGGGCAGGGAAACTGCAAGGACACGAGTAACAGAGCACAGCAAGCAGCTCCTTAACTCGAGGAATCATACACACAGATAGCTTAAAAAATATTTCTTTTTTTTTAAAAAAAGAAAGTACATACAGATTTTCAGTTCTGACAACAGCCAGGAGCCCAGAACTTTCCAACCAGGCAGGTTTATTCCCAGATTGCCTAAAGCAATGACAAACCCCAGCCAGGCAACACCCAATCAATCCATCACGACAAGCAGGGGAAGATCTCTATGGTGTTTATCCGAAGGACAGTCTGTGGGTTCATGATGACTGAAAAAGAATGGAGAGAGAAGAGAAATAATCAGATGACAGCATGAAACTGCTGTGTACCTTTCCAAAGGCTCCCGCTGGCTTCGCTAGCCCAGCCTCGGGCACGCCAGGGCACGCCGGCGCCTGGGACGGGTGTGCTGGCAGCTGCTGGCAGGAGCTGTGCACCACGGCCATGGTGTGAGCAGGAGGTCTAAGGCAGAGCCCCCTGGGACTGTGTCAGGCTGGCCAAGGCTTTAGCATCCCTTCCACAAAGGTCATTTCTCTCTCTCAGTCACCCTGAGGAGGGGCAGCCATTGGTCATCAGCCTGCCACGGGACACTGTTAGGTCCTGCCAATACCTGTGATTACACACCCAACATTCCAGGCTTTGGGAAGAGAACACGAGTGCTCTTCTGCCCAGGATATCTTTGCCAGCGAGGTCTTTGGCAAGGCTATCCAACAAAGGGTGCTGGGCCAAGGGAAGCCACCGTGCTCTGAGCACAGCGGGCACAGCCACGGGCTGGCAGAGCCTCTGTGCCACGAGGGGTCCTGGGGACACAGTGAATGGCACTGTCCTTGTGCCATGGTACCTCCCCCCTCCCAGGGCCAGCAGCAAAAAGCAGCAGGGAAGGAAGCTCTGCCTTCTTTCCATCTTACTTTTCTTCCTTTGGTAGTTGTGCCTCTTCCAAAAGCGCATGTTAACCTTTGGCCACGACTCTGTCTTCTCAATCACAGTGGCCTCCACACGGACGAGATCCTTCCTTAAAGAGAAATGTATAAAGTATCACTTTGTAATTATTGACACTCCCCCCCCTCCTCGGTGAGCAGGTTTCTGGGGGAAAGTGACAGACAGATAACATGTCCTGCTGTACAGAGCCCAGATCCACAGGGACTACCAAGTCCCCGTGGGAGGAGGAAAATGGGTCAGGCTGTTGGCTTCACGGTGCAGAACCAAAAGGCTCGAGGTGCTGCACGTGGACCAGCCCAGTGATGAGCTGGATTGCAGGGCAGCACCTCTGCCACGTGAGGGATGAGATCAGAAACAGCTACGGAGGCTGCAGGAAGATAAACCTGCAGGAACTTGTAGGATTCCCATAACATAAATTCCCCTGGCACGTCCACACGATCTTGTGTATCCTACTGTGCTCGTGGTACAGCCTGAACCCACCTGTGGCCCCTTCTCCTGTGCTGTGCTGGTCAAGAGAGAAGTCCTTCCTCCTCCTAGGAAGCACCACAGACAGCTGGGAGAAAGTCTTCTCACCTTGCTCACCTGAGTACGCCCTGGCAAAGGCTGAGTGAAGAGAGATCTGGCCCACAGCTCCGAGCAGGAGGCACCACTAATTGGCTGCTGGAGCAAGTCACTCCTCCCACACACCACCCACTCCTGCTCTGTCCTGCTTGTTTACCCCACATGGGAAGAGAAGAGGGGGACTCACTGAGGATTTCATGCACTGCTCCCCACCTGCAGCTGGGGGACTTCAGCTTGAGTGATGAGACCACTCAAAGACTCCAATCATTTCTAGATCTCATTTCTACACTCAGCAAGTCAACATCCTCCCTCCCCAAGGATGGGCACGGAGAGAAGAACATGGCCCCTACTTCCTTCATAGGTGGGCGAGATCAGAGTCATTTGTCCCTCCACACGACCTTCCCAAGCACACACACCTCCTGCCCCCCAGGGACTCTGCAGAGCTCTGAGTGAGGAGGAGAGTGCTGGGATTTCCAGCTGCTACCTGAAAACCACCGGAGCTGGAGGACACGGTGGCCTGGAGCACAGCTGCAGGACCTGCTACCTGTCTGCACAGCATCTCCTCCCTGGGAAGAGAAGCCTCTCCAGACAAGAGCCAGACTAAAGCTTCAGAAAGCGTGGTTTTAATCAGCAGTCACAATGGAGGGGGATGAGACACTCCTTCATGCAGCATCCCTGCAGAACACCATTAAAAACCCATCAGCACGCTCACTTCGGCAGGAAGACATTTAAAGAACATTTTCCTGACAAACGACTCTGTCTGCACTTCGGGGGGCAGAGGGGGGAAGCCCATCCAGCCTAACTGCTCCAGCAGGGTCACCAGGAGGCCAAAGGCTCTGAGACATCTACCATCTCCCAGCATTTAGCCTCTGGGCACAATATATGTATGGAGATTGAACCCTGGAGGGAGGAGGGAAGAGCAGCCAGAGGAGAAAACTGATCTATCTGCATTAAGTGACCAGCCCAGAAGGAAAGAGACGTAAGATAATCTCGATTTGAGGAGACCACGGGGTGACTCTGCCATGGCAGCTGAAGGATGCTCTGCTGATGCAGCCCAGGGCAGGACCCACCAGCACGACTGAAATACACAAGAAGCCAACACGGCTCCACCCGAGGACTGACCCTGCCACTGCCACCAGGGAGCTGGGCTTCCCAGCTCTAATCCCTGCCCCTGGAAGGCAGAGGCAAAGCTGAACTCCCCCTGACTTGGACTCCAAAGGCATGTAAGAAACTCACTGGTGATGATCACATGGGAGAACTGGAGAGCAGCCAGGCCAGATAAAGCGACCCGGTCACCGAAAGCTCCGCGGCGCTCCCCGGGGAGCCAGGGCTTGCAGGGGCACAGCCAAGCTGTCCTGACACAGCTCTCACCACTGGCTGTCCCAGGCCTTGGGTAGGATCCAGTCACAGGGAGGCACATGGACAGGGATCCATAGGTAAGTGTGCCCTCTACACGGCTTGATGCTGCCATGCTTTCAGGCAAACCATCACAGGTATTGAGAATCCAAGCATGGCTTCACTGTGCACATCAAAGCTCAAGGCCAACAGGCCCTGGGGCATCCTTCTCTGTTGGACAAAGCAGCAGGACCTGCTGCTTGAAGGGCTGAAGCACAGCAGAAACCAACGTGCTGGTGAACTGCACACAACCAGAGATGTTCTCAGCAAAACAGAGCCCAAGAAAACACAAAAATCTTTATCAAGTGTTTGAGGTATGACTGGAATGTCCATAAATCCAAAAAAGGGGTCACACATTTCCCAGAGTCCGATGTGGACAGCCAGGCCCTGCTGCCTTCAGCAGCAAACGGGTTCGTGACCAAGCACATCCACCCCATTTCTGCAGGAGGCAAGAAACATTCACACAGAGATCTCCTGGACCTCAGCTGGGCTGAAAGCCACTGTCATCGTGCAGTGCTAAAGATCCAGGCTGCAACCCCAAAGGATCATAACTCCTGGAGATATCAACCCCAGGTGACAGGCTGAACACCAGCCTGCTGGCTGGGAAAGGAACAGGTCCAGGGCCCTTCATGGTTTCCAGCGCAGACACTGCAAAGACAGGCAGGTGGCAGGAGAAGGAGCAGGGCTCAGAGAAGGAAAGGCTGTCCCAGCTGTACTCTGCCTAGAAACCAGCTCAGCTTTCACCCAGGGGCACCACTCGTGTCACTCAGGTCCAAAGCAGCTGAGGGCACTCAGCTCATGGCCTGAAATACCAGCCTGGCTGAGGTTACACCTGCTCCTGATCGCTTCAAATGCAGTCTCTGCATTGCACAGCTCCACAAAGTCCTGCTGGGCACCCTGGTGCCTATGGACCAGGCAGCAAGGCACTCAAGCAGACCCAAACCCAGCAGACTCCAGAGCAGAAGCCAGCTAGAAGTCCCCAGAACAGCCTCTGCCATGTGGAGGTGTTTTGTGGCACCGCTGTTTGTTAAGGCTCTAGAGGAGTGTCATCCTGGGAGGTATCTGACTGCTGAGGAACATCGAGACATGACCCTCTGTCCAAGGCAGGACAGGCTCCTGCCCCCCTCGGAGTCTGACCAGGGAGTACAGCCGCAAGGAACTGTCTCATGCAGGCACTCCTCCAGCACTCCCTGATGTGTTTATTTTTAACACAACACAAAAACACTCTCGTTCGCATCCAACCTCTGATCTCTCCTCCAAAATGCTTGTGGTTCAGGCACAACTGGGAACCGTGTGAGAGAACTGCAGCCCACATTGCTCCTGGGTTCTGCTCTCCTTCCCCCAGCCCATGCTGGAGAGCTGGGGGACATTGGACAAGAGCTGGGGGGATGCAGGACCAGAGCTGGGGGGATGCAGGACCAGAGCTGGGGGACGTGGGACCAGAGCTGGGGGACACAGGAGGTTTCCTGCAGCTCAGAGGGAGGATGGCAGCTCCCCAGCAGCCTCTCCTGCCTGCTCAGCCTCCTCCTCCCACTGATCCTCCCCTGCCCAAGTCACTGGAGTTCAGGCTCCCGCTGGCAGATGTGCAGTGTGCTCTGCTTCAAGCAGCTGCAAAGGCTTTGCACACACTGGAGCACCTGCAGGAACCCACCAGCTGGTTTCCTTCCCTCCCAGAGCTCCCGGGCCACGGCCAGCACACAAACAGAGCTGCCAAGGACCACCCCAGGGCCCACGTTAGGAGCACTGGGTGAAGGATGGTGCTCACTGCCTGCCCGGGCATGGCCCTGTCTGCAGAACTTGGGCTCTTCTTTGAATTTCTGCAAGATGACATTTCCAGTTCTGATAATGAGATTCCCTCTCCAAGAATCTTCTGCAGTGCAATACCTGGCAATAATTCAAAGACTCCTGAGGATCCGCTGTTCCAGGTCTCTTTGCAGGACTGTTATAAGGACCAGAATCCTGTCTAAAGCAGGGAACCCCAGGCAGGTACCACCACTGCACCTGGAATCACGTTATCAACTGTACAAACACTTTACAACTAACTCTTAAATAACAACAGTCTCTGGTGCCACAGAAAGCACTCAGAGTGACAGTGATCTGAAACCATGTGGCATTTCAAACCTGGATCTACAAGCCACCAAGAAATAATTCCTGGATGTCCAAGTTCCTCCTTATCCGACCACCCTCTGCCCAAGTCACTGCAGTTCTGTCTCAGACCTCAACGTGTGGCTCAGCCTGCAGCCAGACCACAGCCAGGGCTCCCAGACACTTGAGCACCTGCAACCCACCTTCTCCACTTGAGCTTTGCCACTAAAACCTCCTGGGGACAACAACAGCTCGTGACTGCTCCTGGCAAGCACGAGGATCTGGGCAGTAACACCCAGCCCACACCCACTGCCTGTCTGCAGAGCGAAGGCTGAAGAACCAAATGTTCTGCCAGCTTGTAGAGCAAGGCCTCCAGCAGCAGGATGGAGATGGTGCCCAGGGGGAAACTCCTCCTCCCCGTTCTGTGGTTGCTGGACTGTGTGGAGAGGAGGAGGGGGAATTGGGGAACTCTAAAATGAAGGTCAATTATTAAGATCAAGCCAAGGCCTCCTGGGCTAAGACAAGGGCAGAAGGAAATGGGTTAAAAACCCAAGTGAAATTGGTTAAGGGATGGGAAAGGGTTTCTGGAATATTTCAAGATGATTATCACTGAAATTAGGGAGTGAGGGAGCACTGATGTTGAAGAGTAAGATTCACTGCTAGCTTGTGCAAGGCTTATACCATGAGAAGGAGATCCAAGCCAAGAGAGGTGAATGTCCTACAGTCACCCTAGGAACGGGCACTGCTGCTCCACCCTGGCACTGGGGCCGTGGTCGGAGCCAGCAGAGGCTGAGGAGCTGCTGTTAGGGGTGGTTCTTCCAAAGCCATGGGGCTGGGGAAAAGCTAGTGCTGATAGATCCAGGCTTCTCGTCAGTTTCAGGCACTGTAGGAGCCCTGAAGCTACAATCAGGTACAAGAATTGTGTTGAAGATAATTCATGTCTGAGACCCCTTACCTGAGGAGCGGCCTTCCAACCAGGGTGAAGTCATCAGCACCAACCAGCAGAACCTATGGAAAACAAATCCAGCATGGATCACTGGCTCACTGTCCCAGCAGGAACACAAACAGTATCCTCCAGGCGCTGCAGTCACTGTAAAGGAGTCAAACTGGTTAAAAAAAGGTGTTTACACACTGCAAACCTGACACTGTGACCAGAGGGGGATGGTGGGGAAAGGCAGGACAGATTCACTGCACTGATGGTCTCCCAGGAGAGCTGAGCCTGCTGAAACACACTTGAGATCAGAACACACTGAACCGTTCTGTTCTGGCTCACCAACAGTTGTAAAAGATATGAACAGCCCTACAGGGAGGAGGAACAACACGCCCTGTGTGGGATCTGGGTGAATGGCAGCTCCTAAAACCCTTGGATTTTTATAGCGACTGCCATGAACCCCAGCAGAGAAACACAGACACTGCTCTCCTCCATGAGACCTCAAGATGGGCAACAGAGGAACAGACACCTGGGCAGGGACCCACTGCTCCTCCTGGCTCAGGGCATTGCAGCCACCTGCCCCTCTGAAGGACAACAGAGAGGATTTCGTGAGGACAGGCACAATTTCTCCCCCCCACTACTCGTATGGGAGCAGCTAAAGCTCATCTCAGCAGCCAGGAGGAGTTCTGACTTTTGTTTTAGGCAGATACTTGCCAGGAAAATCCCCAGAGGGTTGTGGTGGTTAGGCAAGTCTTTCACCTTCCTCGCTCCACCGAGACCTTTGCATTCCTAGCTGCCTGCTCCATGCCAACACTCCTCCCTCTGCTGTACACAGGGATGCAGGACACAGCTGGAGACAAAAACCTGCCCCAAAACTGGGCTTCAAAGCAAGGGATGAACAGAAGAATGGCCCTTCTCTCCTCAGCTGCCTGCTTGGCTCCAACAACCAACGTTAGGATCAAGCCAACAGAATCCCACTCCATAATCTTTCATTTAAGCTTTGGATTAATGAGCCTCTGCGAGTCCCTGCTGGTTAACCAAGGCTGAGGATAAAGATGTTGGATTGCACCTTGTGCTTCCCCACTGTGTGCATCCCCCCAACCCACCCAGCGTGAGAAGGACCTTGCACAGCACAGAGCAGTGACAGTGCCCCCGGGAGCACTGCCAGTGTTTGGGTGTTGGAGCCTCAAGACAAACAGAGTCTTCAGCTGCCATCTCTCGAAACAACAACTGTAACTTTCTTTTTTTAGATGAGGTTAGTGCAACAAAAACAATCTGTGTACTTAGGGAGTCTGGCAGGACTCAGTCCAGCCCTGGTCAGCAGGAATCACAACAATATTGCTGACAGAGTAACAGAAATTGGAACAAAGCTAAGGCAAAGCAAACAGCTGGAGTAAGAATGGGAGATGTGACAGGAGCTCCTCGGGACTTGTCTTTAACAACTGGGTTTTGCCCCAGAACTGCTGGCAGGCAGCTGGCTCTGGCCCCACAGGCACAGCAGAAGCACAGCACCCACCTTCTCCATCCGGATTCGGTCCCCACACTCGGCCTCCAGCACGTTGTCCATCATGATCAGGTCCTCACTGGTGATCTTCCACTGCTTGCTGGCGAAGTGGACCACAGCAAAGAGCCTCCCGTACTGCCCCGTGGCGATCAGCTCGTTCACCTTCTGCACCACTTCTGTTGGCAAACAGCAGGGAAGGGGTGAGCACAGAGAGCCCAGCAAGGCGTGGAGAGCTGCTCAGGGCTGGCCCAGCCACAGCTCCTGTCTCCCAGGGGTCTGTAAGCAAAGACCAAGAGCAATGCTCTCCTGCAACGTGAGCCTCCCTCTCATGAACTTCATGATCTGTTTGTATTTATTGCTGGCAAACCCTGCACAGGGAGACCCCTGCACACACCACACAGCTACCCCCAGGCTGGTGCCTTCCCAGCCCCTCCCTCCAGCACCCTAAGCCGTGCTGCCTGCAGATACAAAGAGTGGTTTTGCCTGTGCATCCTGCATTTGTGGTTTCCAAGCCATACACAGAGGGTGTAGGACCCTGAATGCTGTGTAAAGTGAGCAGGAACATCAGGAGTTTGGCAAAGCAGACAGGGAAAAGGGCTCTGGCACACTCACAGAGCCTGGCTGGAGAGCTCAGACCTGCAGCAGAGACAAGGGACACCTTTCCCACACTCCTTTCCAGAAGATCTCTTCCCCCCACACACGCACGCAGAGCCGGTGCCAGGAGCAGCACAAATCCCAGGGACCAGGTCCTGCACATGAACAAACTCTGTTTTCTGTGATCAGCTTCCTGTGCAGTGAAGCCAAAGCCAGTTTTTCTGGGAACATCAAAAGACATGGCTCAATGACCGCCACGCGCTGCCAAGCAGCAGCTTCCCCCCCTCTGAGCTGTTCACAAAAAGAGCAACTTCTCCATGACTGGGAAAACAGATTTTCCTCATTGTCCACAAAAGTGGCTGAATCATTTTTTCTTGAAATGTAAACAAACCAATCTGCATTTGGGCCAGAGAGGAATTCAGCAGCCAGTCAAACCCAAGCCAACCCAGCCCTTACACTGTGGAAGTGCCCAAGGTTCAGCCCAGCAGATGCAAACTATTAAAGGTAGAGGCAAGGACAGAAATTATTTCCAAGGCAGTAGGTGCTGCAGTTCCCACTATGAGAAGAGTTCAGCTTCTGTGACCCTAGAATTGCTGTCCCAGAAGAAAAACCCTCTGTGAGCCCTTCTCTGATCCACAGTGCCCCACTGCAAGGTGGCCAGAGAAGAACAGCACGGAGTCCCCTTTGCCTCGCAGCGAATCCCCCTGCTCCCCACTGCCAGCTCTGTCAGGAGTCCTGTCCCCACATTTCAAACCCAACATTTCATAGCACTGGCCCTCAGTTTTCTCTCAGCAACACCCAGGCAGAGCCATGCTCTAATGAGGTTTATCACCCTGTCAAATGTCAGCTCTCTGCCCACGGGGCTCTCTCATCTCCTTGTAACCAAAACCCGAACATTTTCTCACTGCCCTCAGGCTCTGGAGCTGTTGGCAACTCTTCCAAACACCTCTGTGACAGGGAACATGGAGTGATGTTACCATGTGGCTGATGGGATGGTCTCTGCACCGTGTGGATCCCAAAATCTCCGTGGCATTTCCATGGCCAGCAGGAGCACGGAAGGCAGAACTCAAATGTCTTGGTTTGCTTCGGATAAGCACAGCCAGGGGGCAATGATCCCAGCTCAGGGACAGCAGGAGGTTACAAGGCACAGAAATCACAGCAGCCCTGAGGATCCCATGTGAACCCATCAGGGGAAATGGGACCCTGCTCACTGCAGGGCTTCAGCAACTCCAACTGAGCAGCTCATGGTTCACTGCTGGGTCAGAGCCACGCTCAGGCACAGAACACTCATCTGTCACTTGAGCAGTCCCAGGAGTGCAAGGGAGATAAAAAGCAGGATGAAAACCAGCCAGGGAGCAGAGCTGGAACAGGAGGCCCCCCCAGAGCACAGCACTCACACGGTCACACACTGCAGCCAGAGGACAGGAGCCTGCACAGAGGTGGACACCACTCTGCTCCCCCCTCTCACTCTCTCCTGGCCAAAGAACTCTGCTCCTTCACTCAATGGCTCTCTCCTGTCCCAAGCAGAGAAGTCAGGTGCCTTCCACAGCTGTGCCAGGGGCTGGCACAGGGACACAACAGGCACAGGAGCTCCCGCTGGCACAGAGCACATGGCTGCTGGTTACTGCCACAGCGACTGCCAAGGAGCCATCGCCCGCTGGGGCTCATCAGTGCCTGGCTCTGAGAAACACCCCGTGGCCCCACTGCCACCACGGGCTGCACAGGGACAGCCCTGCCTGCTCGGGGCTTGGTTTTCACACCCCACCTGCCAGGGGGACCTGAGCCTGCTCACGAGTGGGAGCCTGATGTGTTCTGGCAAGGGGAAGCAACAGGGCTGGCTGCAAACAGCTCCAGGCACTTCCCTCTCTGGCGTGGGGCTGGCAGGGTCCACGTGTGCCTCCTGGGAGCACCACGGGCTGAGATGTGGGGACAGAAATGTGTTCACCAACATGACACCACTCCCCAGCTGCTCCCTGCTTTCTGTCACACCTCTGCAGCTCTGCTGTGTGCCCACCAGCCAACTGCTTCTGCTGGCTCTGCTGTTCCAGGCACTGAAATACACCAGCTCGCCCTGTGCCCACCAGCCAACTGCCTGGGCTGGCTGCAGCTTCTGCATTTAGCCAGTAAAAGAAAAATAATGGTCTTCTCCCAACCACAAGGCTTGGTTCCTGCCTTAGAAAGCACCACATCACACCAAGTAAGATCCCTCTGGGGTGTCACAAGCTGTCACAAGCCAAGGACACCTCATGTCCTACCCAAATCTCCAACACCAGCGCTGGAGCACAAGCCCAGTGACACCAACCCCTGCCAGAAAGGAGACAAAAGTACAAAGAACAAAAACCAGCTCGCTGAAGACACTTCTTTGTGCTCATCCAGGCCACCAGTGCAGCTCTTCACCCAGAGAACAGAGATGTTTACCTGCATGATGCTTTGCTTCTTCTACTGGATCTGGAAGCTTCACTTCAGGCCATGGGGGTGAACTCAGAGATGTTTTGGCAACGAGCCTGTGAAGGACAGCAACCAGTTATGGTCAAGGTGTGTAAAACATGGAGAGGAAAGAGGTAAAAGAAGCTGGAGATGGAGCAGAAAGGGGTTTTCCACTGGGGGAGCAGAAGCTGTGGAGGAGACCGAGTGATCTGCAGGGTGCAAGGCTGGACCCGAAGCCCCACACACCACCTCTCCCTTTGTAGCAGCTCAGGAGCAGGGGGAGGCTCCGATTCCAGGCTGAAGTGTGACAGTCAGAGGGTGGCAGGCAAGGCAAGAGCCGTGTTACCCCCCGGAGGAGGACATTGGACATGGCAAAGCTCTCAGCCCTTCCTCCAGCACCCAGCAGGACAAGAACTGCTGCAGGAGTGCTGAGGCTGCAGCAGTTTCACAGAGCTGCTCAAACCCACCCAGAAAACACTGCCACGTTCCCGAGATCACCCTGCCAATGCTCCTCCAGCATGGGCCCTGCTCCCATGGCTGCACACCATCCCGGTCCACCAGGGCTCCCAGCAAGCCTGACGAGACAGGGACAATGCCAGGGGACAATTCCAAGGGACAAT
This sequence comes from Aegotheles bennettii, assembly GCA_013398125.1. NCBI lineage: Eukaryota > Metazoa > Chordata > Aves > Caprimulgiformes > Aegothelidae > Aegotheles > Aegotheles bennettii. Next base: position 77,853 of record VZRW01007118.1, on the reverse strand, counting down.
GCCTCGGGGGCTGGCTGGCTTCACACCCACCCCATCACCCAGCTCAGTGTGGGGAAAGAGAGAGATTTCTGTTTCCTTTCCCTTCCCTTCCCACCTCCCAGTGTTGTTTGAAAGGGTTTGAAGCCAAGGAAGAGCACAGGAAAAAACCGACTGGAAATGAACGGAAAATTGCCCAGGCCAGGCCACCCCTCCTTCTGGATGCTGAGATCTGCATGTGCCAGCAGTGACCCCCAGTGCCTTCCCACTGACTGGAATTCCACCACCAGCTCCAGCTGGAACAGCCCCACCACAGCCTCGCTCACACCCGAGTTTTGACCCAAAGGCTCCTGCTGAGCTTTCCCAGGTGTGGATCCAGGGGATCCAGGTCACCTCCAGGCTCAGTGCTCCTCAGCCCCAAGAGCAGAGCTCTGAAGGGACCTGCTGGTGGGAGCAGGGCCAGGTCTGTGCCAGGACAGCAGAGCTCCCAAGTGCTGCAGCCTCCTGTGCTGCACGGCAATGACTCACATCCCCTTTGCTCCTCTTTGCTGCTGAAGAGTTTAGAGAGGGCCTGGAGAGCACGGCTGGGCTCTTGGCAGGGGTTATGGGGCTGCTCCGCTTCTGCCAGCGGCAGCTGCGTCCCCTGAACGCCACCAACAGCCTCTGCCCCCCGGGAACAGCAACCTCTGAGCCCAAAGGGCACCCCTGGGCCACCTCTGCACCCAGCGGGACGGACACACGGACACCCAGCGGGACGGACACACGGACACCCAGCGGGACAGACACACGGACACCCAGCGGGACGGACGCACGGACACCCAGCGGGACGGACGCACGGACACCCAGCGGGACGGACAGTGGGATGGACACCCAGCG